>CM077015.1:128656219-129222050 GCA_039090855.1 Macrothele yani | reverse complement strand
GACATTATAAAATCCACGTGTCCACGGGGATATAATCTTAGTAGGGATACTAACAATGCCAACACAATTTCTGCGATTCTTCTACGGTGAACCCGCCCACACACTGAAATCGGGAGCTACCGTCTAACTTACAAAATGTCCTCCGTCACGTTTTGTGAAGTAAAATGAAGACACTGTTTTCAGAAAATTTGGCTTTTACCCCTTTTCGCCTGTCAAGTTATTTCACTTATATTATTTCCGCATAATTTAAATTCATGGTAAAAAGAAAATATCTTACTGACACTATAAAACATCTTTGTTATATACAACAGGTTCATGGCCATTCGTGAATATGAGCGCTTAGACATTTCCGTCTTCAACTATTTTCAGCTCAGGCCTGGACTCCAAAAGTGGCAACAGGAATGGGCAACGCGCCAGTTTAATGGACTTTGCTCCGCAGCAGCAAGATTTTAACTTAGAAACGAGAGACCTCTTTTATCATTCAAACAAGCAGGTGTTCTCTAAATCCGAAACAAGTGGAAAGAAAGTTTCTTGTACAAGTCAACATGATGGCCCAATCTTTCCACAGAAAGTCGACATTGTAATGTGTTGATATGTCCATATATCTCTGTTTCCACATCTTTCACATCGTTTTTGCACCGGTGATGCGGCTGCTGCAATTCATTTACTTATAAATGCAATACATATTTTTGTACTTGCCGAACTGAATTCAGATTTTATGAGCAGCGTATGTTGTATCTCCTAAAAAAAGAGATGCTATTCATGGTTCTACCCTAAAGTGAATACTTTCTAGATGTTTCATGATACAGAAAACGTATTTCTATAATTTGAATATGGGAAATCTATGTTTTTTTAAGTATCTTATTAGTGAGATTAAGATACATTCATCGTATTTGAAGATTAATTCTAATATTTGAATTTTTACTTTTAGTAATTCTTTAGAAAAATAAAGTAAATGTGTAAAAAGTTTCAGAAAATTGTTAGCTTTAACTCCAGCAATGAATGAAGGTTGCATGTGCTTCCTGTGAGTAGGTGTTTGGAAGCGAGAAAACAAGTAAAATGTTTGTAGTATCGGTGGTTGCTGACAGGTCGATGACAATAATTATTCGGAAGAAATAACAGCTTTTTAGAAAGGTTCATATGTTCTGTGACCACTGCTCTGTTTCTCATAGTAAAAATTAATGCCTGTGTTCGTACTGTGCGGATATCTCTTGGTAACATACACTGGTGGGCAAAAATTAAGGAAGAAGAGGAGAAATTAGCATAACAGCGGAACAGAGCAGGCACAACGGACCGAAAGACACTTAGAGGGAGATAGACTAGGGTCCGGACGGTAGGGCATGCGCATATAGGCAGTATGATGTAGAGGGGGGGAGAGTCGGAAGGGTATAAAGCACCTGGGCGGTGTACGCTCGGCAATTCGGTGAAAGCTATTGCACGGTGTACATCGGTTTGAACGACGTCGAGTTGCTGCCTACCGTGTGAGTATAGCCTTAAACAATCCAGTAGACAACATCTGGATGCCTTTACCCGAGGTCGCGTCATTGGGAACTTGGAAGAAGGTCGAAGTGTGACTATTAGTGTGGCCGAGGAGTTCGGGATCGCTTACAGCATCGTTTTACGAGCTTGGAGAGCATTTCAAACGACAGGAACAGCTGTCCGAGAGTTTAACACAACTTGTCGTCCACATGCAACCACGGCGGCGGGCGGCGGGTATATTGTCCTACGAGGCGAGAAAAAGACAGACGGCACACAGCGGGGAGAAATCGCAAGGCACATACAGCATACAACTGGACGTCCGTTATCGCGTGTTACCGTGGCCAGGAGGCTGCACAAAGGTTAGTCTATTTGCACGACGACCAGTACGGTGTGTGCTATTAACGACTGCTCATCGGATAGTTCCGTTTCTGTGGTGCCAGGAGTACAAGAACTGGACACATCAGCAACAGCGGGGTCTAGTTCTCTTTACGGATGAGAGCCGATTTAGTCTGACGAGCGGTTCTGGACGTGTACACATCTGGAAAAAGCAGGGAACTTACGCAATCACACCTCCAATGTCATCGAAAGGGACCTGTTTGGTGGTGGCGGAGTTCTCGTTTGGGGCGGTATCATGCTTGGTAGCCGTATGGACCTCCACATCTTCAAGGAGGTTCAGTCACTGGTGTCCGCTATTGTATCGATGTTCTCCTGCTTCACGTGCGTCTGTTTAGAGGTGCTGTGGGTTCTAAGTTCCTCTTCATGGACGACAACGCTACACCTCATCGTACAGTAGCTGTCGCAGAGTTGCTGGACAGTGAAGTATATTCAACGCATGGATTGTCTCGCACGGTCCCCGGACCCAATTCCAATTGAACACGTGTGGGGGCATTCTCGGGAGACGCTTGGCAGCCCGTCACCAGCCGCCAGCAACGATTCCGCAGCTGCGTTTGGCGCTACAAGAGGAATAGGCTGCGATGTCTCAACAGCTCGCTTTAAAACCTCGTCCGTAGCATTGACGAGACGTTGTTAATCCTGCAACGCAGTCAGGGGTGATCATATCCAACACTAAAGACTGGATTTTTTCTTCTGTTGCAGCCGCCTGTCAC
Organism: Macrothele yani; assembly: GCA_039090855.1. Taxonomy (NCBI): domain Eukaryota; kingdom Metazoa; phylum Arthropoda; class Arachnida; order Araneae; family Macrothelidae; genus Macrothele; species Macrothele yani. The sequence goes on along the minus strand of CM077015.1, from coordinate 129,219,465 downwards.
ATGGACGTTTCTGTCTTCTGTCCGGTTGTGCTCGAAGCTACGTTTTCCATAAAGTGCCTTTGTAAGCCTTTGGATTTCTTGTTTGGACGGTTTTGCTCACTTGTCCCATATTATTACATCTTGGGGATCTCATGTGTATGATTTGAGTCGATGTGGAGCATTTCTGCACGACCTTACAATCGAAAAACCGTCATAGTCCCCTAATGTTTTCACGCCAGTGTATTATTACAAGCATTACATTGACCTCAAAGAGAATAATAACAATCGTACTTTGTTAAAAACAAATTTAGTGTTTCGCTACATGCTGCTCACCCTTAATAAACATATTGGTGGAAAATGTTAGCAATAAAATCGGTTTCAATGGATTAGAATTGTCTATGCGCACTTGTGCTCTTACTTAATTTTTTTCTATACTTGTACTTCATTTATTTTTCACGAAGGACGTTTATAGGAAACTTAATATCTACGTTATTAAATCAGCATCGATGTTTGCCCAAGAAACTAATAGGCAGAGAGTATTAGAAAAGACGCCGGCGTAAATTTTCACAACGGTTTCATTTCTCTACCGTATTTTGTTTCCTTTCGGATTACAATTAACTATTCCTGCATAGCATTCCTTAACTAGAATGTATCGCGTTATTATAGTAATTTTGTAACTATTTGCTGTTCCGGTGTTCATTTTGGATAGGACTCATTCGAATTCACTATACAAGCACAACAGTATTTTAGGTGAGTTCTTAGCTATAATAACACCTTAGCATTATTTATGTTATTTTCATGTGATTGTTATGTCGAATATATTTTTTTCAGTTTAAAATGTTTTTCACTGAAACATCAATGTCACATTTTAGTGTTCCATAAACCTGCTCTCATTTATTAACGATTTTTTCAGGCTCATTGAAACTTCTTTTACTGGGACTTCCGAATAGCGGACACCTACATTTAGTGGACAGCGTTGTGAACCATTCTCAAAACCTTATATAGAATTCCGTAGTGGTGCAGATGTTTCCAACCTTCCATCGTAGATTAGGAACATCTGGACATAGTTTGGTAAATTAGTGTAAGTATATAACGCTTTGCATAAGATAGTATAACTATACTAGTTACCCGACTTTATTGGCGTAGATAAAATCAAAGTTTACAAACTTTCGCACATCAACCACAGATAGCTTTTTCAAGGAATGTAGACAGCAAACTGGATAATAGAACTCTTCAACAATTTGAACGAAATGACTTGAATTGACAATAAACGAAGAGATGTGGATGTAATTATTCAATAAAAACACGAGGCATCATATTCGTTGTGCACGCGGAATCCTTGGAGGAAACAAAAGCCATTCATTACTTGAAGAATTGGTTCCAAATTCGTGATAACCCTAGCAAGACGCTATCATCGCAGGACTAATCGTTGGTAATGATCTCTAATGTTTCCCGAAATGCAGTGGATTTAGGAATAGAGCAGGAAGCTATTTTCTATTGTCATCCCAAATGGGATCGGCGGACTTGAACTGGATTTATCTGGATAAGGGCCCTGGTTAACTTGTCGTTCTTTATGTCCCTCTTACGCTGGTTGACTCTAATTCCAAATGAACATTTGGTCATCCCAAAGCATCAGCGTTGGAACAGTGTGGACAATTGTTCACGACAGGTTGCGTTATCGGAAGGTGTGCGCGCAGTGGGTTCCGAAGCAGCTCACCGACCAGCCAAAGGAACTGCGAATGGGGCTAGCACTTCAACATCTGTTTCGGTATCATGAAGACCCCGCTTTCCTGGAGCGGATCGTCACAGGTGATGAGAGCTGGTGCCATCACTACGAGCCAGAGACAAAGCGGGACAGCATGCAGTGGAAGCATGCGTCGTCACCTCCCCTAAAAAGTTCAAAGCCGTAGCGTCAGCGAGCAAGGTGTTGCTCACCGTCTTTTTCGTCGTCCAAGGTCCACTACTTGTTGAATTCTACCAGCACAGACGAACCATTAACTCCGATGTGTACTGTGAGACACTCCGAATCCTACGCAGGTCCATCAAGAACAAAAGACCGGGCTGCTCACGGAGAGTGTGGTTCTGCTCCATGATACGTCTCCAGGGTCACACACGCGGAACTGGGCAAGTTCCAGTGGGAGCATCTTGACCATCAGCCCTACAGCCCGGACATGTCGCCCTGCGATTTCCATGTGTTTGGTCCTCTGAAAAAACAACTGAAAGGGAAGCGCTTCCACTCGGACGACGAACTCAAGGACGCTGTGCAGGACTGGGTCTCGTCACGGCCACAGGAATTCTGGGAACAAGGAATCATTCGGCTCGTTAATCAATGGGATCGTTGTGCTACGGCCTATGGTGTATACTGTGAATAAAGTCTTCATTTATACCCACAGTGTCGTTTCGCACCTTTTCATTTGAACACTCCTTGTAGTATCGCTTGGAGCTATCCGGATATAATAGAGGGATGGCATAAAACATGCATCGTTGGAAAGTGGGAGCTTGTCAGTATTTCGCTTAAGCATAGCATATAAAGATGTCTGAGATCTCATGCCGACACCGAAGTTAATCTTTCTGCGTGCGTTCTTCAGTTAATAGGAAACATTTGTTACGTAAGAAATAGAGCCCAAATAGCGTAGCCACGGCACAGAAAGATTGCCAAGCGTCTTTCTGTTTCTTTCGATATATCTATCATATTCCGATCGTATCCTGGCACAGTGGTCAATTCTATGACGTTTTGTAATTCGCATTGCCTAGAAGGAGATGTCGAATGTCCTTCTGATTCGAGAACGGAAGAAAGCTGTCATGTAATCAGCGGGAAAGAATGAGACCAACAAATTCGTATAACTAATATAGTTATACTATCTTATATATAGTGGGTGTACATTTCCTTGCGTTATTATATTACGCTTTGGTTTTAGAAAGACAACAATTCAGACCGATTCAGCTGTGTCTACATTTTAAAAAATCAAATACAATGGCTATTTACTTCAGCATTAGTCTTATTGATCAGTTTTATTTTATAAAGCTGTTCATCAGTAATATACTTTAAAAAAGCAATACAGGATTGTTTTTGGTTTGAATTTTCATTCTGCTGTTTAAAAAATAATAGTTCGTGGATTACTCGTATTATTTGACATACCACTAGATTTTGTTGGTACTACGTACTGAGCATACACGGTGGTACTGATACTACGTCCAATTCATTATATTCGTGAGCTGGTGCATATTTCAAGCCAAAAATATATCTTGTTATTTCTACTGAAATTTAACGCTCTAGTCCCTAGGTTCCCAACCAGTGAGGCGCACCTCCCTTGGGAACCGAGGAGCACCTGCAGGGGAGGCGAAAGCCGATGCGCGCTATGTTATTAACCGTACGTAGATGAAAACAAACACCCCTTCAAACACTATGTGATGGTCCTCCGTACGCACATGGTGTTTTTCAGTCACTCTCATTTGTTTTCTATCATTGCGCAAATAACGTTCGTTGTGACTGTGTCAATATATTCTACTTAATCTAGAACTAAACTAATCTACTTGACATTGAGAATGGACCGCTATTTGACGAGAACTATTAGTAATGCAGAATCTGCAGACCAAAGTGAACCTAGTAATAGTAGAAGGATTACTACTAACGACACAAGTACAGCCCCAGATAAAGGAAAGAAAAAGTGAAGGCATTATGACGCAAGTTCTATCCAGTTCGGATTTCCTTTTCTCAGTAGAAAATAAATACGGAGTTCAACAGCCGCAGTGTGTCAGTTGTTTTCAAGTTCTTGCCAATTACAGACCTGCAAAAACAGATCTGTGATTGCGAAAACTAACAGGTCTGCGATTGGTGAGAAAAATTTTTAGATCTGAGAAACTTAAGAGAATCTGGAAAATATGCATGAATATTATATACAGAAGGATGACCGGCCGTTTGTCAGAGGCTGGTTGAGTGAGTACAGTGCTATTGATTGCGATTCAAATCGACTGCTGTTCCGATTGACTCTGTTAGCAGAGCGAGGGGAGTGATTCGCTCCCCTCAGAAAAATTTTTTTCAGTCGATCCCCTAATATGCAATAGGGTTTCGAGGCAGTGGGTTTGGACTTAGTTAAAACTGCCCTTGTAAGGGCAAGGTCCAAACCACGGTCATAGTAAGGTGCGCAACTCTGACATACGAGCGGGTACGTCGTCGTCGTGCCGGTCCCCCTGATCTACGGATCAGGCCAAATCCAGCACTCAACCAGGGTCAGGTGCAGGTTACAGCGGAAGAACCCCAGGGTACCGCTGAGCACTTGGCTTTCGAACGACGTAAGTCTGACCGACCAGGGACACAGGTCCCAGGACTTGCACTCGGTTAGCAACCCGAGTAGAGAGGTGGCAGAGGATGCGGGGGCTCGAACCCCCCGGTCCAAGTGGGCCCGTTGTGGAAGACTGCGGCTTGGAAACTCCGTCGGAGTTCGCACGCGCAGTCAACTCCTTCTTCTAGGAGTTGGAGAGGATTCTGGAGAATCTATCAAACAAGGTTCTGGTTAACACCAGAACCAAGATTAGAAATGTAGCGAACTCGCTACAAGAAGCTTGCACCAAGCAAGTGATAGAGATGAGTCTCGCCCAAGGGAGACCCCAAGAGAGAAGTGAGCACGCTAGCGCGGCTCCCTAAAACATATGCCGAAGCGGCTCGGGCAAAGCCAAGCAAGGGGAACACGGCCCCAAGGCAAAAGACCGCTAAAAAGGAGGTAGCTAAGAAGGTGGTAGCTAAGAGGATCGAGAAGAGGCACGTGCTTCTCGTTTACCCGGCATCAGACAAGGGTTCTCCCTCGTCAGATGACGTTAAGGCGGTTCTGCAAACACAGATTTGCCCCGCCAAACTCCAAATTGGAGTAAAGGGAGTAAGGAAAGTGAATGGGGAGGAGTAATGGTGGAATGCTCCTCCGCCAAGGAAATAGAGAAGCTGGATTCCGAGCTAAAGAGCAACGAAGTAACCAAGGAGAACCTTCGGTCAAGGTTGCCAGCTAAAAGGAATCCAAAGTTTATCGTCTACGGGATAGACGGAAACCTGTCAAGGCAACAGGTCGAGCAATGTCTCGTGGAACAGAACCCAGAGCTGGAGGAGAGCACCCTCCAGCTCAAGTTCTCATTGAAGGTGAAGGGTGGGAAACGCCAGTGGGTAGCAGAGGTGGACCCACTGACCTTCAAAAGAGTGATGAGACGAGACAAGCTCGGAGTGGGATGGACCGTCCACTCAATAAGGGAATACCTGAGGGAGGTCCGTTGCTACAGGTGTAGCGGGTTCGGGCACTTTAGGTCAAGGTGTCCCGAAGAGCAGGATAGGTGTGCCCGGTGTGGGGAAACCGGGCACAAGCGCCAGGAGTGCAGCAATAGCCCAGTCTGCACTAACTGCCTGGCAAACAACAAGAGATTTAGGCGTCGAGTGGATATAGGCCACTCGAGCCTCGACAAGGAATGCCCAAGCCTTTTCAGAGAACTGGCTCTACTAAAAGAACGCACTCGTTATGGATAAAAAACCAAAGAGAGGCGTTAAGGTGCTCCAAATCAGTCTGCACCATGCACGGGCATCAACAGCACAGGCCCTGGTGACAGCCACTGAGCAAAAAGCTCATATTCTGCTTCTGCAGGAACCATTCGAGTAGGGGGAAGAGTGGTGGGGTTCTCTAACTCCTACCGGATCTACGACCCTAGGGTAGCAAAGCTCAGGGTAGCCACGGTCGTGAAGGACCCGTCCCTAGCGGTTCTCGAGATAAAATGCTCCGAGAACGTGGTCGCCCTGGGGGTGGAATGTGGTGATGAGAAATTTTTAATGGTGAACGTATACAGTTCTCCAGCAGGCGATCTGAGAGAAACGCTGAATGAGCTAATGGCTCTATTAGGGGAATTCCCCAGTCATGAGATAATAATAGCAGGCGATTTCAACGCGAAGAGTCCTCTCTGGGGCCAACAAGACGAGGACGAACGCTGCCAGCTTCTAGTGGACTTTGCCAACGCGGTATACCTGAGTTTCCTGAACGATCCAGAGAGCACCCCGACCTTCCAAGGGGCGAGGGGCTCCTCCTGGATCGACGTGACTCTCGTCAGGGTCTCTCAGCGCAGCCTCGTCCAGGATTGGCAAGTACTGGACGATGAAAGCTGCAGTGACCACCTAGCACTATCTTTCGTTTTGGGATCGGAAAAGCCCATCCGACCCAAGCGCAGAAGGTTCTTCATGACGAATCTAGACTGGTGGGCTTTTAAAGCCAAACTAACTACCCTGTTGGGGGGTAGGAGGGCAGAAGAGGCAGGAGAAGCGTCGGACCTCAACTCCCTCTTTGAAGAACTTACCAGTCAAGTCACAGCGCTATGCGAGAGTAGTAGGGGAAATAAAAGGGGAGCCAAGGATCCCCACCCCTGGGGGTCGGAGAAACTAAAAGCTCTAAGGGCGAGAGCTAGGCGGAGTAGGAAAGCTCTGCAAAGAGCAAAAACTACACCGCAAGACAGGGAGTGCACAGAAGTGCATAAAAAGGCTCGTTCAGCATACAGGAGAGAACTGAATCTCTCGAAAATCTCCTACTGGAGAAAGCTGTGTGAGTTCCAAACTCCGGCAGACCCTTTGGGGATCCCCTATAAGATCTCGAGGGGATCCATCACCGAACCGCTAAAACTGGCAGCGGTCGAAAGGGCAGACGGAAGCCTATCAAAGACTCTTGATAGTACCATAGAGAGTCTCTTGGATTACCACTTCCAAGGAGACGAGGGAGAAGGGGACTCCCCGCAACAAAAAGAAATAAGGGATGAATGTCGGATCCCGCCGGACACTGGTGAGAACCCCTCTTCACGAGAGAGGAAGTGGAGAACGCCCTCTCCAGTCTAAACACTGGCAAAGCACCAGGCAAGGATTGGTTCGACCTCAGCATAGTGAGAGAAATCTACTATGCAAATCCCGGGTATTTTGTGGCGCTCCTAAACGAATGCCTCGGAAGGGGAATCTTCCCAGACTTGTGGAAAACAGCGGTGCTAGTTCTTTTCAACAAGACCGGAAAGAACAAAAATGATCCCGCAGCCTACAGGCCCATCTGTCTTCTCTCTGCGTGGAGCAAGGTGCTGGACAAGCTCATAACGAACAGAGAGCTTGGCTTTCTCATGGAGCAGGGAAAACTAAACAGGAACCAATTTGGTTTCCTTCCGGGGCGCTGCGCAACGCAGGCAATTCACAGCCTCAGAGAGAGGGCAGAGAGGAACAAAGCGGAGGGGCTCCATACCTGCTTCATCTCACTAGACGTGAGGGGGGCATTCAACAGTGTCTGGTGGCCAATGGGTTTAACCAGACTCAAAGTACTTGGCTGTCCAAGGAACCTGCTCAAGCTGATCAGCAGCTACCTGTCTGATAGAAGGGTCGATTTCGAAGCGGGGAATGGGCAAGCCTCGCGTTCGTACCACAGAGGGTGTCCGCAAGGATCCAACTACGGACCGCTTTGGTGGAACATAGGTGCAGACGCAGCTCTGAATCTAGACCTGGGGCCGGCAGTGGAAATTCAAGCCTATGCGGACGATTTCGTTCTCGTGGTCTCCGCCTCAGGGAGACACGTGATCGAAAGGGAAGCACACAGCGCCTTAGCTGTGCTAGACAATTGGAGCAGAGAAAGCAAACTGTGCTTTGCTCCTGAAAAGACCACTCTACTAGCGATTGCTAAGAGTGGAGTAATGAAAACACCATTTAAGTGCAAATTCCAAGGGTGCATTATCAAGGCGGTGCGTGAAATGAAGTACTTTGGTGTGGTCCTGGATCAGAGTCTATCAATGCTGCGACACCTGAGGTATCTTCGAACAAGGTGCACGCTGATCCTCAATAGATTGAATGGCATGAGGTTATCGGGCAAAACCAAAAAGGCCATCTATCAGAGAGGAATAGAAAGAATTCTGACATATGGCAGTGGAGCTTGGTGGACTCCCACCGTCTGAATGAAGAAGGGCATAAACCAAATCCAAAAGGTTGGCCCTACTGGGGATCACCGGCTGTTTTCGCACAGCGTCGACCCTAGCACTCCTAGTGCTGGCGGGGTGCGAGCCGGCAGACCTAGTAGTGGAAAGGGAGGCAGCAATGCACTGCCTAAGGTCAGGCGAGGACGCCTACCTTCTCGGTGTGCCACATCTAGCCTCCAACATGGAGCTGGAAAGCGTGGACTGGCAGATCCACCCGGCCGAGGAAATTTGCCCACCGTATGACAAGGAGAAACCCACGGGAGTTGGGCATGAGCTGTTCACGGACGGCTCAAAGTTGAAGGGACAAGTGGGAGCAGGCTTCTGTGCGTTCTCGGATGGGAACGAAGCAACTGAAGAATGCGTGAAACTATCGCAGAACGCTTCTGCCTTCCAGGCAGAACTTCTGGCGATAGAGAAGGCACTCACCTGGGCACTCCCCAGGCGTAGTGACGAAAGAATAAAACTCTACTCGGACAGTGAGGCAGCACTGCAGGCTCTGAGTAGATTCAGGGGAAGAAACCCCATCGTCCAGAGGATTAAAACCCTCTTGACGGCAGAGGGAGATGGGGCAGTCAGTTTCCACTATGTACGAAGCCATGTCGGAACCCAAGGAAACGAAAGGGCGGACCAGCTGGCGAAGGCAGCCACGCTGAAAGAGACGGTTGACGTGCAATGTAGAACGCCGCGAAGGAGTATTCGCGCAGCATTAGCACGACAGACCATGACCGAATGGCAGGTCAGATGGGACATGGGAGAGACAGGGCGGAAGACACACAGAGTGTTTCCGAAGGTCTCGACCAAACGAGCACAGACAAACAAGTTCCTGAATCAAGTACTCAGTGGCCATGGCATCAGCCCTGAATACCTAGGCAGATTTGCCATCAGGAACTGCACTTGTCCCTGTGGAAATAGGTTGGCAAGCATTGAACACTGCGTGCTAGATTGCAGCGGCTTCGCCGAATGGAGAAACACACTGATCCCAGGTGTGCAAAGAACGCGAAGATTGGATCTGCTCATCCAATCCTCCGTTAACAGGAGGGGATAATAGCCCTGGTTGAGAGGCTAACCCTCCAGCAACATACAATCTTCCCCAGTCAAACGGGGACCGAAACGCAAAGGCAAAGGTGTACGTGCACACCGAAAGCGATTCGGAAGAGGAATGAAGGCAGAAGTCTGTGGGCAAGCAGACGAGAATTCCCTCCAGTGTACATACTATGTAAATACTCATTAAATCTCTCAATGTTGTGAGTCCTAAGCATGAGGACAGTGTAATTGATGTGTGTAAGTTTTTGTTGAAAAAAATAAAGGGAAATTATTCCCCCAAAAAAGTTCGAGGGCAAGTAATCTCCCAGTCAATGCTAAATTAATGAATGACCTACCCCGCCAGACAGAGCGGGAAACCAGACAAGTTACGCTAGGTCGCCTGCCAGCACGTCACCACAGGCTGGTCTCTGGGCCACGGGGGTGGCCAGGGTCCGAACCAGCGTCTCAAGGTAGGATAATTGTCGCAACACCAAAATAAAATCCAAGGTGCTCAATTAGTCCATGTGGAGCCAAGACATATTGGCGGAACGGGACAATGAAATCAGTATTTTACAGAAGGATCGTGAGTTTTTTGTTTGAAAAGAGGTGAATTGAAACGACAGAAGACTGTTATGTAAAAATAAGCTAAGGTGTGGCTGAAGGCGTTGAAAGCTTCTTATGTTGTGGTTATGAAAATCGGAAAATGTACGAAACCACACAGTATGCCGAGCGTTTGTTGCTTCCGGCAGCTGTAAAAAAGTGTCGCATTTAGAATGGAAAGACAGCTGCGAAGGCATTGCAAACTATTCCACTGTCAAATAATACAGTTTCACGGTGGTCGACGACTTGGCTATGGATTGGAAATCGCAGTTCATTCAACAAGCAGAAGAAAGGCAAATATTCGCGTTGCAACTCGATGAATCAAGCGATATTTCTTCAAAGGCCTAGGTTATACACTGACGGAAAAATAATCCCAACACCAAGAAGGGGTTGTGTTAGATAAACGACAGTTGGTAGGCGGTGAGAGTACATCTGTAAGATGACGTTCATACAAATTTCGCGCTTGGTGCATACGTGTGGAGCTAGTAGCGCCCCTCGGAACATGCAAAGCAGGTTTGCTGTAAATACGCGCTGTAACGTTCGTGAGCGTTAGTTATCGTTGAGATTCGACGTAGTGTGTTGATGTTAGTCAAGAATGCCTTTACGAAGACGAAGAAGCCATTATCAACAGCTAGCGGAGTTCGAACGAGGTCGTGTAATACGGCTAGGAGAAGGTGGATTTTCTTTCCGCAATATTGCAGAACGACTTGGCAGGAATGTAGCCACTGTGCATGATTGTTGGCAGTGGTGGTCAAGGGAAGGTACTGCCTAAAGAAGACCGGGTTCCGGCCGGCCACGTGGCACTACTGAGAAGGAAGACCGCCATGTACGGCGTATGGCCGTGGCGCATCTTACTGCGTCGGCGGCAGCAATTCGAGCTGCAGTTGCCACCACAGTGATACAAAGAACTGTTACAAATCGGTTACTTGAAGGACAGCTCCGAGCCAGACGCCCTGTAGCATGCATTCTACTTACTCCAAACCACTGCCTTTTGCGACGTCAGTGGTGTCAAGCTAGAGCTCATTGGAGGACGGAGTGGAGATCTGTTGTGTTTTCTGATGAAAGCCGGTTCTGCATGGGTGCCAGTGATGGCCGTCTGTTGGTTAGAAGGAGGCCAGGTGAGCGCCTGCAACCAGCCTGTCTGCGGCCGAGACACACTGGACCTACACCTGGAGTTATGGTCTGGGGAGCAATTTCCTATGACAGCAGGAGCACTCTCGTGGTTATCCCACGCCACGCACCCTGACGGCACAGTTGTACGTCGGTCTGGTGATTCAAGCTGTTGTGCTTCCATTCATGAACAGCATTCCAGGGGGTGTTTTCCAACCTGATAACGCTCGCCCGCATACCGCTGTTGTAACCCAACATGCTCTACAGAGTGTCGACATGTTGTCGGGGACTGCTAGATCACCAGATCTTTCTCCAATCGAGCACGTATGGGACATCATCGGACGACTACTCCAGCGTCACCCCTCAACCAGCATTAACTGTCCCTGTATTGACCACCCAAGTGCAACAGGCATGGAACTCCATCCCACAAACTGACATCTAACACGAGTACGACACGATGCATGAACGTTTGCACTCTTGCATTCAACATTCTGGCGGTTACTCCGGTTATTAATGTACCAGCATTTCACATTTAAAATGGCTCTTCTCGCGCTTACATTAAGCTGTGATCTTGAAACCTTAATCGATTAAATATGTTACCTATATAAATGTATCGCCGCCATTTCATTCCTATACAACTATTTTTTCGTGGTGTTGGGATTTTTGTTTCCGTCAGTGTATGTGAAGTGAGATATGCCATTGAAAGAAATAGAAAAGTTTTACTGTTTTGTAAAACGATTCCAACAACAACTACCTCTGAAGATATATTTGCTGTACTTAACGAATTTGTCTGTGCTGAATATCTGACTTGGACTAATTGTATGGGTTTATGCTTCAACGGCGCTGCAGCTATGATAGGGAAGAATAGTGACATTGTTACTCGAGTGAAAGCTGTACCTTGGGCAGTAAAATGGACTCATTGTGTAATACATCGCGGAGCTTCGGCTGACAAACAATGCAACCTGATGTACATAGCGTTCTTACGAATGCTGTTAAGATTGTTAATCACATCAAATCTCGGGCAGTGCAGGGTCGTTACTTTAATGAACTTTATAAAGAAATAGGATCTGAACAAAAGCATCTGCTTTTTCATAATGAAGTCAGGAGACTGTCGCGTGGAAAAGTTTTGCAGCGTCTTTTCGAGTTGTATGATGAAATTAGAGCTTTTCTGCTTCGGAAAACGGAATTAGCAGAACATTTGTGTAATGTAGAATTTGTAGCAACACTGGCCTATTTGCCGGATATTTTTGAAAAACTAAACAGTTTGAATGTGCCACTGAAGGAAAGAACTCAAATATTGTGGGTACTCCGGACAAAATGGAAGGCTTCGTGAAGAAGTTTCATGTCATTTGAAAAACTGTTTTAACAGCTGTATCACATAATTCGGATTTCACACAGTTCACTGGACATTCTCCGTAAGAAAAATGATTACATTATCAATAACAAGTGCCAATTTTTACTTTAACTGTAGTCCTCCCACCCCAAACAGTAGAACATAATGAAAGATATAACTGACAGAAGGCAAAACCTTATGGTAAAAATAAAAATCATTAAACCGCTGATATTCCGAGAGCTATCTTCAGAAATGCTTATAATGTATTCTCCGGAAACCAAAAGACTTGGACACAAAAGCTGGGTACATATGATAATTTTGCCTGTATTCGTCATTATAATAAATGTAGTGACTTTTTCAATGTTCTGAGAAGAAGAGGACAAAAATATTTCTTTTTCTGTAAATCGTATAGGCAGTTGCCAAAGTGTAGCAACAAAATACTGAATCTGAATTAAGCGGTAGTTTCAAAAACGAATGGTTCCTGCAACTGAGAAACATAAATAAAATGTCATGTCTTTTGAAAAAGTGTAACCACATGTCAATTGCCACATTAAATACTCATTTCCCTTTTCGGAGTACATCACGCAATAAAAGTAAATATGAAATCAAAGCATATGAAAAAGTATAGATCAAAAAGGTTGTTTCTTAAGTTCATTTGGAGGCCGTGCTTTATCTTACAATATTCTTCAATTACCTGTAATTCTACAATTTTTGGGAGGTAGAACAGATAAGTTTCTTCTGCTTCGCAATCAGTGAAAGAAGTACTGAAAGCAACTTCACAATATTGCGTGAGTTGAAATTTACAATGAACCATAGATCGATTTTCTGGATTTGAACCCGTAATAATAACACAGAACATTTTTTTTCATATCACTTTCCTATTGAGTGAAATGTGGCTTCGTGAAATGCATGAAGCCTTATTTCCGGATTTATGTATCTCGAGGCCTCAAACGAATTATTCTAAGCCAGTCGCTGATGATTTCAGTGGAATTTGATAATAATGGAGGTATTTCAATGTTTTTCGAAACAATGTCAAATGCTTTTTTTTAGATTTCTCAGCGTTAGAAAAATACTAATGAACAAAAAGGTTTGTGTGTTCAAGAAATTACCACAGTCCTGAATTATCACTGATTTAAAAAAAAATTCTTCCACAAGAGAAAAACATTTTAATATGGGTCAACTCTTAGGAGATCAAAGCCACTTTAATATTTCTAGATCTAAAGTTTCTTTTTAAGAGTTACTTGAGGTATAAATTGCAAGTTATAAAATATTTTACAGTTCGCCTTCTGCTGTATCTCTCTTCATTAATCAACATTCAACTAATGGCAATACCTTTACTCCACAATTTCAGCTTCTATGCATTATAATCGTTCCTGTTGAAGACATTTTCATTCATATTTTCAAGACGGCGTCACGTCTTTCCCGTGTGACAAATCTGCAGGCAGCGATCTTTCAGGCCAATAAATCTTGTTATGGGTAAGAAATCCTAAACCCTGTTTGAAATGCTGAGTCTTTGCCTGAAAGTTTGAATCTTTGGTTCTTGTGTATTTGATATGCTTCTCCCTTTGTTTGCTTAAGAGACGGTAGTTAGGGTTCAATTTGTTGTAAGAAGCTGAAAATACGTAGGAGACCGTATCACGAAAGGGGACATGTAAGGAGTGTTCTATTATATTTTGTCCGTTTATTCCCAACCAATCAACTTTTCTAAGTGGCATCAGTTCAGAACACATGGAACTTCAAAGAGAACGGCACATAACAGTTTTGTTCAGAATAAAAATATAATAATCGCTGTGCACAGTTCTGAAAGGAAAATTTAAATTTTTCTTTTCATGTTATCTTTCTTCTTTGAAGCATCGAGATGATACAAGGGCGTCTCAAAGGGTTCAAAGGAGAAACATTTGGCTTAAGATACATTTTGCTTTTCAGTACGGCCCAGAAATAGGATTCAACATAGAAGACAGCATAGAGCATTTAACGCTTCAGACGATTCAAGACAAAGTAGAAAAATAATTTGATGTATTACAATTGTGGATAATAAAGACAAACAGAATTTTTGCAAACATTTCTCATTTTCAGCTAATCTCAACAGAATTATATATATATATATATATATATATATATATATATATATATATATATATATATATATATAGTAGGTGAAACACCTTTTTTGTGTTTTTGGTAAAAGAAAGATTTTTTTTTTTTACTTTTTCGGTCAAAAACTATTAAGTTTCCTTAAAATTCATTTCCGATTAGTAGAGAATTTAACAATAAGGGTGCTTAACGAACCCAACAAACGTAAAAATTTTGTTTATACAAATAATTTTGAAATAAAACCATTTAGGTTCTGAATCGATCTATATTCATGAAGGACAAGGTGACAAGATACGGAATTCTTAAAAATAGTTTTCCGCTCCATTCTGAGAAAACCAGTGTTGATGTAGTTCAAATTGGAAATATTGAGCCATACAGTAATTAATTTCTTACATTGAAAAGTTCCAGTAACCTGGTCATCTCATCATACAGATCTACAACAGCGATATCCCTCAACCTGTAATTAAATTTGATTACACTAACGCTTTAAAGAGGTGATTGTTAATCGTCCGAAGTTAAAGACACAAGAACATTTACACACCCAGAATACACTAACTTAAATCAAGAGCCGTTTTTTTTAGTTTTTTGATTTGAGAATCAGCTCTTAATTTTATCAGCTTTATAATATATACCCTTTATTTCAAATTTATATCTGAAAGTTACCGTTTTTATACAAACTGCAAGATGCATAGTGTCTTTTGCTTCCAAAGTCAAACATATATACACCTGCTCAAAATAATTAGAGTAAAATAAGACTTTCGTGATATTATGTAACCAGTCGAGTTATATCCTACTGGAAAACGCAAGTCGAGTGTGACCTAGACAGTCGAATGATGCATATCCCTCTGCAAATTAGCATCTGTGACGTCAGAATGCAAAAATCACAGATGGTGATAAAAATGAACTTTTTCGGGAGTTCCCTTATTAAGTCGAGTTTATCGTGACATTTCATTTCTTCATATCTTCGGTTCAAACAATGTCTCGAAAAGATTAATTTGCCGGAATCAACAGTATGGAGTGCTATTGGGAAGCAGGAGGCAGGTTAGACACCACGTGAGGTAGAAGAAGTTAATTGAGTGTCCCCGACGATTCCCGGATATGGAAAAGTTTGGAATTAGGGGAGGGCAGGGAAGTACACGGGCAACTACAGGAAGAGACGACATTTATCTGTTGTTAACAGCGGGTAAGAACCGGCCACAGACTGCTGCTTAGCTCCTATCTCGTGCCAACAAGGTGCAAGTTGTCAACCCAAAGTATCCGCAATCGCCTTCACCAAAGCGACCTCTGTATACATTGACCAAAGGTGTGTCCTTTTAACTGCACGACACAAGACTTCCCGTAGAAACTGGTCTGAGAAACATTGTGTTTGTGGACAATAACAGTGGTGGCCAGTTTTCTTCTCTGAGGAGTCGAGATTCAATCAGGAGTCTGACAATCAACGTGTTCTTATTTGGAGGGAATGCGGTTCACTAAATAACCCAGAATTTGTGCAGGAAACATCACATTTAGGCGGACATGGATTCATTGTCTGAGCAGGCATAAGTATCGGTGAATGCACGGACCTGTGCCTCATTCGAAACGGCAGACTGCCGTCCGTGAGTTCTCATACCTATAGTCGAGTTCTCGTACACATTGTCATGGCGCATGTCTGCAGCCGTAGGTGATTTCTTACATTTCAAGGATGATAACGATCTGCCTTACAGTGCTGGCAAGTGGACAACATGCTTTAAAGCAGAAAATAGGTGGCAGGCACAAGGCGCGTTGTTCTAAACAGAAGGTGCGCCATCATTTCGATGCCTAGATCTTAGATTACCTGCTAGGTAAGCAAAATATGATGTGCAGGGGAATCCGTGAGCAGGTGCGGAATCCACTTCGCAGCGACTTTTTGACGACCGGTTTCTCACAGTGTCTTCAATGGAACAAATTGACATTTTCATCCTATTAGCTCCTTCCTCAATTGTCAATCAGCGGTCTTCGCGCAGGAGTGGCTCTAGGGTATTGACGTTAAACTCCGTTGTCGATATCGAACGGCAACCGGAGTGTGGCGAATCTTCCAGGCACTCTTCACCATGCACGAATTTCTTGTGGCACTCAAAACACGCTTGCGCGGGACAAACCATCTTCTTTATAAGCTGTTTTGGGCGTTTCGTACGTATCTGTGGCAGTTTTATGTAAGCAAACGCAAAATTTTAGAGTTTCTCTTTTCTGCAGTTACAAAACCATTCTCTGTTACAGAAACACGCCTGAACTGTAAACCATTCATTACAAGAAAGATCTAGCTGGGCGCTGTAAAGACGCGTTGCCACGTAAGTGACATTGCAGGTGTTTCAGCATAACGTGCTGAATTTCTCTGCATGGGTTTGTTTTGGCTCTATGACGACAGTCTCGTTACTTTTTGAACGACTTAAGGCCGAGGTCACTGGGTGGTTGACGTGGACCTCAATGCATTCAAGCTCTTAACGAAGACAAACAAATTGAACTTAGGTTGGTCAGTCCTCCGTCTTAAAGAGTTCTTGCGTGAAGTCAGATGCTTCCGTTGTAACGGCTTCGCCCATCACCGGAGCAACTGCCATGAGTCCGAAGATAGGTGTGGCAGATGCGGTGAGGTTGGGCACCAGCATCACAGTTTTGCGGCCACGCCTAAATGCTGCAACTGCTCGGCTGCGAATGCCAAGTTCCGGCTGAAGTTGGACGACGCCCACTCCAGCTTTACTAAGACCTGTCCCAGTCTGCAACGGGAATTTGAGCAGATTAAAAACAGTGTCAACTATGGTTGATCGCTTGTGGAAGAATTCAGATGCTCTGGAGTGCGATTTGTTGGTCTATGACCGAGTTGTTTCTGATGCCTCTAGCCCGGCGTCATCACCGCATCACAGGCCCTAGTCCTGTAAATGTTTCTGTGTAGTGTGTGTTTTTAATATAACTGTGATTGACTTCCTTGTGAGAGGGATTGCATGAAACCCTCATATAAATGTGCATGTATTTCTTTCTTAGATACCACTAAAGGACATTTGTCACAAAATTTGCGTTGGCGAACTGGCCTCCCAGCTAGAAATGAGAAACATTTTACGGTCTTCCCCGCATATTAGCACCTCGCACACACGAGCTATGGCCGAAGGGTGTAAAGTACCAGTGACGTGAGGGGCGGCAGACCCACACAAGTCCCAAGACTGATCCTGTCTAGGTGAAAAACACTAGTTTCCGGTTCCTGGCAGGATTGCTCGCGCAGCGCCGTCACTTTTCAATCATGAGAGAGTTCCGCATATCTCTGAGGTCCGCATTTAGGTGGTGCATGTAAAATCTTATGCCTAGCTTCTACATATAGCGCTATCTTTAGCTCAGATGTACAGTGTTCTTTAAATATGTTTTCATTTAGACTACTTCCTTCGTCTCTTTCCTACATGATCCTTACTGTGCGCCTTAATGTTTTTGTGGCGGTGATTCCATAATTATTGCCAGAGTTTGTAAAAATACTTCATATCATTTGATTGCTCACCTTTTTTGCTGAGACTTTGTTAAAGTCTGAAAGAACTTCCATCTATCACACTGATGTTTTTTCTTAAAATTTATTATCTAACTACCGTTTGATCTCATAATTTCGCGGGAAAGTTGAATCACATAAAATGCATATAACACTGAAATTTGTTCTCACAGATGGTATTAAATTTCGTTGTCATGGAACAATTTATAATATTTAAATTATGCAGAAACTGAAGTATATTAAATTCGTACTTAACCTCACAACTTCTTTTAAAAAAATTAATTCACATGCAGAAAGTTTAATAGGCAGTACTTTTCTTTGTCATGAAATGCAGATTTATATGGAGATACCATATTACGACGATTTTTCTTTGACTGCAAAATAAAATTTTTATGTCTTAAAAGAAATTTCTTAAAATATAATCTTCCTGTCTCTAATGTATTTCATCCATCCATCTCCCATGGGATCTTTTCCTGTCCTTCGGAATCAAATATAAAATTTCGGTTGTTCATCGGTGACCCGTTCTTCTGGTAACAAGTCCAGCCCATTGCCATTTCAATGATTTTACTCTGGTCATGATGTCGTCCACTCCTGTCATTTTACTTTTCCACAAGTTCCTCTTCTTATCTTACCTGGTTACACGAAGCATGCATCTCCCCATGCTTCTTTGAGTTGCTGTAGTCTTTGTATGTCTTCTTTAGTTAACTCCATACGTAAGCACTGGCAGGATGCATTAATTAAACACTTTTCTTTTAAGACATAATGGCATAGTGCCCTTAAAAATTGTATTGTTTCTTCCAAAAGCTCTCCATCCAAGTCTTATACGTGGATTAATATCTTCATCGATGTGACCCTCACTTGATATCTGCTGTCCAAGATAAATGTTGGTATAGGCTGTCTCAAGCTTTTCTCCATCAATCGATAAATCGTCGTTTCTTGTAAAAGCATTGCATATCACGTTTGTGTTCTGAAAGCTCATTTTTAATCCCACTTCGTTACTCTTGTTAATAAGTTCCTGGATCATGCTCTGCAGCTCTGAAGAGGTACTTGCAAAGACGACTGTGTCATCAGCAAAGCGAAGGTGAGTTAAGTAATCTCCATTAATTGTTATCCCTTTGTTTTCCCAGTTCAATGATTAAAAGACATTTGGCAATATTATATTATTTTATATTATATTATATTATATTATATTATATTTTAAGAAATTTGTTGTTTTAAGAGAAAGAAAATGTTAAATATTTTTCTGTGAATTGAGTATGTGTAAAAGAGTGACGGAAACCGTCTTTCGTAAAATTTTCTAAGAAAGAGTAGGCAAAGGAATATCTCAGAACGTCTATCTATGTGATTGAACAAAGGTTTGAATATTGTTGTTCATAAAATGTTATCGTTCACAAAGGAGGTTCATAATAAGTCCGGACCCCAGCTCTGGTATATGTAGCTACCCATCCTGTCATATATAACGGAAAAGTCCCGAACCACCATATTCTAGTCTTCCTGTCTCTAATGTATTTCTGTGTTTCCGTTCTAAATGGTTCTGTATTCATAACCTTATAACTTCCTTTTTCTCGGGAGGTCAGGCACTGCCGACCGAAATATCTTTGATTTGGTTGCTAAAAGCTTTCTGTGTGTCAAAGTTTTCAGTTCCCGTATATCTCTCTTTCAGTGTATAAAATACATCATATTTCGCTGTTTTATGCTGACTGTATGGAATTGTTTGCAGCATAATCATTATTGACTAATCTTGATGAGACTGTTTATGCACACTGCTACCGAATTAGGACAACAGTCCAAATATTTCAGATCGGTTGTTATTTGTGTTAGCTTTCAAATCAGCTGTAACTTTAGCAACAGAAAAAGAGTTTTTCGAGATAAAAGTGGAATTGCATTATTTCGACGCGATCAGTCTATAGGGCGCTGCACGATGAACTTTTTAATACTTAATATCCTTAAAGTTGCATTTCATGTTTAAAAACTGAAGTAAAATTCGTCGAACGAGAATTTTTCATTGTCATTCGAAACAAAGCAATCTCGTAAAACACACGCGCGAAGCATTATAACGACAACCACAACACAACACATCTTGTGTTTGGAAGGAACTTTGAACTTTATCGCTAGAAACATTAACCTCTTGGAAATTACTTTTATCTGTAAAACGTGGGAAATTTGTCGCTGTAACAAGAATAGTTGAATGTAGCAAACATTTTTTCCGTTCAGCTCCTTCCCTCCTATTCATGTTTCCACCAGAAATAGAATGACGGCAAATTTCATCAGCTGGAAGATAGCGATGTCACATGAAATTACCTAAAGTACATACTGATGATTTATGCACGTATTTGGAAAGCGTATCTTTTATGGTTTGGGGACACATTTGCAAGTATAAACGCTTGCTGACTCAATAGCAAAAGCTTTTCTTGGGCCGAATTTACGTTTGCCATGTGGATCATCGTGCTCATTCATGCATGGTTAACAACAAAACTTAAAATAGGTTTTCAATATTTGAGTAAAAAAAAAAATCAGAAAACCAACTGCACAATAACATCAGAATTCAGTGTCATCAAACAGCAGAACAGATTTTACAGATCTCTGTACTAAAGAATGTGATTGAGACTACAAATTCCAAAACCTCTTATTTCTTATCCAACTAACAGAAGGAACACTGATATAGTCATTTATAACTGGACCCACAAGAATGGTTTAAGCTCATATATTCATTTTATCATTGGAAATGTTTTTTAAATGCATTTCAGTGCTGCCACTTCATCATAGCGACAAATATCTAAACACCCTTTTGTGTCACATCTTTCTATTTTTCCTCAATGACCGAGTGTCCGCGCCGGTGGCGCAGTTGTCTAAGCTGTGGCTTGTAATCATTCGTCCTAAATGGGTCCGCATTCGAACACTGTGAGGCATGGACTTCGAGTTTGTCTTACGACACTGGCTCTCTCCCTTCCCTTGAATTAATTGCCCTAAATTAAAGAGAGGCGACTACTTATGGTCTACTGAATTCAACTCCTAAACGAAAAAAAAAAAGAATAACAAACAAAAAATGAGTAAGTGATGCTGAGACTAGAAAAAAGAACTACGTGGAAGAGTTTGCTATTGAACCTGTTTCAGCTATAACTAAAATTCATTAATCTGGTGCCTAGAAGAGTTTTTTTTTGATTGGAGGTTTAACGACCACCGTGAGCAACTCAATGGGCTATAAGCAGTCGCCCGTCCCTAATTTAGGGTAACTGGTTCCAGCGAAGGGAGAGAGCCAGTGCCGTAAGACAAACACAACATCCATGCCTCACCGGGATTCGAACCCGGACCCCTTACGGACGAATGATCAGAGGCCAACGCCTTAGACCACTGCGCCACCGGGGCGGCGCCTAGAAGAGTGTCAGCAGTCCTTGATTTTTTTTAGCAGTAGCAACACTTGCTATTGTCCTTAGTTTTTATTAGGAAATTGCATTAAATATTAGGGAAAGTTTAATATTATACAAAATAAACTTTAACATGCCTCCCTCCATTAGTGAATCATGACAAATTTTGATTTCACCCCTGTAAATGATACACTGTAATGCTGAAAATACTACAAATATTTAGATATAACTCACCTTTTCATGACGTGACAGATAAATTCTAACAATTTAATTCGAATGCAAATATTTAAAAAACATTTTGTATTTAACTTTATTGACAAAATTCAAGAACACAATTCATAATCTCAAACTGTTTTCCGTATGGATCATCATCTGTGTTTCGGGTCCTTTTATTATGCCTCTTAAAAAAAGCAGGCCTGGGGTCAAACTTGTCTTCGGACGGACGTTCAACATCAATACTCAAGACAGTATTCAATGTTGGTAAGTTTAAACTGTCCCTCCAGTCACCCTGGATTCTCTTCACGAAATTGAACTCAATCTCACACGCAGAAGTAGATAAGGAGTGTATACTGAATATTTCTACTGGTGCCAAAATGTTTTCATAATGTTTGTACTTTTCAAGAAACATTCGTTTCCAGAAAGCAGTTGTTCCTTTTCGTATGTGTCTAAAATAATCCACACCCGCAATTCAGTGGTGGCGCGATACATTTCACATTAAATTATTCAAAATGTTTCCACTAGAAACTTTTGTTAGAACAATTTGTTATCACTAGCATAATGCATTTGCATGCTACTAATTTGCTACTAACTACCGGTCGAAATCGAGCCTTAAGTGCCAGATACGAACATCCTTGCATTTACAATTGAAAAAGTACCGTACTCTGTCATATGGCAAGTCAGCCATGAATAACCAAGCCTAAAGGAGGAAGTGTATTGCCCTTTGAAATAGAAACCAGTTGATGAGGTGTTTTATCATTATGATTTCATGACTCCCTGTTATATACACTGGCCGAAAGTGAAAAAAGAATACCAAGAAGGAGACGTCTGATACCAACGAAATTTATACAGCATAATAACGGAATACAGAGGATAACGTGATCATTTCCATGTAACATGGTTAGTACGAGGTTGAACCGCTATGAACTGCGTCTCACTGTGCAATTCTGGCATGGAGTCTGTCGTACAGATTTTGGATGTAAGTTTGGGGTATTGAGTTCCAAGCATCCCCAACCAGGACGCTTAAATCGGGGATGGACGGGGCTGGCCGTGGAGACCAGATAAGTTGTTGTCCCATAAAATCCGACACGTGCTTAATGGGGAGAAATCCGGTGAACGTGCAGGCCATGGAAGTTGTCTCACACCCTGAAGCGCATGTTGCGTTGAACGTACCGAGTGTGGGCGTAGGTTATCTTGCTGGAAAACACCATGATGGACCGACGTTACAAATGGCATAACAACGGGTTGAATGATGTTGTTGATGTAGGGGGTGCTGTTTAACGTACCCGGTACAAAAACTAGTTGTGTACGGGAGTGATAGCTGATCGCTCCCCACACCAGGAGACCAGGTGTAGGCCCTGTGTGTTGCTGGTGGATGCAAGAAGGCTGGAGACGCTCGCCTGTGCGTCTGCCAACACGCATACGGCCATCGGAGGCTCCCAAGCAGAATCTGCTTTCATCGCTGAACACGACAGATCGTCATTGCGTTCTCCAGTGCAGACGTTGGCGACACCACTGCAGCCGTTCCTGACGGTGGGCTGGAGTCAGAGAAATACATGCCAGAGGCACACGTGCACGTAGTCCTTTATCCAGTAGACGGTTGCGGATTGTTCGCGCAGTCACCCGAGGTGCAACGGAAGCTCCAATTTGCGTCGCAGTGGATGTTCTGCTTGACAACGCCGCTCTTCTTATGCGTCGATTGGTCCGCTCATCAGTATGTCTGTGACTTCCGGTTTCACGTTTCCTCGTGTGGAAATGTTCCTCGGACCATCTACACCACCATCGTACCACCACCGATACTTCCCGTCCAATTCGCTCCGCAATACGATGATACGACCACCCGGCCTCGCGGAGTCCGACTAGATGACCTCGCTCAAAGTCCCATAACTGCTGAAATCGTACACGTCTTCCATGTCCAGGCATTGCAGCTTCTTCAGGGTCTTCGCACGTGTCCGTACGCCGACGACTGATTACATTCACTTCGCCGTACTCCTTAAATACCACCGACGATAATTTGCATATTATGCCGTGTTGTGGCGTAAGCGCTCACCGGTTGGTCCCGAAATTAGCATCACACCTACGTAAACTCGATCCCATTAACATATGTAAATTTCATGATCGTCCGCGAATTCTTTCTTGGTGTTCTTTTTTCACTTTCCGCCAGTGTATTATCATTTGTATCGTATTTAGTGATTATTTGCAAAATATTTTGCATTGGCATCTTTTCTTTTCTTTTTGGAAAGTTAGATGCATTTGGAAACTAATTTTATCTCATACTACTGACTGTTCCCCGCTTACACGGAATCCTGTTGTCAGTATTATATTCTGATTTTTAGTTATACAAATTAACAGAAAACCAGTATGGAAATGGAGGATGGCTTAGTAGATAGCAGTTCAGACTACCGATGCAAATTCCTCAGGTTCGAACCTGGGCTGATCTTTCAGAGATGGTGTGGTTTGCTAACGATCGCTGAATATCTGCTGTGCATCGGACGAGTAGCGATATGTTGTTCCCGTTGCTTTTAATATAGCTGTTTCTTGGTATAAAAAGTTTGACAAGAGCCTATCAAAGTACAGGACATCGTTAGTAATTTCATTGGCTGAGCGAAAACACATAAATGTAGTCTGAAGGCATTTTCTTATTCCACACATATATAAATCACCACTTTTTTATTAAAATCACAAAGGGGCTAATAATTATAAGCGTATAAGCTTCCAAAAACGTCCTAAATTGAGAAAACATTTCTTACCGTCCATAAGATATTTTGGCCAATGTATGCAGCTGAAGTTCGGCTATATACCATGTCCAAAACTACTACGTAATCTGTCTAAAAATATTCAGCATCACAACGTCAATTTTCAACAGATTTTTCACAGAGAAAATTGTGATGAATTTTTTTTTTACCACGAAAGGAATGACATTTTTTCTTTCTCTAAGATACTATCTTCGATATATCAAGGTTCATCGAGAGGTAAAACCTCGGATTCTCGATTAATCTCCAAACTTTTGTAAAAGCTTTCTATCTCTTTATCACTCACTATTCCATCATACAGACCAAGGAATACAATATTTCTCTCTCGAAGTGAGTAATATTTATAAAGAATATTCTGTATTACTCTCAGGAATAGAGTCAATCTGATACAGATAATAGTCTCAACAACAGAATCAATCCAATAGAGATATTAATCTCAGAAAGGGAGTCAATCTGGCACAGATATTATTCCCAGGAAGATAGTAATATATGTAAAGAACAAAACGGCATATTTAAAAATACCTTCTAGTGGAATGTGCATTACACAGTTAAATGTAGCTTTTCCATGATTTGTACCTCTCGACGTTTTTTTTTCGGGGGAGGGGAGGGGGCGATGAGTTGACTATTCCTGATGAGTTGGAAAAACAGTGTTCTTAAGATACACTGCACCCAGCAATACAACCAAAAAATCGCAAAAGGAATTAAATTAGGAACTATTTGTTTCATTGAGGTTGTCTAAGGGTATTGAACGGTGGGAAGCCAATATACAGATTTTTTGGAAACACCAGTACTGTAGTAGATGTTTTTTCTCTTAAAACATTCATTTGAATATTTAGAAGAAATATTTCAGCTAAAATTTCTCAGCTACACAATTTGAAAGGATTTTTATTAACACTATCTCTAAATCCGATCTGTTATGGCATTCTAAATTTTCTTGAGGTGATATTTTTGATATCAGCGAAGAAATTATTTTTAAAACAACTGATTTCTAGTTGATTAAACGAATTCTATGAATACGAGCTATAATATTTAAAATAAAAAAATCCATTATCCTTGTAGTTATGGGCCATGTGATGTTTTAGAAACATTGCGTAATACCTTAAACATACCGAGTAAACTTTGCATTACTCTGTGCAAGTTAAACAACTTTTATTGAACGATATCCAGTAATATATAGGACAAAGTAGTTATTTATTTTAAATAAAACCTTCACGTTGCTGTTTCGAGTAGTTTATCAAAAAACTTGATTAAAGCGTTTCGAAAGGTATGTTGGAAAAAATTGAAATTTATTGACTTATATTCGGCATTGCATTGTTCTTCATATTGTGTTTTCCCTGAGCTCACAAAGAAGGAGAGGCAGAAGTCGAACTCACGTGTTTAGGACAGCACCCAGTTGTCGGACATAAAACTACGATAGCGGCTGACACGTGATATGGTACCAATGACTATGTGAATAGCACAGTGGAGTTAGTTGTATACTCGTAAAAAAAGGAACACAGATGGTTATGGGTCGACGTCTTAATTCGATGTCCGTCAACTGGCGCGCTGTTCTATTGAGATCTTCGGGGCCAAATTGTTACCATGTGTCACCATAGAAGATTAACCTCTGAGCCTCTTGCTCTGTGCATGACACTAAAGTCCCGAGCCAGGCGGAAACGACAAGACTTGCAGACCGTTATCTCACTGGGTAGCTCTAAAGCAAAGGGGACCAATTAGATAACGATTTAGCATATTTATTTGAAATGCCTGTCAAACGTGTGATGCAGAAGTGTGACAATGAAAGAGTGATATTATTTTAGCAGATGTACGAATCTAGCTGCTTTTCAATACTTTGTTTTCTGTCGGAACAACAAAACACATAACTATTACTTCTTGATAGCTGAAGGGATGTACTGTTATGATACAAAAAGGTGTGTAGTGAAGCACAATGAGTTTAATACATGTTCATTCTCTGCCCTACAATATTTTAAAGTTACATCTTGTGTTTACCGTTTAGGTTTCAACCTGTATATTCTAATTTTTACTGCAGTGAATGACTATATTATGTGAAACACCTCGTTCCACCACTTTTCACTGTTAACCCGTTAACCATGAAAAATATTCGCTTTACGTGCACTGTACGTGCGTGCAAATGTTAGCAGTGCACAGTGCCTTACGATGGTTCCTTAGCTGTTTCACCGTAGCTGTGAACCCTAAAAACAATGGCTGGAAACAATTTTCTTATGTTACATACATACTTTCCCAACCCCAACAGGCATTCCCATTACTATAAGTTTTTTTTTGCTGGTCACCTCATAACATACAAGAAATATATATGCAGTTATAAAGATTAAAGTAGGTCTATAGTAAGTCGGAACAAGGACATTTGTAATTTAAAGGCGCCGTGCTCTGCTTCACTTCAAGAAGATTGAACTTTTAAATGGCAGTGAAATCAAACACTCAGGTCATTGCGTTGTCACAAACTATATGAATTCCAAACAGCCTTTACAATCATCTTTGAAAACAGGTGAGCTTAGGCTCAATAAATTTTTTCCGCAAGAGTGAAAAAATTTATTTTTAAATGTTATAGCATATACACTGCCGGAAAAAAAAATCCCAACACCAAGAAGGGATTGTCTTAGATAAACGACAGTTAGTAGGCGGTGAGAGTACATCTGTAAGCTGACGTCTATGCAAATTTCGCGCTTGGTGCATACGTGTGGAGCTAGTAGCGCCCCTCGGAACATGCAAAGCAGGTTTGCTGTAAATACGCGCTGTAACGTTCGTGAGCGTTAGTTATCGTTGAGATTCGACGTAGTGTGTTGATGTGTGTCAAGAATGCCTTTAAGAAGACGAAGAAGCCATTATCAACAGCTCACGGAGTTTGAACGAGGTCGTGTAATAGGGCTAGGAGAAGGTGGATTTTCTTTCCGCAATATTGCAGAACGACTTGGCAGGAATGTAGCCACTGTGCATGATTGTTGGCAGCGGTGGTCAAGGGAAGGTACTGTCTCAAGAAGACCGAGTTCCGGCCGGCCACGTGGCACTACTGAGAGGGAAGACCGCCGTGTACGGCTTATGGCCGTGGCGCATCGTACTGCGTCTGCGGCAGCAATTCGAGCTGCAGTTGACACAACAGTGACACTACGAACTGTTACAAATCGGTTACTTGAAGGACAGCTCCGAGCCTGACGCCCTGTAGCGCGCATTCCACTTACTCCAAACCAGTGCCGTTTGCGACGTCAGTGGTTTCACGCTAGAGCTCATTGGAGGACGGAGTGGAGATCTGTTGTGTTTTCTGATGAAAGCCGGTTCTGCCTGGGTTCCAGTGATGGCCGTGTGTTGGTTAGAAGGAGGCCAGGTGAGCGCCTGCAACCAACCTGTCTGCGGCAGAGACACACTGGACCTACACCTGGAGTTATGGTCTGGAGATCAATTTCCTATGACAGCAGGAGCACTCTCGTAGTTATCCCACGCACCCTGATGGCACAGCTGTACGTCGATCTGACGATTCAACCTGTTGTGCTGCCATTCATGAACAGCATTCCAGGGGGTGTTTTCTAATAGGATAACGCTCGCCCGCATACCGCTGTTGTAACCCAACATGATCTAAAGAGTGTCGACATGTTGCCGTGGCCTGCTAGATCACCAGATCTTTCTCCAATCGAGCACGTATGGGACATCATTGGACGACAACTCCAGCGTCACCCCCAACCAGCATTAACCGTCCCTGTATTGACCAACCAAATGCAACAGGCATGGGACTCTATCCCACAAACTGATATCCAGCACCTGTACGACACAATGCATGAACGTTTGCGTGCTTGCATTCAACATTCTGGCGGTTACACCGGTTATTAATGTACCAGCATTTCACATTTAAAATGGCTTTTCTCGCGCGTACATTAAGCTGTGATCTTGAAACCTTAATCGATTAAATATGTTACCTATACAAATGTATTGCCGCCATTTCATTAAGCTACAACTATTTTTTCGTGGTGTTGGGATTTTTTTCCGTCAGTGTATATAGAAAGTTTTGCCATTTTATTATTGTCTCGTACTGAAGTTACTCACATTTTGCTAAAATGAGCAATAAACAAGTTAGTAAAATCATGCAATGCATTGATTATGATACGCTATCCCACATACTAGAAATCATTACTCAAGTTATGACTAACATGGCTATGGAATACATCTCACTCCTGTGTCCTGACGTTTGATCCCATTTCGATAATATTCAAACGAAATGGTTCAGCATACCTCCGAAATAACATGATAACGTTTTGTCGCAATTAAAGCAATTTTACATAAGTTTTTATGCATAAGGGCTATAGAATAGACCCCGCTTCTGTGTCCTAACCTTTGATACCATTTCGCCCATTTTTTAATAGGATTCGTCTCCGGGCAGCATTTCATCCAAATCGAAACATTTTTACGTAAGTTATGATGCATAATGGCAATGGAAGTGATTCCGCTCCTATGTCCTGACCTTTGATCCCCATTTCGCCAATTTTCAATAGGGTTTGTCCCCAGGTGATCTCCTACCACATACTAAAATTTAATCGAAATCGAACCTTTTTTTACGTTAGTTATGACGCATAAGAGCAGTGGAATGGATCCCGCTCCTATGTCCTGACCTTTGACCCCATTTCGTTCACTTTCAACAGGGTTCCTTCCTAGGTGTTCCCCTACCGCATACTAAAATTTCATCGAAATCGAGCGATGTTTACGCGAGTTATCGTGCGGACGAACATACGCACACAACGCGTGACGTAATGATTCAGATGGGAAGCGCGACCATCTGCTCGCAAGAGTGTGACCTCATAAAACTTTAATAGGATCCACACACAACACGTGACGTAATGAGACAGATGGCGTGACCGCGCGCCAAAATCTACTGGCTCGACGCCATGACACTACACTAAAAACGTGGTAATTCGGGGTGGTTATTTAAATCACTAAACGAATTTTCCTAAAGTCGGCGAGATCAAGCTAAATCGATTTCTAGTACCAGAAAATGGTAGGTTAACGACTTTCATCGAAATCCTTAGACCCGTTTTCAAAAGAAAATTTACTTACATACAAGAATTGCTCCTTTTAGGTGAACGTCAAGTAATTTTGCTTCCTGTACTTCGAATGGAAAAAATTCTATACACATTTTCTTTCCAATTAATGCGTTCCCAATGATGACAATTTGAACATCGATTAAAATATCTTCATTTAATAACTTGCAATACTTAATGTTTTCTAAAACATAACCATAATTTTGCAATCCAACATTTGTTTGTCTACTGAAGTCATGAAAATACAGGTCGCGCCATCTTTTTTCTGGATAATTAATGCGTTCACAAGGATAAAAATTTGAACATCGATTAAAATAGCTTCATTTTATAACTTGGAATACCTAATGTTTTCCAAAACATAACCATAATTATGCCTAGCAACATTTGTTTGTCTACTGACGTCATCAAAGTACAGGTCGCGCCATGCTTTTTCTGGTTTCAACACCAGCAAAGGAAAAATTATTGATTTTTAATAAAATTATTGTTATGTTTTAGAAAATATTAAGTATTCCAAGTTATAATATGAAGTTATTTTAATCGATGTTCAAATTTTCATCTTTGGGAGCACATTAATTGTGAAGGAAATGTGTTCAAAAGTTTTTCCATTGGAAGTATAGGAAGCAAAATTACTTGACATCCACCTTATTCATATGGGATAAGGGCGATGGAATGGATTGCAATCCTATTTCCTGAATTTTGACCCCATTTCATCCATTTTCAATAGGGTTCGTCCCCAGGTGGTCCCCTATCATATGCTGAAGTTTCATCGAAATCGAACCATTTTTACGCACGTTATGACGCATAAGGGCAATGGAATGCATCCCGCTCTTATGTCCTGACCTTTGACCCCAATTCACCCATTTTGAATAGGGTTCGTCCGCAGGTGGTCTCCTACCCCATAGTAAAATTTCATTGAACTCGAACCTTATTTACGCAAGTTATGACGCATAAGTTCCATGGAATGGATCCCGCTCCTACGTCATGACCTTTGACGCCATTCATTCCATTTTCAATACGGTTCGTCCCCAGGTTGTCCCCTACCACATACTAAAATTTCATCGAAGTCGAACCATTTTTACGCCAGTTATCGTGCGGACAGACGGACGGACGGACAAAGCAAGAGCATATACGCTTCTTCAACCTACGGTTGGAATGCGTAAATAAAATGACACTTTTACGTGATCTAAGAGAAAAACACAACAACTTAGTAATCAAGGTACAACTCTTTATTGTATCTATTGAGTTATTCTAATTCGATGAGAAAAACTTGGATAATTTCATTTCTTTGAGATAGCTTTCTTCTTGAATATTTTAAAACTCGCAGGAATTCCACTATGAGCTCCGCACCGTCACATAACACTCAAAAGTGATTTCTGATGTCTTTTGAAAAGAAAGTACAGCTTTCAAGATATTTTCATCCAACTGCACAGTCGTAGCGAAAGTCAAAGGTTTGAAATACTTGATTTGCTTTGTCGTCTATAGCAAGCGGTTTCTGTCTTACTCTGAAGAGACTACAAAGTGCTGAACCCACAGCAGCTAAATTTCATTGTCATTTGAAAGACACTTAACTATTATCGTGCATGCATGCATACAGATTACAAAGCTCTTCTTGTATATTCCGATGTAAGCTTCTCAAGGAGAAAATCATTCGAAAGATTAAAGTTTAAAACTAATGGCACTTGATTTTACTTACTGTTCATTTATCAAATATCCCCATTTGCAGTGATTTCCGCAGGCAATTCGGTCCTCGATTAAAACCATCTCACGTCGAAAAGAAAACTTTTTGTACTTCCAACTTATTACATTTTACTTCTAGAAATATTGCAAAATTTGGTCCTCCTCTGATTTTTTTGCTTTCTTCCCTCTTTCTTTCCTGACTTTTTGGGTTAGACTCTTTGCATTGTACCTCATTTACTCACCATGGCCAAGCCACCAAATAGTAGTTGTTTTAACCTCACTAAAAATATTTTGCTTTTTATTACACACATGGTCAGAACATGTTCTGCCCAGAATTCTGTATGTAACGGATCTCTCCAGTATATAAGCGACTATTGTGTCGCTCATGTAGTACCCAGTTTTCACTGCTACACATCCACAGAATAATAGTAATTGCAGTTTTTTTACAGAGATATTTCCTTTAGAACTCACCACACATGTGAAATTCTTCGAAGGCTGCTATGCCGCCCCGGTGTCTCAGTGGTCTACGTGATGGCCTCTGATCATTCGTCCGAAAGGGGTCCGGGTTCTAATCCGGTGTGGCATGGATGTTGTGTTTGTGTTACGGCACTGGCTCTCTCTTTTCCCTGGAACCAGTGACCCTAAATTAGGGACGCGCGACTGCTTATAGCCCATTCAGTTTGCTCACGGTGGTCGTTAAACCTCCAATCAAAAAATAAATAAATAAATAAAAAGGCTGCTATGATTTTCACAGATCCTTAGTGAGTCTCCTTTGTCCACCATGATTCTTAGATACCCAAATTCAGTCAACTTGTCTACCTCTGTGTTATTCATATCTTTATATAAAACCACGCCTATTCCAAAGGTGATGTGATCTTCAAAGGTAAATTCACTCTCCCAGTAACTTCACAATCAAGTCAGTTTTCTTTGTCAAATACGAATCTTAGATACACAAATTCATTCATCTTGTCTATCTCTGTGATCTTCGTCTCCTCATATTAAATAACCCCTTCACCAGCTTCTCTTCATACATCCGACATTCCGGACACCATTCCACTCACCATTCCATTCACTTCCTCTATCCAAATAGTTTTCCTGTTTTGTTCCACTGACACACAGGACATCCTGTCAATACCTATTCAATTCTTCTTATGACAATCATTCATCTTTCCATTTTTCATTGATTATTGTATTTTCATGAAAGCGACAATTATTGTTCTCATATGCAAGTTGAAATCACCTCTCTCTTCAAAACGTGCTACAGAACAATATGATAAGAAATAGTAACAATTTACTAATGACCCGATGTATTGGCGTAGGAAATAGACACATAAGCGTTTCTAAGCTTTCTCACATCAACCAGATGGCGTTTTCAAGGACGTTAGACAAATTCTCTTACCAAAATTAATAAGGAAACGTGAATACATTCACATAAAAATGTAATAGTTAAGATTTTGTTACTCAGTGAGAATATCCCATATTGCAAGAGAAGTCAAACACTCATAAAAAAAAAAAGCTAGGTCATATACATATGTACAACCGCCGTTCCATAAAAAACTGAGTGTAAAATCACATAAAATGAAGAAATATAGGTACAGCAAAATATATGTTATTCTTTCTCAAAATGTCTTCCCTCAGATGAATGCAACGGTCCCATTATTCAGTCCACTTTTCAAAGCATGTGGCGAAGGAATTTTGTGAAAGCTACTTTAGCGACCCCTGTACAGCTTGAATAACGTCAGCATCTCTGTTCAATGTTGCACCACGGCACTTCGCCTTCATCGTTGGAAACAACCAGAAATCGAAAGAATCGACCTCACGAGTGTAGGCAGGCTGTGGTATGATTTCAATACCGCATATCGTAAGAAACTGTTGAACATAAGCAGCCACATGTAGGCGGGGGTTATCATGGTGTTAGGTCTACTTGCCTACCAGTTCCGGTCGCTTAATCGATATGTGCCGTCCAAGATGCTTCAAGTCTGAAATGTACTACTCAGCATTGACAGTAATTGGTGGATGGAAGGCATGATGGTAGGCTACACATTTATGATCAGAGAAAATGGTCATCATCACCTTCTCAGCTAATTTTGGTTGAAGGCTGTTTCGGAGGAGGCGAGCCTTTGTGTTTCCAGACACTCGTTGCGTGCTTCGTGAGGGTGTCGAAATAGTTGACCCGTGTTTCCTCAGCTGTTATTACTGTATTTATAAAGTTTGGGTCCTTTGCAACCACTTTTTTTCCATTTATGACACACCTGAACTCTGGCTAACAATTGTTCTCTCGTCAGATGATGAGGTACCCGTCTGGATCACACACGATGCAGCAGTAATTTGTCGCGTAGAATGCTGAATGCCGACGATTTTGAAATATTAGTTGACTTCGTTATGTCTTCACACGTCATTCGTCGATCTTCTTGCGGGACTGCCCAAACGTTGTTAACAACACCCTCCATAACAACACTTTCAGGTCGACCAGGCCTAGTAGTGAATTCTGCCAACAAACGCCCTTCTTTGAAATCATGGCACCATCTAAAAACCGTTCTCACACAAACATTTATCTTTGTTAGATGTTTTCCGTAAATCAGCTGTTTCTGGAGCCGGTTTACCAAAATGGTAGCAAAATGTTATCGCGCAACACATTCACTTCTTAAGGTGGTTCCACCTAAAATCTCTGCCTTATGTATCCAATGGTAAAACTTCTTTACATAATTTCTTCGCAATTGATGAATTCTCAAGGATGAAACTTTACGCATCGATATAACTATCTTTAAGTTATAGCATGGGATGCTTAGTACTTGCTAAAACGTAACCATAATTATGGTAAAAATGAATAATATTTCTTTGAGTATTGTTAGACCGGTTAGTAAATCGCGCGACCTGTACATTGATGACGTCAGTAGAAAAACAATAGTTGGATTGCTTATGTATGGTTATGTTTCAGCAAGTATTAAGTGCCTTATGCTATAACACAAAGTTAGTATTATCGATGTGCAAATTTTCATCCTTGGGGATACATTAATTGCGAAGAAAACGTGTAAAGAAAATTTACCACTGCCATAGATGTATGGCGAAATGCAGACGTATCTTATAAAAACTGTGCAATAACAAAACCAGAATCGTCTGCCACGTCTAATAACTGTTGCCATAGATAAGTCCTTAACTCAGTTAATTGTCTAGATGTTTATCTTTTTCCTTCGCATTATTGCCAGCTCAAAAAAATTACTCTCACTTTTTATGGAATGGCCTTTGTATATATGTATATAAGAAAGATTTTCCTTAAAATAAAGTAGTAGTAAATTTACGGTAGAAATATACATCAGATCAGGATAGCACACATTTGAAGAAAACTTATATTGTATAATAACTCAAAGTAGAGTGAGGAAATGGTACAAACGTCTGAAATAATAGGCAATGAAGAAACCCCAATTATTTCTATGCTTCTAAACAGAGCATCCATATACATTAGCGAACAAAAGTATTTGGCGAAACACTTTTTCGACCATAATATTCTTTCTGCTGGACCAAATCGGGTCAATTTGGGATATGATATGTGTTATTCAGTTGAAAACATGACCCATCTGCAGATGGATCGGGAACCTTAACACAGATCAGGTACCGAGCTTAATCGCAAAGATCATACAAATTGACCAACAAAGTAGGTGTGTATCACATTCATTTAATGCAATGATAACAGAAAACAAGTACGAGAAAATGACAAAACAATAACTAATACTTAGTGGAATAACCACGAGACTTAATAACAGCTGCACAACGGGCCGGCATCGAGTCCACTAGCTTCTCGACGGTGACCTGCGGAATTGGCGCCCGTTCTGCATAGAGCTGTTCGAACTTCTGGTCCCTATTCCGGCAGGTTTTCTTTGCACATCGTCTCTCCAGCTCCTACCACATGTTCTCGATGGGGTTGAGGTCGGGAGATTCGCTTGGCCAGTCTAGAATTGTGACCTGTTGCTGCTGGAAGGCTGCCTTCGCTATTATGGAGTGTGTTTCGTGTCGTTATCTTGCTGCATGATCCATCCGGGTGGCATGTTCTGATTTGCCCATGGGAAGACATCGTTGATGAGCGTGTACCTGTAGCTCTGGCCGGTCATTATTCCGTAAATCTTGATGATTGGACCGATTCCATTGAGAGAGAAGGCGCCGTAAACCATAAGCGGTCCTCCTTCGTGCTTGACAGTCGGCTGAATAAACTGGGGGTTGAATCTCTGGGTACACGGACGTCGTACGTATCGGATGCCATCACTTCCGAACAAGTTGAACTTGATCTCGGCGGTGAACAGCACCTTACTCCAGTCAGTCGCGATCCAGTGGCGATGACGGCGCGCGAACGCGACTCTGGCTCGTCGATTCTGGACTCCGATGAGTGGTTTCTTGGCGAAGCGTCTTCCATTCAATCCACCAGCGATGAGACGACGGCAAATGGTCATTCGGCTGACGTTCAGGTCGTCGCTGTCGCGGAATTCGGTGGCGATGTCCACAGCAGTCAAGGTGGGATCAGCACGAGATTGACGGGGGATGCGTCTATCCTGACGCAACGTAGTGGAACGAGGCCTACTACATCGCGGACTGTTCTCGACGGTCCCAGTCTTCTCATAACCTTGCAGGATAGCTAAAATGGACTGGTGTCGGATCTTCAGGGCCCTCTCAATGTCGGCGACGCGCATTCCGGATTCCAGCATTTTCACGGCCGCCTGGAGAGCTCCAACAGGGATTTCCGCCTTTTTACCTATTTCTGAAAACCTAAGATTGACTTATTATCACACTACACATCACAAAACCCACAAAAATCACAAGAAAAACATTAATTCATGCAGCAAACAAATGGGTAATAATTGGCGACTCTTGAATATGGCCCATTTCGAACGAAAAATTAGCTCTGAGCGAAATACAAACTATGCGGCATTGTAACCTACAAATCAACACATATCATATCCCAAAATGACCCGATTTGGTCCAGCAGAAAAAACATTATGGTCGAAAAAGTGTTTCGCCAAATACTTTTGTTCATTACTGTATTATGATGCTGAATTATTTCGGTTTATTCTTGGAAGCACTCGATTTTTTCATTCTGGATTAAATCAGCAATTTCCGCATGCACAGACATATCGATCGTGTTCTGAAAACCTAAAAATACTCCCTAGAATTCCTGTATTCTTTAGCAAGGGTCAAAAACAGTTTTAAAAAGGTGTATACAAGCACATAGAGCATTTTCCTTACCTGTTTAATAATAAAATAAAATATACTTATTTCTCCAGGGCGATAACCTTTCTGGTTCTTGTTTTTTTCTGTTACGTTTCTCAGCGGCACAATAGCAAACACGACGTTGACTACACTTGTTATTCCTTTCTCACTGTTGTTTTGACTACCATCGCTACAAAAAAAGTTATTTAATACATTGTGTGTTTTCATCATCTTTTGCAAAATAATAGCAGTTAAGATTATTATTATATGGTATCCAACTGTTAATATGACAGGGAAAACTTGGTATTTCTTTAAAGCGTGACCAGCCACAGTATTTGTCATTTTCTTGTAGGACTTCCGTCCACAGTGAGTAGAGTTTCGGTCTCAGCCACCTACAGCGAAAGCGCCTTTTGGGCAGGACACAGAAAAGGAAGGAATGAGAGCAAGTCTAGTGACTTTGACACAATTAGAGTAACAGTAGATGGATTAGAGTAACAGTAGATGGCGCCGCCGTACAAGTACGATGTTGCACATAGAGAGGTGAGATAATTTCAGGGGGGGGCATAGGAAAGGATACCGATTAAATCAGTCGGTCCAGCCTGGGGGCCGTCACTTAACGTGCTCGTCCGATGCACGGCGGATATTCAGCGATTGTTAGCATATCACACCATCTCTGAAAGATTATTAGCCCAGGTTCGAACCTGAGGACCTTGCATCGATAGTCTAACTCGCTTACCACTAAGTTACCTGCGGCTCGCTTTAAACCGGGACAAAACGAAGAACGCATTGTTTGAAAGAAAATAGTGAAGTGTGTGCGTCGTTATCGAAAAATCAGTGCTGCGTTATTCTCGGAATCTGTATTCTTGGTGATAACAGATTGACCAACAATGTTGCAAAAATGACTTCCCACAACAAGATCTTGATTTATTCTGTGTTGTTGAAGCGAGAGAGAAAGATAAAACGACAACAAAATGGAACTTATTTATCTTTCATTTATCTTGCTGTTATCAGCTAAATGTGAAGGGCATAAAATTAAAGTTACAGGTTGTAGAGAAAGTATCCGGAAAATGTAGAAGCCCATATTTCAAGCTACAAAATCGTACAAAACACAAACGAAATCGTCCAGGTAGACCCATGGGAACTGATGACTTTGTTCATTCGGTCTACGAACTCAAATATTCCATTATGATAGAAGTGTGGTTAACAGGAGTTGAAGAAATCATCCATGCAACGTTTTATATCACCGTCACTAGAAAAAATTTTCTCAGCGAGAAAATTCGACAAAGACCAGAAGAGATAAATGTTTCATTGTCATATTACCTCTTAAGAACATAAAAAGAGTCTGCAATGCAGCAATTAAAGGGTTCACTTGTTTCCTTCCTAAATGTTGCTTGTAAATTAAAATGAGAAGTATTGTATTATTTTGTAATAAACATATCACTCATAGGAAACTAACAATCCAGCATGCTGCAACAAATGTTTTTTTCAGAATTGGCAAATGTAAAATTTCGGCCAAATTTTATTCGTAATTTGTAACAATATTTACAGGCAGTTTCTCGCAAAGAATGAAAATTATTCTGCTATGAACTAAATTTTATTAGTTTATATTTATGGTCTTTAATTAAAGAATTCCGGACTGAAGATGAGCTTTTTTTTTAAAGGAAAATATTCCTAACTGAAAACGAATGTTTACGTTTATAAGATTTCTTAACATGAAATGAGGTAAGCCTAAAGAAAAGTTAATCTGGTTCCTACATACCGAATGGAGATAATGCAAATAAAAAAATCATGTTTTGTCTAACAACTCCGAAATATACACGTATTACATCTAATTATTTTTGCTGAAGAAAAATGCGCAAGTACTGATGCTGCTTTAAGGCTGCTCAAACACTGCTCAGACATGTTTTTTTTCATTATAACTTTAAATTTGGTGTACGGTAATAAGGAATATGTTCTTTCATAAATAGGAGACAGCAATGTGTTTAAAAAATAGATTGTTATAAAATTTCATCAGGATGATCTAGCTTTTAGGTAGCAATTAAAGTTTTACATAATGCGATGTCTTAATTCGCCGAAATTGCCATTATTCGGAGAACTTGATGTATGTACAGTTGAATTGAGTTGAATATATTATAGTGTTTCTGGTGTGTCTCGTTTCATTCGCTTACTTCCAGAGCTGTAATTGTGATTAATTCGGCTGTAATGCATGTAACACATTTCTAACAGGAAGCCGATAGATTAACAAAGATGTTATGTGATGTAATAGCTCCTTAAGTCATTGGTTTCAATGAATTGTGAAATTTATGAAAACAAAGTTCAAAACTTCACAAAATTATATCTCACTGGAGTGTATTTACCACAGTGGTCTGATCGACATAAGAGATAAACAAAACTTTTGTTCCAATCGAATAACAATAACACATGTGCAAAAATATTTTCTTTAGATCTTCATTTCTGATAAAAGGAAATGACACCTCTCTCCAAGTGGTGTCACGAACACTGTTATTGGACACTGGAAGACTGAAAAAAAAATCATGTGGTCTAATGAGTTGTGGCACATCTTGTTCTGTACTGACGGTAGGCAGAGAGTTTGGCAGGAGCTCCATGAAGCAATGGGCCTAGCTTGCTTTATAAAGATATCAACGTTCTGGACATGGTATGGAGCTAGTACTGTTCGTAGTAAATGGGTCCTGTGCCTCTTTCTACGTCATGAACGATCCCGATGGGACTTCTCCTTGTTATGATATATTTAGTATCTAAATATTTAACCGCAAATAATAATGACCTATCTTGAAAATAAATTAATCTGAAAAAAAAAACGAGTAACGCAAATCAATTAAAATGAACATCTCCATATCTCAAATATAAAGATTTAAGAATGTACTGAAAAATAGTTCTGACTTTGCGATTTCATGATTTCTGTTTTATTGCAAAAATGTAAAAGCACTTTCCTTTGAATAAAAGAATGTACGTGTATATATTATTTACATTTAAGGCAAGAGGGAAAATCTTAAACACCCAACGAGTAAGATAAAAGGAAGTATTTACTGTTTGCGAATGCATATCAACTCGTCGCGAACTTACTATTCAAATGAATGCATTCATGTCAAAATGGCATTCCCAAATATGACCGTGTTTCCATGCTATTTCTAATAAACATGTCCATGTAAACTTTTATGTAAAACGAAAATGTTTATAAAAAGGCACAAACCTGATTTATTTTAAATCAGTGGAAGTATGTAAAAATCAAAATCTCTGACAAGACTAATGCGATACAGCCAGACGACATAGTTCTGGATAAATATGCTCACTAAAATTTGTGAAGTCCCCATCGCAACGACAAATATGTTTATTCTGTCAAACGTAATGAACAGTAAGACTACTGCAACATTAATTAATAGAGGAATGAATGATCATTCACAGAGGTGAAAGCGAATCATTCACCATTCTCCGTAAAGGGTCATTTGTTCTCGTCGAATCGTTCACGAATATTGCATAGCTAAAGAAAACGGAAAGCAGAGAGAGACAACTTTGGGAGGCAAGAAGCATGTCGGAAGACGTTTGCACATGTACTTTTCAAAAATTGATGAGGTACCTTATTTGTCAGTATCCTGCGTCTTTGTTAAAATTTTTGACGATTTCTTCAAACATTTTCGATATTTTCCTGTGTTGCATCTGTACAATTCAAAGTCTCGGTCGTCAGTACAATTCAAAGTCTCGGTCGTCTGTACATCGGGAAAAATTTCGGAAATTTTTGATTATAGTTTCTCTGTAAA
Organism: Macrothele yani; assembly: GCA_039090855.1. Lineage (NCBI taxonomy): Eukaryota > Metazoa > Arthropoda > Arachnida > Araneae > Macrothelidae > Macrothele > Macrothele yani. The sequence goes on along the minus strand of CM077015.1, from coordinate 129,179,861 downwards.
TCTTTTAAAAATATTTGGCTAATGAGATGCAAACTGGAATACAATTTTAAAGAGAAATATCGAAGAATTTGTAAAAATATTTGTTATGAAATGTACTGTAGTTGAAATACAAATGATTCTTATACTGGTAAGAGCATGATTATTAAGAGTTCAGTAACCTTTCTGTACATACAATTTTATATAGATATATAATAATTTGTGTGTAAGTGTATGGTTAGGAGATAGTTAACTTTTTTTCTCTTATTTACCGTTGAGGAAGGTAGAAAGCAATTAGTCATTACATTGAACAACAAAAGTAAGCTTTTTGTTTGTTACTGAGACTGCATATGCCGAATCATACAATATTTTCCACACTGATTAAAAATCTGCTTGTTAAATTGTGCCACCGAGCATAGTTCTCGAGTAACCTGTTGTTTCAGTGTACAATAAGCTTTCATTTTGGCATGTATATTTCGCTACAAGCAATTAATTACACTTACCTTAAAAGTTAGTTATTTTAAATTTTCTTCTGTACTTTAGTTTTACTACATCCCTCTTTAGAGTCCAACAGTAATCAGCTAGCATTTTAGGGCTCCATTTTCCTTTATAGAGGTTTTTTATGGTATATATGTTCTGATGAAAACTTTCTCAGTACTCATCGCTTACAGCTTCTAAGTTATGTTCGAAAAAGTCCTGATGAGGGTGAAGGAAATGTAATTTAAGGAACATATTGCATCCCATGGCGTTATAGGTTTCTAGAAGATCAGTAACAAATTCTTTAAAATTTGCTGCCTTCTGGTTGTCTAAAAAGTTTAGTACCGTATTTTTAAAGGACTTCCATGAATCAGCTTCAGTCGTACACAAAAACCTAATATAAATCATTCGATTACTCAAGTGAATACACTCACCATGAAACTAGAATTTCATATATTCTGTCAATAGCAGTTGATTCAGACTTCCCATGTGTGCCTAGTGCTTTGACATATCTTTACAAAAAAAATAGAAATCTTTGGATGGTTAAAAGAATAACGTGAACCTTGGCCAAGACGTTTTCGTTAAAGTATCGGAAATATATTAAGGAAACAATAAATCGGAATAAAATTGTCAGATAACACTGGATTACACTAGTGATAAGCCAGTGAAAACTCGTTTTTAAACTAAAGTAAATTAAACAGCATTAGTTGTGTATTGATAAATATTTTAACTTGTGTGATTTGGTTTGAATTGAAATGTAATATTTTACGCGGTCGCCCTTTCATTGATTGTTTAGTGGTTGCACATATATTCATTTACAGATTGAATTTTGTGTTCGACACATTTTCAGATTTCAATACAGCATAGTTTTGCCAGTTCCAAAATTATACGTTTTTATACAAGTTAATGAATTAACTATAAGTTAAATAAAAAGCCAAATGTGAATAAAATGAACAGTGTATCTTATGCCTTAATACTGATTCCCGCATTTATCATGCTTCCGATACTACCTAAAACTATATTTTTATACCACTTTGCAGGTATATCACAGAAGAAAAAAATTAGATGGACAAATGTACAAACGGATAATTAGATGAATTGAAGAGTGTGAAACAGCCATTTGCGATAAACTATTCGTGATGCTTTGGTCACATTACGTTCTTAAACATTGTTTTTTTTATGACATGATGAATGTTTTCAGTATTTAAGGAGTATTAATTAACAAATTCCTTAGGTTTACGTTTATGTTTTAAACGTTTTTGTGCATTCTTAAATTTTTCGGTAACCGGTTTTCCTCATGGCATAAATTTTTATAAAAGCACATTTGTATTTCCTTCGTTACTTATAAGTATAAGTTTGAGGCAAGTATTTTAAAACCCAAATTTAAAGGATTTGATATTACTAGGATTTTCCTCATAAGTATTTCCTCAACGGTAACGTTCATCTTTAGGAGAATAAATAGGATGCTGTACTTGTAAGAAATCCTTGTAAATGGAATAAAAACATTCCTACAGCATAAACAGCTTTTAATGTCCTGAATACTTTAGTCATTTTATGTTTTAAACATAGAAGCGAAGAGCAGTGTTTTTCTGGAGACGAAATATAGTTTTTTTATGTTTGTGCTTTTGCGCAAATCCTTTTTAGTGTGTTTTTTAGCTAAAAAAAAACAGTTTAATGCGTATTCAATAAGCGAAAACAACGTGGTTTTTTACAAATATTTGTTTTTTCAAGTCGATCATGGTTTCGCCGGGTATTGACCTAGCTTTATCAGGACGAATAGCACGTAAATATTTAAATTGTATCATCATTATTATCATCGTTTTCAACCATTATCAGTCCACTGCTGGATGAAGGTCTCCCCAAGTTTTCTGCTCAAAGGTCTGTCTTGTGCCAGTCTACTCAATGTTACTCCCGAATATTTTCGAAATTCATCCACCCGTTTCCCATGTGGCCTTCTTCTGGGACTTTTCTTGTCCCTTGAAATCCAGTCTAAAATTTCGGCTGTGCATCGATGGTATGTACTTCTGGCAACATGTCCAGCCCATTGCCATTTCAGGGAATTTACCCTGATCATGCTGTCTTCCACTCTTGTAATTTTCTGATCCACGAGTTCCTCTACTTTACTCTCCTGGATACACCAAGAATGCATCTCTCAATGCCTCTTTTAGTTGTCTGCAGTCTTTGTATGTCTATTTTAGTTAAGGTACAGGTCTCTGCACCATACATAAGCATTGGAAGGATGCATTGATCAAAAACTTTCTTTTGGCATATTGCTCTTGAAAATTATGCTGTTTCTACCGAAAACTCTCCAGGCAAGTTTTATACGCCGATTAATTTCTTCATCAATTTAACCCTCACTTGATATCTGCTGTCCAAGCTAAATGTAGGTATTGGTTATCTCCCGTTTTTGCCCATCAATCGATAAATCTTCATTTCTTGTAAAAGCATTATACATCACTTTTGTCTTCTGAAAGTTTATTTTTAATCCCACTTCTTTACTCTTGTCAGCAAGTTCTTGGATCATACTCTGCATCTCCGATGGGGTAGTTGCAAAAATGAAAACGTCCTTAGCAAAACGAAAGTGAGTTAGATAACCTCCATTAATCTTTATGCCTTTGTTTTCCAAGTTCAGTGATTGAAAGATATTTTCCAAAGTGGCATTAAAGAGTTTGGGTGATCTCGTGTCGTCTTGTCTCACTGCCTTTCCAATTTTTATGGGTGCTGTATTCTCAAATAGCCGAATCTTTGCACTTGCGTTTTCATAGATGTTATTAATAATATTAATGTATGCATCTTCAATACCGCAAGATTTCAAATCCATTGTAACTGCTATGGTTTCCCCGAATCAAACGCCTTTTCATAATCGATAAAAACATGCATAATGGAAGTTCATGTTCCCTCTCTCTTTGAATTAGTTCTCTCAGAACGTGTATATGATCTATAGTGCTGTAGCCACTCCCGAATCCAGCTTGTTTTCTCGGTTGATCCATGTCCAGTGTTACCTTCAAGCGGTGTGGGAGAACTTTAGTGAAGATTTTATAAACATCTGTAGTTCCTGAGATCCTCAATGCCAACTTTTGTATGTAGAAGGATCATTGTAGCATTGTTCCAATCCTCAAGAATCTTCCCTTCATTAAGGCACCGAGAGAAAACTTGGGGAAGTACTGTTTCAATTTCTCCACTTTATTCTTGTATGATGTCTACGGTAATACCATCTTCTCCTGTAGATTTTCTCCGTTTCATGTTCTTGATTGCATGTGCAACTTCTTCCAGTCAATGTCTGGAGAACATGTATCATCTCTTTCATTTAGTTTTGAGTAGAAATCTTTCACGCTTGTCAAAATTTCGCCTCTGTTTCCTTTTACAGAAGTTTCTTCCTTTCTCAGAGCATTAATCTGTTTTCTTCGCTTACTCAGATGTTCCTTTGCTCTCTTCAGGCTTTGGTTGTTTTCAATTGTGTTCCTCACTAGTTCACAGTTGAATTTCCTTACGTCTTCAAAGATACTTTTTTCTTTTTCGTACTGTCTTGCATAGCTCCAAATATTCCACTTTGGAAGTCACATCTCCTTTAGTTGTCCTTATCTCTCTTTTTTTTGTATCAGAATTTTGTTTTTTTCTGATATTTTGTGCATATGCAACTTGTTCTTAGTACGATCTATTTTTGTTGCTGTTTCCATAAGAGCCTTGGTTAGTTTTTTGTTAACTTCCGAAATGTCCACTTCTTCCGACGTTAGACCTTCTAGAACAGAGAATCTGTTACTTAATTCCAATTTGAAGTTATTATGATGTTTCTCTAGGTTTGTCAGGTCAATACACTTTGTTTGTTTTATGAGTTTATCACGCTCAAGTTTAGCATTGAGGTGCATCTGACATCTTACCATTTTATGGTCACTACCTGTGTTCGTCATCCTGAAGAAGAAATTGAAGAATTTTAGGGATGTAAGGTCAGGTGATGCGTAACATCACAGCCTCTCCTTGACAAATGTCAACCCCGCCTTCTCGTGGTGCATCCTGTTCCTACTAAAGGGGCTCTGACGACCGCCAATAGCGGTATAACTATACCATCGGGATTAGAGAAAATTCTATCCCACACTCACCAACCCGCTTGGCCAGCGTGGTGAGTTATGGCCAAACCCCTCCAAAAAGACTCCACAACTTAAATCTTGGTCCTCAATCTCCGGCAGCTGGAATGTACTTGGCCAAGGCAGCGGCCAGTGCGACATGAAGGCAGAGGGTGCTAAGAATCCCCGGAGGACCGGACTAGGCTGCCATCTGATGCTGACCTTGGCAACGTACAATGGACGCTCCCTACCTTCTGATTCAAGACTTCTTGAATTGGAAGAGGAACTACAAAGGATCAAGTGGGACATCGTGGGGCTAAGTGAGGCAAGGAGAAAATTAGAAGATCTCATCGAACTGAAAAGTGGACATCTCTTCTACTATCGTGGGACAGATACTGGCAGAACTAGTGGTGTTGGATTTATAATAAACAAGAAACTGAAGGATAAAGTTGTAGAAGTTGAAAGTTCCTCTGACAGATCTGCACGGCTTATTATCCAACTCTCGAAAAAATACCAGGCTCAGATTATTCAAACTTATGCACCCACCACAAGTCATCCTGAAGAAGAAATTGAAGAACTTTATGAGGAAATTTGTCATCTAAATAATAAAGGTAAGCAGCACTTGAAAATAATTATGGGAGATTTCAATGCAAAAATAGGGCAACGGCAACAGAATGAAACTTCAGTAGGTAAATTCGGTCACGGCAACAGAAACCAGCGTGGAAATACTCTCGTTGAGTTTGCAGAGGCAGAAGGGTTTTTCATCTTGAACTCCTTCTTCAAGAAAAAGCCACACAGGAAATGGACATGGAGACATCCAAATGGGACGACAAGTGAAATTGATTTTATTATGTGTAACAAAAAAATCGTCATAGAAGACTGCAGTGTGCTAAACAAGTTCAACACAGGTAGTGACCATAGATTGGTGAGATGTAAGATGCACCTCAACACTAAACTTGAACGTGGCAAGCTCATAAGACAAACAAAATCTATTGACATAAACAACCTTAAAAAACACCATAATACCTTCAAGTTGGAACTGAAGAACAGGTTCTCTGCTTTAGAAGGCCTAACATCGGAAGAAGTGGACATCTCTGAAGTTAACAGAAAAGGAACCAAAGCTCTTATGGAAACAGCAACAAAATTAGCTGGGTCTAAGAACAAATTGCATGTGAACAAATTATCAGGAAAAACCAAAATTTTGATGCAAAATAGAAGAGAGATGAGGACAACTAAAGAAGATGTGACTTCCAAAGTGGAATATATAGAGCTATGCAAGACAGTACGAAAAAGTATCACTGAAGACTTAAAAAAATTCAACTGTGAACTAGTGAGGAAAGCAATTGAAAACAACCAAAGCCTAAAGATAGCAAAGGGACATCTCAGTAAGGGAAGAAAACAGATTATGGCACTGAGAAAAGAAGATGGTTCTGTAACAAGAAATAGAGGCGAAATTTCGACAAGAGTGAAATATTTCTACTCCAAATTATATGAAAGGGATGATACATGCACTCAAGACATCATGAAAGATACCAGTACCAGAGTTCCTCCAGTCCTTCCAGCAGAAGTTGCACATGCAATCAAGAACATGAAGCTGGGAAAAGCTCCAGGAGAAGATGGAATTACTGTAGACATCATACAAGAAGCAAGTGGAGAAATCGAAACAGTACTCGTCCAAATTTTCACTCGATGCCTTAATGAAGGAAAGATTCCTGAGGATTGGAACACCGCTACAATGATCCTGCTACATAAGAAAGGTGACATTGAGGATCTCGGAAACTACAGACTTATCAGCCTCCTATCAGTAGTTTATAAAATCTTCACTAAAGTTCTTTCACACCGCTTGAAGGTAACACTGGACATGGCTCAACCGAGAGAACAAGCTGGATTCAGGAGTGGCTACAGCACAATAGATCATATCCATGTGCTGAGAGAACTAATTGAAAGAGCGAGGGAATATGAACTTCCATTGTGCATGGCTTTTATCGATTATGAAAAAGCCTTTGATTCGGTTAATCCATCAGCAGTTACAATGGCTCTGAAAACCTGCGGTATTGAAGATGCATACATTAATATTATTAATAACATCTATGAAAATGCAAGTGCAAAGATTAGGCTGTTTGAAAATACAACACACATAAAAATTGGAAAGGGAGTGAGACAAGGTGACACCATATCTCCGAAGCTTTTTAATGCCACATTGGAGGGTGTTTTTCAGTCACTGAGCTGGGAAAACAAGGGGATAAAGATTAATGGAGATTGTCTAACCCACCTTCGTTTTGCTGATGACGTAGTCATTTTTGCAACTACCCCATCAGAGCTGCAGAGTATGATCCAGGAACTTGCTGACAAGAGTAAAGAAGTGGGATTAAAAATGAACTTTCAGAAGACAAAAGTGATGTTCAATGCTTTTACAAGAAATGAAGATTTATCGATTGATGGAGAAAAGCTGGAGATAACAGACACGTACGTTTATCTTGGACAGCAGATATCAAGTGAGGGTCACATTGATGAAGAAATTAATCGGCGTACAAAACTTGACTGGAGAGCTTTTGGAAGAAACAGTATAATTTTCAAGAGCAATATGCCATTATGTCTTAAAAGAAAAGTGTTTGATCAATGCATCCTTCCAGTGCTTACGTATGGTGCAGAGACGTGGACCTTAACTAAAAGAGACATACAAAGGCTGCAGACAACTCAAAACAGCATGGAGAGGTGCATACTTGGTGTTACCAGGAGAGATAAGAAGAGGAACTCGTGGATCCGAAAAATGACAAGAGTTGAAGACATCATGATCAGAGTTAAATCCCTGAAATGGCAATGGGCTGGACATACTGCCAGAAGGACAGATCATCGATGGACAGCCGAAATTTTAGATTGGATTCCAAGGGACAGGAAAAGACCCCGAAGAAGACCACATGGGAGATGGGTGGATGAAATTCGAAAGTATGCAGGGGTGACATGGAGGAGACTGGCACAAGACAGACCGTTGTGGAGGAAACTTGGGGAGACCTTCGTCCAGCAGTGGATTGATAATGGTTGACAATGATGATGATGACCTGTGTTGAACTTTTCAGCACACTGCATTCTTCCATGACAAATTTCTTGTTACCCATAATAAAATCAATTTCACTTTTCAATCTATTGGGATGCCTCCACGTCCAATTCCTTTGCGGCTTTTCTTTAAAACGCGGTTCATAGTGAAAAACCTTTCTGCCACTGCAAACTCAACGAGAGTATTTCCATGCTGGTTTCTGTTACCATGACCGAATTTACTTGCTGAAATTTCGTTCTGTTGCCGTTGCCCTATTTTCTCATTGAAAGCTCCCGTAATGATCTTCAAGTGCCTTTATGATCTTCAAGTGCGTTTATTATTTAGATGACGAATTTCCTCATAAAATTCATCAATCTCTTCATCAGGATGACTGGCGGTGGGTGCATATGCTTGAATAATCTGAGACTGGTATCTTCTCGAGTGTTGGATAGCAAGTCGTGCAATTCTGTCAGAGGAAATTTCAATTTCTATCACTTTATCCTTCAGTTTCTTGTTTATTATAAATACAACACCGCTAGTTCTGCCAGTATATGTTCCACGATAGTAGAAGAGATGTCCACTTTTCAGTTCAATGAGATCTACTCCTTTTCTCCGTACCTCACTTAGCACGACGATGTTCCACTGGATCCTCTGTAGTTCCTATTCCAATTCAAATTGTCTATGATATCATAAATGGTGTTTACAGTCACGTGTTTTGGTTAGTTGCTTCCACGAGCTTGATAGAAATAGGGTGGATGCCCTGTCATTAACAAGTTGCGAAGACTTCTGGTATATATGGAAAACTTCCAAAATATCAAGTTTGGTGTTTGAATCTACTTGTCAATTATTTTTGCATCTTCAAAGGGAAATGTATGGTCCTTTACGTAACAGTGTTTAGCCATCAATGACTTCCTTAAGTCACAGTTCCGAATGTAGGTCTTATTCTCCTTCCTTCGAAAACACAAGACTTTACGTGTCTGACCTATATACGAATCGACACATTCACATGGAATTTGATAAAATTCCACACGTGTTTTTGCCTTCAACATAGACTTTTGATTTTAAAAATTTCATTTTGTTTATTTGTTTATGGGTTTAAAAATCACCTTACAATTAAAGGTTTTGAGAACGAAGGTGAAAATCATCTAAATGCATGGCGTCAGTTGAATAAATAAATCCATCGCTCTTTCCCCGTTAAGCAACGCCCAGCAACCGAAAAATTGTTATTCGCCCGCCTTCGGGGAATTGAATCCCGAATCTATCGATATCTAGCCGAGCGCGTTAACTTTACATCACAGCGGCCAATAATTCACGGCGCTATGTGTGTTTTTCTTTTCAGTCAGCATCTGGCATCATAAATCTGTAAGATGGGCTCAGCTACTGAGACGTCTCCATCTGGTGGGCATTACCGGCACTGGCTATATATAATTATAGCAATAATCCAAAGGGCAAGATCTAAGGTGAAAATCATCCAAATATGTGGCGTCAGTTGACTAAATAAATCCATCGCTCTTTCCACGATAAGCAACGCACAGCAACCGAAACATTGTTATTCGGCCGCCGCCGAGGAATTGAATCCCAAAATCATAAATACGTAAGATGGTTAAAATAGATGAAAAGCTCGTGCTCAGTTAGTCATGAAATAAAAGATTGCCGTCTTATGCACGATTAGAATAACTAAAAGTTTAAAAAATCATGCTCCTGCACACACCAAATGTGTTGAAAATGATCTAAATGACAGGTTAAAACAAACATGAGATCTTTCAATCTCTCTTGGGATCATCCTCAGATGTGCTCACGAATTAGTGATTCCGATCTTTAAATAACAGAAAGGGGAAGTGTCATGATTCGAACTGTGCGTTCAATGCGCATGCCTGGGATTGTTCACGGGAGGATCCGAGTCGCTGAGTGGGTGATTGTGTCATCTGGTGCTAAGGCACTTAAGGGACTGCCACTCCTAGCACCATTTGACCCACCTGGCAAAGAAATGTTTCCAAGGATTGGGGATATACATTGATATATAGTCGTTACAACATTGATTGCCCTTGATGAATATTAACAAACTCTCAGCAAAATGCAACGAGATTTTTTTCCGTGGTGTTTTAACGATGGAAGCCTCCTGCCCAGCTGGATAATAAGAACATTTGTTGGCAAGGCGTGATAATGCAGTTTTTTGGTTTCGAGTCTTGATGCCATAAATATATTATTTCATTCTGATATCCAACGTCCTCTGGGTACATCCTATGTAAGTGAGAGGTGGGTCATCTGGCTCAGTACTGTAAAGAGGTATGCTATATACTCCATGACAGGATCCCTGTTTAATTTGATCGCGGTTGTTGCGAATGATGGAGTAGATATTTAATGTCCTGAGGTCAAAATCGATTTTATGACGATGACATAAGTTTGTCATAATGCGAGTAACGTGTGGGTCATGGCACATGGACCCAACAAATTTCTTATTTCTAGTTTATCTCACGAGTGTGGACATGGTTGAGTTTCTGAGTCGTTTATAAACCGAATCCACCAAATGATCTTCATAGCCATGGCTTCGGGCGATTTCCTTAATTTTTGCAATCTCTAGTTTTTTCAGACGGTTACTGGAGGAGTGTGTAATGGTTCGTTGTATCATGAAACGAATGGCTGCAAGCTTATGACATAGAGGGTGCATAGAGTTGTAAGGGATGATGCTAGGGACAGACAAAGGCTTCCTGAAAACTGAGGTTTGAATAGTATGATTTGTAATATTTCTGGTTAGCAAAATGTCCAAAAACGGTAAGACACCTTCAGTTTCCAGTTCCAACGTAAAGTTCACTGATGGATTTAGTGAAGCCATGAAATCCTTAAAGTTCAATAATTTTTCTTCAGTACCCAACCGAAAAACCAAGACATCATCGACATACCTCAAATATAGAACCAGATCTTCAGGTAAAGGGTTCAGTGCCAATTACTCTAGATGTTGCATAAATATCTCAGCCAAAAGTGGTGATAAAGGGGAATCCATTGGGACCCCTCTTTTTGCCTGTAAATGATGTTGTTGAAGCAGAAGTATGATCGATTTTGAAAGAGTCTTAGGGCGCTAAGGATAGCGGTAATCTCAGACACAGGCATGTCTGATTCTTTCAGTTTGTCTGCAATTAAAGAGTGAACTAGAGGTACAGAAACATTAGGGTATAAGGCCGTGACGTCCAGCGAAGCCATAATGAAGGGAGCCCCTTGACTACAGAAAGTTTGAATCCTCGATAAGGCGTCTTTCGAGCTGGAAAAAGAGTAGCCTTGAGTTAGGGTAATGGGTTTAAGGAATGAGGCCAAGGTTGCTTCAAGTGGACGGGTTGGATTAGAATGCCCCGATACCAATGGTCTCATGGGTTGGTGTTCTTTATGAGTCTTTTATGAGTTTTATGAGTCGAACCTGGCCATAATTTCAACCGATAAAACAGGACAGGCAGTCATTCTAGACAGACCTACGTACACCCAAAAAATGGAGACTGCTATTCAGGAGATCCCACATGATATTGTCACCCGTGACCCAACAAATGCCACGGTAACAGCACTCAGCAGACTTAAAAATTCTGGAATTATCCCGTCTACCACCTCCTCTCACATGCACCCACCAAATGGCTATAGAGTTCCTGAATTATTCGGAACCTTAAAGACTCATAAAGAAGACTAACCCATGAGACCATTGGTATCGGGGCATTCTAATCCAACCCGTCCACTTGAAGCAACCTTGGCCTCATTCCTTAAACCCATAACCCTAACTCAAGGCTACTCTGTTTCCAGCTCGAAAGACGCCTTATCGAGGATTCAAACTTTCTGTAGTCAAGGGGCTCCCTTCATTATGGCCTCACTGGACGTCACGGCCTTATACCTTAATGTTTCTGTACCTCTAGTTCACTCTTTAATTGCAGACAAACTGAAAGAATCGACATGCCTGTGTCTGAGATTACCGCTATCTTTAGTGCCCTAAGACTTATTCAAAATCGATCATACTTCTGCTTCAACAACATCATTTACAGGCAAAAAGAGGGGGTCCGAATGGGTTCCCCTTTATCACCACTTTTGGCTAAGATATTTATGCAACATCTAGAGTACTTGGCACTGAACCCTTTACCTGAAGATCTGGGTCTATATTTGAGGTATGTCGATGATGTCTTGGTTTTTTGGTTGGGTACTGAAGAAAAATTACTGAACTTTAGGGATTTCACGTCTTCACTAACTCCATCAGTGAATTTAACGGTGGAACTGGAAACTGAAGGTGTCTTACCGTTTTTGGACATTTTGCTAACCAGAAACATTACAAATCATACTATTCAAACCTCAGTTTTCAGGAAGCCTTTGTCTGTCCCTTACAACTCTATGCACCCTCTATGTCATAAACTTGCAGCCATTCGTTTCATGATACAACGAGCCATTACACACTCCTCCAGTAGCCGTCTAAAAAAAACAAGAGATTGCAAAAATTAAGGAAATCGCCAGAAACCATGGCTATGAAGATCATTTGGTGGATTCGGTTTATAAAAGACTCAGAAACTCAATCATGTCCACACTCGTGAGAGAAACTAGAGATAAGAAATTTGTTGGGTCCATGTGCTATGGACCCAACAAATTTCTTAATTTGTTGGGTCCATGTACACGTTACTCGCATTATGAAAACCTTATGTCATCGTCATAAAATCGGTTTTGGCCTCAGAACATCAAATATCTGCTCTATCATTCGCAACGACCGCGATCAAATCAAACAGGGATCCTGTCATGGAGTATATAGCATACCTCTTTACAGTACTGAGCCAGATGACCCACCTCTCACTGACATAGGATGTACCCAGAGGAAGTTGGATATCAGAATGAAGGAACCTGTTTATGACATCAAGACTCGAAACCAAAAAAAACTGCATTATCACGCCTTACGAACAAGCGTTCTTGTTATCCAGCTTGGCAAGAGGCTTTCATCGTTACAACACCACGGAACAAAACCTCGTTGCTTTTTGCTGAGAGTTTGTTAATATTCATCAAGGGCAATCAATGTTGTAACAACTATTCACCAATGTACATCCCCAATCCGTGAAAAATTTCCTGCCACGGGAGTCAAATGGTGCTCGGAGTGGTAGCGCCTTGAGTGCCGTAGCACCAGATGATACAATCACCCACTCGGCGACTCGGATCCTCCCGTGAACAATCCCAGGCATGCGCATTGAACGCACAGTTCGAATCATGACACTTCCCCTTTCTGTTATTTAAAGGTCGGAATCACTAATTCCTGAGCACATCTCAGGATGATCCCAAGAGGAATTGAAAAATATCATGTTTGTTTTAACCTGTCATTTAGATCATTTTCACCACGTTTGGTGTGTACAGGAGCATCAGTTTCTTTTAACTTTTAGTTATTCTAATCGTGCATGAGACGGCAATCTTTTATTTCATACGTAAGATGGGCTCATCTAACATCATAAATCCGTAAGATGGGCTCTCAGTAGGCGAGCCCATCTTACGGATTTATGATGACAGATGCTGACTTAAAAAGAAAAACACACATAGTGCCGTGAATATTGGCCGCTGTGGTGTAAAGCTAACGCGTTCGGCTAGATATCGAGATATTCGGGATTCGATTCCTCGGCGGCGGCCGAATAACAATTTCTAAGTATCCGTGCGTTGCTTAACGTGGAAAGAGAGATGGATTTATTTATTCGTTTTGATAACTTTTGAAATTCCAAAGGCAATGCCACGGGAAAATGGAATAATGGCAAAATTATCTCGCAATGCGCGCATCACACGAGTCAACGTGGAGAGTGGAGATAGACTTTGGTTTTCAGAATTTTGTTACATACTTGTCTATAATGCAAGGGTTGTATCCTCGCTGTACTGCAACACGTTTAAGGAAATAAAGTTCTTTTTCCAAACTCTCTTTATCTGAAAATCCTAGAACGAGAAGGGTTAACAAAATAACCATCAGAACAATTAAGCCCTCAAAGCAGTTAATTAAAGTTTACTGGTGTGCCTGAGTTTTTTTCCACTGGCCGTCCTCCCCTTATTTTTACATGGGAAACACAAAATGGTTAAAATTTAAATTTTAAACAGACACAAGTCTCCTGGTTAAAGTGTTTACTTTTGAATAGCTCGTTGAGCCCATATGGAATAAGGGTTCCAAAATGTATCATGCACATGTTCACCAGTATTAACCTGGACATGCCCGAGGAGCGAGCAAGTCATGGAAGTGCCGGGATATGACGTTGGTAGTCCTGCGCAACTCGAGCCATGTGCAGGCGGGCATTATCCTGCTGGTATAGCGCACCTGTAATCCCGGTCAGGAATGGGAGCACATGGGGCTGTAGAATCTCATGCACATACAGCTGGCCCGTCAATGATCCACGTACCAGTACCAGAGATGCTTGGCTATCGTAGGCTATGGCAGGCCAGACAATAACAGCTTCAGTGAGGTAGGCGTGGCTCTCGATAACGAGGTTGGGATTGTGACGTTGACCCGGGAAACAACAGCAAGAGACATGACAATCTCTTGTAGATATCAGATGGACTATACACTTTTCATACAAAAAGGTTTGTTTTGAAGCACAATATGTTAAATACATGTTCATTCTTAGTCCTAGCAATTTCTGAAGCTGAAACGTGGATTTGCCGTTAAGTTGTGATCTGTATATTAGGATTTTTACTGCAGTGAATGATTGTGTTATAAGTAATTATCGCCCTGTTTTCATGCGTACTTTTTAATCATGAAAAGTATTCACTTCTTGTGCTTTTTACGTGAATGCAAATGTTACCATCAGTGCACCGTACCCCAAAATGGTTTCCTCTTAACTGTGGTTCCATGCATAATTTCATGCTTCCACAAAAAACAGCGAAAAGAAATAACCTTTGGGAACGGTGCAATGCTAATAATACACTCACTTCCAAAAGTTAAGCAAGCAGAGGGAGAAGTTAATTTCCGGAAGCCAATCGGAATTGGAGTGGCTGCAATTCGCTGCAGCGGTAGATAGAAGTATGCAAATGTAGTAGGTAACAGCGAATCACGGAGTCTTGCCGAGAAATATGCAAAACAGGCAGTCGTATAAGAAGCCAGCACTCTGAAGGGGTACAGGAGTTGCATGCAAGTGCGGCTGCAAGGTGTTGAGAACGGTCGGAGGATTTGTTTTGAAGACAGACTTGATTTTATGGCTTCCAGAGGACGAATGGAAGATTCTGAGCGCTGGCGTGCCGTCGGACGCACTGAAGCAGGACAGTCAATCACAGATGTTGGTGGTTTCTTCGGCGTGAATCATTCCGTCATTTCACGTTTATGGAAACAATTTCTAAACAGCCAAACAGTTGTCCGCTACCTGTTGCCGGTCGCCCTAGGGTTACGACCCCCGCGGAAGACCGATATATTGCTGTTGTAGCCAAGCGGAATCGAAGACCGACGTCCACACGTGTGACATCTATGGTTACGGCGGCCATTGGTAAGACGATATCTGCCACTACTGTGCGTCGAAGGCTACACATGAAGGGACTGTACGCCCGGGTACCACGGGTTTGTGTTCCTCTATCCGTCGAATCCAGAGGGGCATGATTAAAGTGGTGTCTCCAACATGTGAATCGGACTGTGTCTGATTGGGGCAACGTTATGTTCACGGATGAGTCCAGATTTTCCCTACAACCCAATGACAAGCGTGTACGGGTATGGAGGGAAGAAGGCACACGCAATCGACTCCGGAACATCACCGAGCATCATGCATTCCGAAATGGAATCATCATGATCTGGGCAGGAAGTTCGTTGGGATATTGCACCGACCTCCACATCTACAGACGTGGTTCTGTGACGGCTGCACGGTATCGGGATGAAGTCCAAGACCCCACTGTGCGGTTGTACGTCGCAGCAGTTGGTCCTGCCTTCGTTTTAATGGACAATAATGCGCTTCTCTATAGAGCTGCCACCGTCGACGACTACCTGGAGAGTGAGGGGATTGCGCATATGGAGTGGCCGGCGTACCGCCCGACCTTAATCCCATTGAAAATCTTTATGATGCCCTCGGCCGTGCTATGTGTTCACGTCTCCCGCTCCCACCACTCTCACAGCTTTTGAAACTGCTCTACCGGAGGAATGGCGATCACTAGACTCTGCGGTGGTTGATCACCTCATAAAAAGCATATTCAGAGGTTGTAAACTTTGTATGCAGATGGGGGTGCTCACCTACCCCATTAATGTCGGGTTTTGTTGTTTGTTGTGATTTTATTACTCACTTTGTAAATGACTCCAATTTGACGTCATCTTATAATTTCTGAAAATTCAATATTATTTTCATCTCTGTCTGTATTTCTTTGTTTTGATTCATTAATAAACACATTTCCTACGTTCCTGCCGCATTTCGTGTCAATCCAAGCAGTACTTCTCCATTTTTTCATATCTCACTGCTCCGTGCTTCACTTTTGGAAGTGAGTGTATTTGCACGTTCGTAGAGTGCATATAAATCGAATATTTTTCCTGGCTCACGGTTTCGCATGGGAATGGGGCCCAAGTTGACATAACACAATCATTCACTGGAGTAAAACTCCGATGCACAGGTTGCATCTTAAAGTGTAAACCGAAGATTTAGAAAGTTGCTTGAACTAAAAGCAATAAGAATGTGAAGGTATTAATCTCATAGAAACGCGTATACAACTCATTATAATTCAATACAAACGTTTCTATATCATTGATATAGAATCTAAAAGCTACTTATAAGAGACGGTCACGTTTTTATTAGTAGCTCTATTTCATCACACGTTCCAGGCAAATTTACAACGTACACGCCCATTCTTTACATTATTTGTCAACGCCAGTCAAGTGCTGACCAATGAGATTACGAATAGGAATGATAGTGTGGATTTCCTTTGGAATTTCTCTCTACATGTGTTTCATTGGAAGCAGGGATTATGCGATATTATTGCTATTTTAAACTACATTTTAAAGTTTCCACTGAATAAAGTATACACGGTTGTGACTTATCTCCCAATGTGTTTATTTCTGGGTTATTAATTATTAATAGTAGCAGTTGTAGACATTGAAATTTTTCATCTTCGATAACCTCAGCATGGGTCACCACTACTTCCAGCCCAATTTCTGCAAATTTTCTGTAAAATAAGCAACCGATTACTTTATATACACATAGGGTGGGACTGAGACAAAATAAAATGTGTGAAAGCACTAAAACAGGACGAAGGATTCAAATTCGTAATATCAAATGAATACATTAGATAAGTGCACTTGTGAATTCAAATCAGATGCTAAAATAACATGAAATTCAAACAAAACTTTCGACAGATCGTTGGTTACTTTCAAAAGTTTTAGTAAACAAAACTCCTTTAGTCCAACATTTTAAAATTAAATTCAACAATTTTATTCCCTGAATTCAATGTTCTTTAAATTGTCCTTAGCAGCCACCGCGAAATTTTAATCGTCGATAAATGAAGCATTTCTTTGAAAGGTCGATCTGTGGATCCTTATGTGATATTCACTTTGGTTTCTTTCCTTTGGAGCTCAAATGATACACTGCCTATATTAAAAATGCTATTAAAAAGAGTATTCCTGAATGATTGAAATCTCCTTCCCCGTAAATGAAAAAATGGTGTGATTTCCCAATACCTGGTGTAGTTTTTGTATTTTTCATTTCCTAAAGCAAAACTCAACTATTCCAAGGACGTCTTCATTTCGTGAAACAGTTGCACAGAAAAATTAGATACTATTTTAATGTATGTGACTGTGTCTGCCATAAAATCAATGTATTTTTTTTGACGTATTCAGCATACCAAATCTGATCCTGTAAAATGTGAAAATTCTCCAGGTGAATGTATTAAATGCATTTCGCACTTCATCTTATGTTGCGACGTTTGTTGTATTAAAGTATACACAGAATAACTGTTATTTGCTATCATACCTGACTGCAAAAGTAAAATCATACTTAGTTTTAAACGAAAGATGGCGCATGCTCCGCCACATAAACTGAGTGCTCATTACTTTATTTCAGCACAACACTGAAAAAAACGTAAATCTATATTAACCGAAAAATTACAACAAACGTTTTCAGTTCTTTTCGGAAGACAAAAAAATCCTGAATTATTTCAAAGTCACGTGTATTGCACATCGGCTCAAATTGGGATTAAAGTCTAAGTCTCTTTTGCGGCTTAACTACATCATCTCTAGGAAAATTCTACCTGACGTACAAGGTCTAATGCGGAAGATAAGTAGATAAGAAAGAGGGTGACACAATCTCATTTAAATCGTAAATATTACCTTTACCCCAAAATCCCAAAATCTTTTTGAAATACTTTGTAACGGACAACACAAACTCAATTTTCATCATTATCATCAGGAGTTTCCACATCAAACGGATTTCCTCGTTCAGCCAGAGTCTTCCTCCACTTCTCGCTATCGAAGACCATCACTTCATCCAGTACATTATTTTTTAAACTTGATTTAATCTCTTCCATCCATTTCTTCTTTTGTCTTCCTGTTGCCCTCATTCCCGGAGCCTCCCACTCTATCAGAATTTTTGGAAGTCTTTCTGATGACATTCTCCTTACGCGGCCGAATTATTACAAACTCCGCATCACAATACTTTGAATAATGTCTACTTTAACACTCATAATATCTCGAATTTTTGTAATACATACTTTTTTACATCTGGATTTTCTTGCAAAACGCCTCCAAAAGTCAATCTCTGTAGCTAATAATCTTTGTTGATGTCCTTTATGCAATATCTACATCTTCGCACCATATACAATGATGCCTTTTACAATCGCAGAAAATATGTCTTTTTACTCTTGGAAATATGTTTTGAATCCTGTTCTGTTTCCCTGTTCTGTTCCTGTTTTGAATGTTCTTCATTGCTGCTTCAGAGAACAGGATTCAACACAGAAATAGCTTTCTTGACCTCCGCAATTCTCCGATCAATATCATGATGAAATGTACCATCCTGATGTATTACGGATCAGTAGTTTTGAAATTCCTCAACTGTTCTCAACGTATTATTATCAGACATTTCAATGAAGCCTCTGGGATCATAGGACAAGTGCTCAGTTTTATTTTCGTTAATTTTGTCCTCAACGGTCATTTTCAGAGATCAGTTTACGAAACACATAAGCTACGTCATCCTTATTTTCTGCCAAGATGACTTGATCATCCGCAAACAGCATGTGCTACACGAAATCATCCTGAATCCAAATGTTCACAAACTCAATTTTACGATTGAAAATAAGGAGTGAAATTAAGATGATCGTTCCCGTGATTATGTACTAGATTTAAAATTCGATTACCAGTCTCAAATTGAACTGACAAGGAAAACGGCCGTATTACAGAGACAACATAGTTTATTAAAGAGTGGCACTTGAGTGTTACGTGTAGTTCCTTCGGCTTGCAACAGTGAGCTCATAAAAGCTTTAAGACTCGTAGTGGACTTTTCATCAGGGGAACCTAAATTAAGGTTGATAAACAGATGGTAACTTTAAGTGTGTACCTAGGTATGCGTGTTTTCTGAACAATGTATATAATCCACGCACTGGCCATTATTCCTAACTGTTTTGTACCATGCATAAGTGGTTTAGGAAAAGTATGAATTTATTCATACATTTCATACTTTGATTAAAAAGTCTATATAATACATAGGTATTGCATGCAATGCAGATTACTTTTAAAGTAACGTTAATAAAACAAAGATTCTTTATTAAATATAACGTTAATTTAGAAATAAATAAAATCCCTTAAAATGATGTATTAGATTTTTGATTTTAAAAATTTTAATCCAACAACGCAAATATATAGAATTACTCTTAATAGACGCATTTGGGGTGATATTTATTACAGTAAGCTGAGCTAAAATGTCATTAGGAATTACATAGCACTTTGCTTTTTACTCAAAAGATTTTATTGTCTGCCACTTAATTGCTTCAGGGAGAAGACTTTGTTTTACTGGCGAAAATTTGTCATAATGTAGCTGTCATCTAGGATATTGTCTAATCTTACTCTACGTTATGTAAAATGCCTAGGCAATGTATGAAGCGTTCACTATTTTACCTTTGTCTGGCTGTGTAAGGCATTCTATGAAGTGTCTCAAACACACATTACCGATATCTAATACACATTGCTGATAGCTAGGTAATCCATTATTGTACCATCAGGTTCACATTTCATATATACCATTAGGTTCACATTATTGCACAAAACTGTCCAAAATTATTCTCTCAAAACGCATGGTCTTCAAAAAGACAGCTAGATAAACAGGGTTATATTTACATTTATTCTTATTTATATATACCAGCTTAAAGTCATGAATTCCATTATTTAGTCGTTATTTCTTTTCTACCTTTGATGCGAGCAGTATGATATTTTCAAAAGGAAATTTATTATGCAACACAAATGTTTCTTTTCCATACTTACCTGGCACTGGGGAGTCGTCAATCATGAATGACGATCCCACGGACCGAGGCCTTTCATTGCACTTGGAAAGGCTGACGTTCGCCACTTCTTCACAGTGAAGATGATTGGGGTGCGTAATTTTTGGCAGCGGGGTCAGCGTTCGCGCAACCCTTTACATTCTAAAATGAGAATACCGTGTCTTTAGGTAATGTGACGCTGTTGATCTTTGCTGGATGGAAACTTTTATCAGATCGCAGGTACAGTATTTTAGGATGGGAGTGTCTGACCCCAGGTTTTAAACAACAATTAGAAATAAGAAGCTAAGAGATTTGGGCTACAGTGCCCGACAGGAAAGTGACACGGAGGCGAGGTAGAAAGGTGGAGTTTTTCCGTGGCAGTCACGAACGTATACCACTAGGCCATCGGCAACAGGGAACCTATATCAAAGATCGCGGAGATTTAGAATCCTGGCATCAACCATTCACACCGTACAAAATTATTAGGACCACGCACTAAACAAAGCCAGGCGCACCGAGAGAGCTCTATCACCAGGCGCACCGAGAGAGCACACACGCCAGGCGCACCGAGAGAGCACACACTCCAGGCGCACCGAGAGAGCTCTATCACCGACGGCCACCAAGTTTCGGAACGCTACAAACCCCTCGACCGCCCGAGATTCTGAAACAAAAACGTTGAAGTGCAGACATGTGTTTTTACTTTTATTTCTATATTTTTTTAAATTTCTTGAGGGCGTTTCTTGGGATCCCTTTTTGAAAAGTTTCACCCAAGGGCTTACAAAAGAACCTTGATTTTTTTAAGTTTTCTTTTTTAAATGCACCCATAAAGGAATCAATTGCTTGCTTATTTTAAAGTGATTGGGTTGCTTGACGTGCTGTCCAATTTTATTCTCAGCAATGAACCAATGACTTGAGGGTTCATGCTTTTATAGACCTTGCTGGTTTCCATATCTCTTGAATTTGTTGGACCTTATTTTAATAAATCATTTAATACATTTTTAAGATCTTTAAGTGGATGGGATGGGGAATCCATGGCAACTGTAGATACAAGTATAATATGAAAAGCGAATAACGAAATTTCTAAGGGGATTTCAGAACGAGAAATTAAACGTACAGTTTTGCGTCCTAAATTATTTCGCTGCAAATGTTGAAGGATTTAGAAAAAAGGAGACGTCAAGATTTTAAAGTGTGTAATTTCATGGCAAATGGTGAAAGAATTTCATCTGTAAAATGCATTTTAAGATTTTTTACCGTAAAACTGACCTCCAAGTAGGACTACGTGAACACTGCTCTGTCAGACAAACACAACACAGCGGTGACCACGTCAAGTTTGGCTCTGCTGAAATGAAAGTCTCGTTCCATTGGACATTTTGCTGGTGCAAGGGTACAAGGGGAACGATTAACGTGCATGAACGTTTGTAGTGTTACGCGACAGAAAATAGTTTTTCATTTCTGTTGCAGTTTTTTAAAACACTTGGTGACAATTGCTTTGTTCTTACGCATATGTTTTCTTGATACAAAAGAAAAAAATATGCAGATCCATTTCTTTCTTCTAGAAAAGCATTAAAGTAGATATCACGTTCTCTCCAACAGAAATTACATGGCATCGGAAAGTAAAAGTTTCGTAAATGTGTATTTTAGCATCCTAAATTATTTCGTCGGAAAAATTTAACTGTGTGGTGAAAGATGCGACGTACAATTTTTTAAGCATGCAAAATAACGGGGAAAGTTACAAAAAAATAGTATTTTTAGATAAAATTAAATGATTTTTCCGAAGTATTAACGTGTGAGTACGATGGTTTGCAGCAGTTGGTGCGGGAGGCTAAAACGATGCTGACGCCCAAAACTTGAAGTACGAGTTGGCAGTACGAGTAAACGTGAAGTACGAGTTGGCAGTACGAGTAAACGTGAAGTACGAGTTGGCAGTGAATGCGCGGAAGAATACAACAGGAGTGGGGTGTATTTTTCGGAAGAGTGTGATGCATCGCGTAATCGTGCGCAAGTACAAGTACTTAAAACCTGTTTTAATAATTTTTGAGAAAGATATGTGAGGAATGTCATTATCATTATTTTCACAATGTTTCCGAATGGAAATAAGTTAAGGAATGCTATTGAATTTATGTACGACAGAAGTTTTGAGAAAGCGGTTTTGGTTCCGGTTGAACTCAGAAGTCTTGGTTATGGTTTAGAAGATGAGCAGGGGCTAGGTGATTTTTTCAAGCACTTCATTTGTAGTTCTGCTGTTTTTCCGTACATCGTAGCTCACATATGTTCCTCGTGTAACGGATATTTTTCAAAATAAACAATTTCCTTCAATTCCGATATCGTACTATGGCAGGGTGGCCTATAGCTTCTTGCACTGTGGCGGGTTATGAAATTTTAAGCCCTGACGAAATACGAGATAAAGTGTGGAGACTGACGATTTTGTATTACCGCTTTCTTATAATTACCCTTTAAAAAGCAATTTACAATGCTGGGTAAAACCGACCTCTTTCCTTCCGCGTATTTTATTTTTTTTTATTGGAGGTTTAAAGACCACCATGAGCAACTCAATGGGCTATAAGCAGTCGCCCGTCCCTAATTTAGGGTCACTGGTTCCAGGGAAGGGAGAGAGCCAGTGCCGTAAGACAAACACAACATCCATGCCTCACCGGGATTCGAACCCGGACCCCGTTCGTACGAATGATCAGAGGCCATCGCTTAGACCACTGCGCCACCGAGGCGGCCCTTCCGCGTATTCCTACAAAACGCTTCGATGACTGCGCACTGCGCATCCGCTTCGTTCTGTATTCTTCCGCCCGTTACTTGCCCTTCTAAACGAAGCTTCCATTCACCGGACTCCACCTTGACGCCGTCGTCTTAGGCCTGCCTCACGCACTCTTCCAAACCACCGCACTCCCAGGTTAATACTTCGGAAAAATTATTTACTTTAATCTAAAAATACTATTTTTTGCACCTTTCTCTATTATTTTGTATGCTTAAAAAATTTTAGGTCGCACTTTTCTCACATTATGTATATTATTGTTAAATTTTTCCGACGAAATAATTTAGGACGCTAAAGTACACATTTGCCGCCCCGGTGGCGCAGTGGTCTAAGGCGTTGGCCTCTGATCATTCGTCCGAAAGGGGTCCGGGTTCGAATCCCGGTGAGGCATGGATGTTGTGTTTGTCTTACGGCACTGGCTCTCTCCCTTCCCTGGAACCAGTGACCCTAAATTAGGGACGGGCGACTGCTTATAGCACATTGAGTTGCTCACGGTGGTCGTTAAACCTCCAATCAAAAAAAAAAAAAAAGTACACATTTACCAAAAGTTTTGCTCCTCCTACTGATGGAGTGGTTCGCAGTTAATTCAAATTGAAAAACAAAAAAAAGCATCAAAGAACAAGTTAGTTCACACATTGCGCATCAAAGAGTCATACGCGAAAAAAAACAAAAACTGTCAGATTGTGATGTGAAAAACGCAGGAAATGGAAACGGTGAGCTATTTTCTGTAGCGGAGCACTACAAAATGCAACTCTTTCTCGCAAGAACGTTCCACGATCCTCTTTTACTCTTACTCCAGCAAAATGGCCAGCGGAACAAAACCGCGGTTTCGGCGAAGCCAAGTTTGACGTGGCGTTGTTTTAGGCTTGCCTCAACAGGTGCTCACCGTGTCGTACTTGGAGGTAAGCTTTACAGGAGAAATCTTTAAAAAGCATTACAAATATGAAATTTATGCACCATTTGCCATGAAATTGCATACTTTCAAAAAATCTTTACGTCACACTTTTTTTCGAAATCCTTCAACATTTGCAACGAAATAATGTAGGACGCTTAACAACACGAAATTCATTTGGGTAGGTCATTTGCAACCCAGAATTTTAAAGTACCAAAATTTCTGACCACGACACCTAAATTAGTTAGTACGATTAATTTAACATGTTTCGAAAATTTTCCGTTTTTAGAGTTTTGGGTGAAAGTCTATAATGGCGTATCGGTGAAAGCCTTCGATGAAAAATAGCTCATGGAATTATTAAATTTTGCGCCGCTCCGGTGGCGCAGTGGTCTAAGCGATGTCTTCTGGTCATCCAACAGAAAGGGGTCAGGGTTCGAATTCCGGTGTGGCATAGATGTTGTGTATGTCTTACAGCACTGGCTCTGTCCCTTCACTGGAACCAGTGGCGATAAATTAGGGACGGGCGACTGCTTATAGCCCATTGAGTTGCTCACGGTAGTCGCTAAAACCCCAATAAAACAAATTAAATTTTGCAAAGTAAAACTCATATCTAGGATGGAGAGAAAGCAAATAAAAAGGATCACAGTAGAACTGATAAGCAGCGAAATCTCATACAAAGGAATGATACTAGTTCCGGTATCCCGTAATGGCGAATCGCTGCATGTTTTACGTAAAGAAAGTGAAGGGCCACACTTATAAGCAGCAATCTCATGCAAAGGAATGATACTGGTTTTTCTATCCCGTGATGGCGGATGTCTGCACGTTTTACGTAAAGAAGGTGAAGGGCCACACTAATAAGCAGCAATTTCATACAAAGGAATGATACTGATTCCGCTATCCCGTGATGGCGGATGTCTGCATGTTTTACGTAAATAAAGTGAAGGGCCACACTAATAAACAGCGATCTCATACAAAGGAATGATACTAGTTCCGATATCCCGTGATGGCGGATGTCTGCATGTTTTACGTAAAGAAAGTGAAGGGCCACCCTAATAAGCAGCAATCTCATACAAAGGAATGATACTGATTCCGGTATCTCGTGATGGCGCATCTCTGTATGTTTTACGTAAAGAAAGTGAAGGGCCACACTTATAAGCAGCAATCTCATACAAAGGAATGATACTGGCTCCTCTATCCCGTGATGGCGGATCTCTGCAAGTTTTACGTAAAGAAAGTGAAGGGCAACCCTACATTTAGAGCTTATGATCTTGGTATGTTACTAACATTTTTTTATTTTTAACCTGTTATTTCTTACAACCTGTGTCTTATACGCTCACTGATTACCAGTTTTACTTACATTCATTACATTTTTGCTTTTTTTGTTAACTCGGGTTACCCAGTTATAATTAAAATAAGCTTCCATTGCATGGTGACCCACTATCTGCACGTTAATATTAATCTATGGGTATTCTGATAATTGCGATATTATGCCACTGATTTACAATCTAATTTAGCCTTTGGTATAGCTGTTTCTGGGTGGCTTCGGGCTAATATCTTTCTGATTATTAGGGCTAATGTTTTTTGAGCTTAGTAACTGTTTTTTTGGAGGGGGGGGGATGTTACCTCACCTGCTTTACACTCTCAATATAGCTGCTCTGCTATTATTGTTACTTGATCACTTAACCAGACTGGCCGGGCTGTTGGGCTGCAGGCCCATTATGTATATTATACTACAAATTATATGTTTCGGTGTTTTTAGGCCTACTGTGCTCTGTCACAATTCTGAGGGCTAATGTTGCTGCTGAGGTGATATAGTATTGGTCTACTGATTGTAATAGGATATTTTACAGGTGTGTCTGCGACTTATTGATGTTTTACAGGATAGGACAATTTTTACGTAAAGACAGTGAAGGGCCACACTCTTTTGTTTGTCTTACATTCTTGGATACGGACTACCTGCGTTTACGATAGTTTCTTTGCATTCAAATTAAGTTTACATTACAGTCATCTGTATGTCGGTATTGGGTCTATGCTATCGCAGTGCGAAGTGCTATTTTTGCATATCCTAATTACATAGCCTATTACTTCGAGGGCATGCCTTTTTTTATTTTTTATTTTTTGTTGTAATTTTGCATTATCTGCCAGGCTATGTTTTTCACTGCTATACGAATTGCAGCTACTAAGATTGTAAGATTGTTAGTTATTTTAGTAATTACATATCTCAATGTGAAATACAAATCACATTCGTGAAAACTTTGATGACTTGTGTCGCTTATAATGTCACATAGCTTTGGCTTAAGGCTTCCTGTCCGGTACTACACAAATGTTGAAATATAATGCTTGTGGCCGGAGGTTGGCTTGGTTGTTGCAGTTACTGTTGTTTACTTAACACCTTCGGTCATAAGTTACTTGCACTTATGTTGGTTTGAATGCACTCATTTCGAGATTATATTACAGATCTCTATTTCTGTTAGTATTTGTGCATTCATAATACAGTGGCGTAATGTTTTTAAAACACTTGGTGACAATTGCTTTGTTCTTACGCATATGTTTTCTTGATACAAAAAAAAAAATATGCAGATCCATTTCTTTCTTCTAGAAAAGCATTAAAGTAGATATCACGTTCTCTCCAACAGAAATTACATGGCATCGGAAAGTAAAAGTTTGGTAAATGTCTATTTTAGCATCCTAAATTATTTCGTCGGAAAATGTTAACTGTGTGGGGAAAAATGCTACGTACAATTTTTTAAGCATGCAAAATAACGGGGAAAGTTACAAAAAAAAGTATTTTTTGATAAAATTAAATGATTTTTCCGAAGTATTAACGTGTGGGTACGATGGTTTGCAGCAGTTGGTGCGGGAGGCTAAAACGATGCTGACGCCCAAAACGTGAAGTACGAGTTGGCAGTACGAGTAAACGTGAAGTACGAGTCGTCGGAACGGAGTACGAGTTGGCAGTGAATGCGCAGAAGAATACAACAGGAGTGGGGTGTATTTTTCGGAAGAGTGTGATGCATCGCGTAATCGTGCGCAAGTACAAGTTCTTAAAACCTGTTTTATTAATTTTTGAGAAAGATATGTGAGGAATGTCGTTATCATTAGTTTCACAATGTTTCCGAATGGAAATAAATTAAGGAATGCTATCGGCGCCCGTGTGGGACGACATCCAGCCACACTGAGGCGAGTATGGATTCGGTGGGTGCAGGAGAGACGGACGGACCGACGTGACCGATTACCGCAGCCGTGGCTCACCACCGAACCAGAGGACCGGCATGTTGTGCGGCGGGCATTGACGGCTCGCACCACCACATCACGAACGTTAGCGCAGAAATTACGGTGTGTTGCGCAACAACCTGTGTCAGCACGTACAGTTCGACGTTGACTGCAGGAGCGGGGACGTGTCGCACGGCGCCCATTTCTCCTATTACCATTGACGTTACACCACCGGCAAGTGCGGCGGCAGTGGGCCGTTGAACGCTGCACGTGGACTACCGAATGTCACAACATTGTCTTCTCCGACGAATCCAGCTTCTGCCTGCAACACCACGATGGCCGGATCCGCGTGTGGCGGCACCGCGGCGAGAGACTGTATGACGCCTGCATTATGCATCGCCATACCGGTCCGTCGCTTGGGGTTGTGGTTTGGGGCGCAATTGGATATGACACCCGCACACCTCTGGTACGCATCGCCAGTACACTCAACAGCCACAGCTACATCTCCGACGTTTTGGAGCCTGTAGTCTTCCCTTGCCTGCAGGACCTGCCAGCGGCCACGTTTCAACAGGGCACTGAGCGCCCGCACGTGGCACGCGTCGTGCAACAATTCTTCACGGCCCACCAGGTGTCACTGCTGCCGTGGCTTGCTTGTTCTGCCGATATGTCGCCCATCGAACACGTCTGGTCGCTGATCGTCAACCGAGTGGCCCGGCAACCACCACCCGTGGCTACGCCTGATGAACTGTGACAAAGTGTGGAAGCAGCCTGGAGCGACATACCCCAAGCCCACATCCAAAGCCTCTTTCGCTCGATGCCACGGCGTGTAGCGGCCGTTATTGTCAGCCATGGGGGCCACACGAACTATTGATGTCTGCCTGATCCGCAAGTCGCACGGGCCTGTAAGCTCAATCGTTTCATCTTTGTATCTGTTGTTATGTGTCCGGTAAATCTGGCTTTGCTATCTCGTGTCTTTCCTGATGTTGCATTTTGGGTGGCCAGAAGTGTAGTTGGTTACCATTTATATCAGTTTGTAATTATAAAATTATTTAATGTTTTTTTTTGTAAATGTTTTCGAGGAATAATAATACCTAATGTGACGGATTTGCTTATTTCGGAGCGCAACGTTTACTGAAACGTGGAATAATATTAGAAAGAGCAACCTTCAGTTCTTGGATGACATCAAGTCTGGCACGATATTAACCTTTCAAAGCCCGCCAAATCTGAAAAGCCAGTTGCACACAAGTAGATGGTAGCAAAAGGTGTGAACACTTTCATACCCTTTTCATATAATATTGGATATTCTTGTCGAGCACCAATCCAAATATCTGGCAGGAAGGTTTCTTTAAATTTGATTTCCAAAGAAGCATTAGTTTGTAGATCACTAAGATATTCTTATCAGTTACGTTCAATGATCTTTGCTGTGTTGATTTTTCAAATGGCTTTTTTATGCAGCTCAATGCATCGAGGTTTCATGAATTTTTTTTTAAATGTTCATATAACGTGACTAGATGGTCAGTGAAATAACCTTCCAGCTGTCAATTTGTTTAAACATACTATCAAAAGTAGTAAACATTTACAAATCGTTACTTTTCAAAACATTTGTGGAAAGTCGAATTTTTTTTCAATAAACGCCTGAACTTTATCATTCCAGTGAATCGCTGTTGCTTTATATTTTTGAAGTGATTTTTTAAGAATGTTTAAATTTTCAAAAATATATGCAATATACGTCAGTTTGAAAAGGAAATCCATATTGCAGTATACAGCTTTGCCAGTAGATGATTTTGCTCGAGCAAAAAAGCAGAATACCTCATGTCCCTGCTCAACACTTTTCTTCTTGACAACTTCCGGGCTTCAGTGTGAAAAAGTTAGTTTCCTACCTGTCATGTTTGAAGATGATTAAGCTTCTTACAGTGTGCTTTGAACCCAAATCTTCACACAAAATCCTAGAAATTTGATACTTTACTAGATAAGCTTTGATAATATTTACTGCTTTCATAGCTGCCTTGAATACTTCATTCAGCAGAGAACTTATGTAACGTATACTCTATCTTCACTTTCCTTTTGATTTTACTATCTCTGGTTATTTTATTTTACTATGTAAATTATCTTCTTACTGAACGAAATATTATTTCACCCGCTGAATGAGATCTGGTAATGAGTGTAAGTCATGACGTG
This sequence comes from Macrothele yani, assembly GCA_039090855.1. Taxonomy (NCBI): domain Eukaryota; kingdom Metazoa; phylum Arthropoda; class Arachnida; order Araneae; family Macrothelidae; genus Macrothele; species Macrothele yani. The sequence continues at coordinate 129,150,870 of CM077015.1, read as the reverse complement.
GTGGTAGCTAGTATATAGGCGCGTTCATCAAGACTTAGAGAGAGATTTTGTGTTGTTATGAGGAGAGCTTTTGTGTTGTTATGAGGGGAGCTTTTGTGGTTGCTAAGAGAGAGTGTTTATAATACGAGGAGAGATTATTCATTATTGTACAACAAGTTGTGTGTGTGCCTTAGTTGACCAAGAGTCGTATAAATAAAGAAGTTACCGTAAGTTATTCTTTCTCAATTCATAGTTTTTGTCAGACCTCTGTCTGGCTGTTAGGTTTATAACATTTATTCATTACCATAAATAACCAGCGTTGAGACTTTGTTTACGTTCGTAATTAACTAGTAACAACACTCTTTTGAATTCACTATTTTGAAGCTTAGTACAAGTATATCATTAGCTAGCTGGTAGGAAGAGAATCATTCATATTAATTAGCTTAGCGGAAAGAAAATAAAGCTAATTCATTATAATTGGCGCCCGAACTTTTCTCGAACACGAGATCTTGACGATTATTATCCATGTCTTCACTACCTGAGACAACTTCAATTTTCCACATTCAGACAAGTTTCGAGGGTAATGGTGTTTTTTTTGGACAATTTGCAAGAAGCCTGTGGCTCTGACTTTGTTATAAGTGATCTACACGCACCCAGGCATGCTTCACAATTTCGTAATATACCAGCTTCCTATTACTCTGAGTCGCGGGTCGTTCCTGAGGGAGTTCAATCCTCTCAGCGAAGCAGAATGCTTGCCCATTTCGTGCCGCATGCAGGAACAATTCATTTCAATGGTTTGGAGGGGTCCTTAAAGTTCCTCGAAGATCTGGAAGATCATTTTGATCTATAAAATATTCCTGACGACTGCAAAGTCCAAATCGCCGGCACTTGCTTGAGGGATACCGCTAAGACCTGGTATCGGCAGTGGAGAGTGTCGAACCCAGATTCTCATTATGAGAATTTCCGTGCAGAATTCTTGGAGGTCTTTCCTTTCGGATTCAGTCGAGCTAGCCTTGCTCAACAGCTTTTTCGCGTCAGCAAGGTCCTAATGATAGCCCTGTTGCATTTGCGTTGGAAACTACACGCTTATATAACCTATGGGATCCACATGCCAGTCATGTTGACATGTTGAATACCCTCGTGCAGCAGCTCGACCCATTCTTACAAGATTTTCTTGAGGTTCGACACCCTGCCGCAATTCATGAATGCCTTCGCCTCATACGCACGTATGAAGAGCGACATGGCAAACATGGTTCAACTCACCATGCTCGGGCACCCCGCGAGGCTTATTACGAAAACCCTCAGCGGCATAATAGGCATAATAACTTTCAGCGCGAGCATACACAAGTGCACACCCAAGCTTCATACGTTCCACCACACAGAAGAGTGGCAAACCAACAGCGAGTTTCTGAGCAAGCTTCGGGATATCGTACACCTGCACAGTATGCTCGACCCCGTTTCACTCAGCAGCATTCGGAACGTTATCATGCTCAGGGCAATGATAATTTTTCTGCCCGTGCTGAGGGCAGACGTAACGGATATGAAAATGTCAACAAACACGCGGAGTTCCCGACGCAGGTTTCACGCAGTTTTCTTCATCGTGAAAATTTTCCCGATACCCGGCAGGGTCGAGGTTTCCGACCACATGATAACCCAACCAGAATTCCTTTAAACTTCCACAGGAAGTAGACGAAGGGTCGGTCCTGCTTCCTGATACCAAACATTCTGACCCTAAAACAGTATTAGTGACTGTTCAAACTCCTCAGTTGCCTGATGTATTCTTGACACTTGAAGACATTATTGTCGAGACAAAGTTCGACACTGGTTCTGAAATATCAGCCCTAAATACAAAGTTTTGCACTGACACTTTTCCTGCAATACACGTTCAGCCTGCAACGCAGTATTTGCGAGGTGCAAATAATGAAATCTTCAGTATCTCAGGAACTGTCACATTATCTTTAGGGCTGGGAAAAGCTCGTTTTACACATTCTTTCCTGCTTATAGACGAGGTACCTGTGAAATGTCTAATGGGAATGGACTTTATACACAAGTTTCAAATAACTTTGAATTTCGTACAACATGTGATTTCCTTTCCGGAACCTGTCGAAATGATTCCTACGGTTCCTGTAGATATCACGAGTTTATTATTGAGTAACAAATTGAATGAGGGGCAACGAGACCAGCTTTCTCTCCTTTTACAGGAAAGCCCTGGTTTATTTTCGGATCAACCTGGTTTCACACAGGTGGTTTATCATGTTATTGACACTGATGGTTCGAAACCAATTGCGACGAAACCTTACCCTTGTGCTCCACATAAAAAACAGGAAATGCAACGTCAAATTGCTGAAATGATTAAGCAGGGCATAATCAGGGAATCAACAAGCGCCTGGGCTGCTCCTGCCTTTTTGGTTCCAAAGAAACAACCCAATGAATTTCGTTTCGTGACAGATTTCCGCAAGCTCAACCAAGTCACAAAAACGATCCATTATCCACTACCTGTCATGTCACATATTTTAAATGACTTGTCGTCAACCAAATGGATGTCAACCTTGGATTTGGCGAGTGGATATTGGCAGGTAGCAGTACATCCGGACTCTGTCGATAACACAGGCTTTGTGACTCCTTTTGGGGCCTATGAATATTTACGTATGCCTTTTGGACTAGCTTCTGCACCTGCTACTTTCCAAAAACTTATGGATACGGTTCTCAGACCTGTCCTGGGTCCCCATGTGCATGTCTATTTGGATGACATTATTATCACATCAGAGACTTTTGACGAGCACCTTTCTCTGCTCAAACAGGTGTTCCAACTCATATACAATGCTGGCTTGACGTTAAAACCTAGTAAATGCCAGATAGCGAGGGACGAGATTGTATATCTGGGGTTGAAAATCACTCCCCACGGCTTATTTACTGATAATGAAAAAATTAGGCCTATTGTTGACTTTCCTCGGCCTAAAACAGCAAAAGAACTATCCCGCTTTCTCGGAATGACCGGATGGTATCAGCAGTTCGTCCCCGCTTATGCTACAATATGTGAGCCATTGTATGCTTTAAAACGTAAATACAAGAAGTTTATTTGGACACCTGAGGCTAACGCTGCATTCGAAACACTGAAGTCTGCATTGACTCAGCCTCCGGTGTTGGCTTTCCCGGATCATACTAAGGAATTTGATATTTATACTGATGCATCCGGAGTTGGTCTTGGTTGCGTTTTGTCACAAGCTGGGCATCCAATAGCTTTTGCGTCTCGTACTTTAGCCAAAGCTGAACGCAATTATTCAGCTACGGAACGTGAATGTCTTGCTGTTGTGTATGCGCTGAATAAATTTCAATGTTATCTTAACGAATTGACGGTTAACATAATTACGGATCATTCTGCCCTTCAGTATTTGAATTCTGCTAAGCACCTATCGCAAAGACTTATGAAGTGGGCTCTGAAGTTACAGGAGAGCAATATCAAAATTTCATATCAGCCAGGTCATAAGAATCAATTACCGGACGCATTATCTCGCGTTCCGATTAGTGGGGTCCCCACAGAAACTACTCCTGGATGTCAGCCTTTACTTCTAATAGCTGATATAACATCCAGAGAACAGATAATGGCAGAATTAATAAATGATCCAGATTTTGGGGATATCTATGATTTTTTGCTTGCGGGTTCGCCCCTACAAAGTGATCCTTCTCTGGCTGGAAGGTCACAACATTTTCAAGTAATAGAGGGTCTTCTTTATTATACAAAATCTCGGACTACTAGGGCAGAGTTTCGCCCATGTATTCCGCGAACCCTTAGAATGGCCCTTTTAAACGAATTTCATGACAAACCTCTTGCAGGCCATTTAGGTATTCGCAACACCCGTTGTAAATTGCGGGATGTTGCCTATTGGCCTGGCATGTACCAAAGTGTGCTCGCATACGTTCAATCATGTCACTTGTGTCAGATTAATAATTACCGTAATGTAAGACCGGCCGGTCACTTGAAATCTAGTTCAAGTTCTCATGTGTTTGATATTATTTCAATAGATTTATTGGGACCTTATCCATTATCTGTTAAAAATAAAGCTCGTTACGTTTTAGTACTAACTGATAATTTTTCTAAATGGGTTGAAGTTTTTCCCATTAAAGCCGCTACGGCAGAAGTTATTTGTAATGTCTTAGTTAATGAAGTATTTTCTAGATATGGTGCACCTAATAAAGTAGTTTCGGATAATGGTCCTCAATTTATTTCTGACATTTTTGAAAGAATGTGTGCGAGACTACACATTAAACATAAATTCATTTCCCCATATCATCCCCAGAGTAATCCTGCGGAACGCGTTAACCGCACGCTAGTGAAAATGATTGCGACTTTTGTAATGGATCATCATGAAAGATGGGATGACCATTTGGAGCTTTTTGCGTTCGCCCTCCGCTCGTCTGTCCACGAGTCTACTAAAATTACTCCTGCCGAACTTTTTCTGGGTCGCAAAATTAAAACCCCTTTTGAAAATTTAACGGGGATTATCGACGAACTAAACCAGCGACCAACTCCGCAATCAGTACAAATCATGGCAGAAAAAGCTCGTGTTGCAATGCTTGGAGCACAAGCGGCTCAAGCAAGATATTATAATTCTAGGCGTAGGGAACCAGATCTTGTCGTTGGAGATCTCACTCTCGTGGAAACGCACTTCCAGTCTTGGCAAATATCTTTGAAAATAATATTGTTCTGGAGAAACCTGACAACCATTTTCAATATGTACATGTTGATCAGTGTCGTAAGTATCATTAACGGAATATCGATTTCATAATCAACCCTACTCAACCTTCTGTTCCACAGATTCAAGAGTCTATATCTCATGTTCAACCGCCAGAAATTTTGGACGAACCAACAAACATTTTTGAAGAATCTCCAGTGATTTTTCCTTCACCCTCCCCTCCTCCAGACGGGTTTCTACACACGCAACCTGATTCTCGCATGAGACCAAGCTCGAATCAAGTTCTTCGAATACTAGTATCGTTCCTTTCCCTCCAACCATTGCCAAGACTATTGCTGCGCCGTTTCCGGATAACTCTGTACCAACGCGGGCTACTTCTTCTTTGAATACCTCGTCAGAAAGTATTCCTATAGGCAAATCTAAACATCGCCCTGCACGACCACTGAATTACAGCAGCGACTCAGAGGCTTCAGACATTTCTGACTTATCAGTTATGAAAACTAAATTTCATGTTCCAAACCGTCCAGCACCACCAAAGGCTGGGCGCAAACGTGACTTGTCTCCCCAATCTGCTTCGCCGCAACAGCGACGAAGGCAGAAATCTTTGCATCCGCCCGGGTTTCGCCCCTGGAACCTACGTTCAGGGCAAACAGGGCCGATGCCTACTGCTACTCTCATGCCACGCGGGCGTAAGCGAAAGCAAACGATGTGGCCGGAGACACGTCCGTCCAAGAAAATACTGGAAGGACGCATAGGGCCCCAGCACAAAGGGACTTCATTTCAAAAGCCTGGGGGAGCCCGTTCCTATCAGCCGCAGGGATTTCCGGACCGCCAGACTTCTGACGTTCCTGACCGTTCTTCTCAGCCGCAGGGATTTCCGGACCGCCAGACTTCAGACGTTCCTGACCGTTCTTCTCAGCCGCAGGGATTTCCGGACCCACAGCCTTCAGCCGTTTCGGACCGAAGGATTTCCGCCATTCCTGACCGTTCCCGTCAGCCGCCGGGATTTCTTGACCGACAGCAGACCGATGTTCCAGATCCATTACAGTCCCTGAAGAGATCGAAGCCACCTGATTTTACCAGTCCGATTAGGCCTGGAAAACGTTATCGCACTAGAGTTTTTTATGCGTCCTCGAGATAAGTAAGTTCTCGTGGACAGGTTCTTTTCTCAGTTTGTTGTTTTTCCTGCACGACCAGTTGGCGTGTCAGAATTTCTTTTTTTTCGTGTGGGCCTATGCATTCTTTTTTGTGTATATATGTGTGTTTTTTTTTATATTTCTTCTATGTCCATCTACTAATACACTTTTTTTATATATATCTATGTGCTTAGGGGTAAAATAATAAAATTGTTACTGTTAGGCAGCTCCAGGTAAATTTCGCTGCTGATACAGTTGGTATGTATTCAACGAATAATGCGAACGTAATTTGAAATTAAAATAATAAAATTGTTACTGTTAGGCAGCTCCAGGCAATCTTCGCTGCTGATACAGTTGGTATGTATTCACCGAATAATGAGAACGTCATTTGAAATTAAAAAAGTGATTCCTGCTAGGCAGAATAAAAGGAAAGTATGCCGATGCAGGTTTGTTTTGTTCAACAATACAAGTTTCACAGTCGAATACAGGTTTCTTAATTTGTCATGCCAAGTTTGATAATGTAAATACGGCTACCACCAAACCACAAAACAAAAAAGAGGTCGAGAAACGTCAATCAACGAAATGTAAGACTTACACTCCAAAATTGATAGGTTTTTCGGAAACAAAAAAAAAAAGAAAAAAGAAAAAAAAAAAGAAAAAGAAAAATTAAGGGGGAGATGATGTAACGTATACTCTATATTCACTTTCCTTTTGATTTTACTATCTCTGGTTATTTTATTTTACTATGTAAATTATCTTCTTACTGAACGAAATATTATTTCACCCGCTGAATGAGATCTGGCAATGAGTGTAAGTCATGACGTGGTGGTAGCTAGTATATAGGCGCGTTCATCGAGACTTAGAGAGAGCTTTTGTGTTGTTATGAGGAGAGCTTTTGTGTTGTTATGAGGGGAGCTTTTGTGGTTGTTAAGAGAGAGCGTTTATAATACGAGGAGAGATTATTCATTATTGTACAACAAGTTGTGTGTGTGCCTTAGTTGACCAAGAGTCGTATAAATAAAGAAGCTACCGTAAGTTAGTCTTTCTCAATTCATAGTTTTTGTCAGACCTCTGTCTGGCTGTTAGGTTTATAACATTTATTCATTACCATAAATAACCAGCGTTGAGACTTTGTTTACGTTCGTAATTAACTAGTAACAACACTCTTTTGAATTCACTATTTTGAAGCTTAGTACAAGTATATCATTAGCTAGCTGGTAGGAAGAGAATCATTCATATTAATTAGCTTAGCGGAAAGAAAATAAAGCTAATTCATTATACTTAGCTCTTTAAATGCCTACGCCTCAACCATTTTCCATGCGATGCGCCCACCTGACTACAGGAGCTAATGCTTCATTCCTAGCTTTAATGTCAATTGTGCACTCCATATACAACGCATCTGTCTATGACGTACCGTTTTCCTTTAAGAAAATTTCAATCATATTGGAAATGCAGTACGCAGTCGTATTGTTACGGAAATGCTCACAAAAAATAGCTTCTTGCAGCTTATCGCCGTCAATGAATCAGACATATGAATAAGATGGCCATCTCTATGCACGTTAGTTTCCTCAACTTGAAATGCATAATAATTGTTTCCCAACTTGTCTAACAACTTAAGTCCTTTTAAATTTTTAATATTCGTCGGGATACTGTGTCATTGGATAGGAAAATATTTTTAATTGTTCCGCCATATATTCACCAAATATGATAGAAATCTTATCAATTAAGATGTTCACCGATATTTTGTGGTTTTTTTTACCCTTGGAAGTTCTGTGGGAAAACTTAAAAAAGCCAGAGGAGCTTTAGATTGCACACTTGTTGCTTTAGTAAAACTTCGTTGGGTAGAATGGAAATTATTACTTTTCCCGACAAAAACAATATTTGGGTTTGCTGACAAATTCTATCGTCAATGGTTTGTAACATTTAAGATGTTACAAATCATTGACGTTGTTTGTTTAGTGACGGGTTTTGTGCAACCAAAGACAAGTTATTTTCATCACACTTTATTTTCTTTTTTTTTACACTACTGTCTAATTGTACTGGAAATGTCCGTCTGTTTCTTCTCGCTGTCATCACTGCTGGTAGATCAATAATTTTCATCTTCTCTTTGTACACTGCTTAAAACCCGCTTGATTTTCTAAAGAAATACCATTCGTTCTAAAATAAAACTTGTGCGTTCACTGAACAGGTACAAACAAACACAAACTGTAATACACACAACTTATAAACAAACACAAACTGTAATACACACAACTTATAAACAAACACAAACTGTAATACACACAACTTATAAACAAGCACAAACTGTAATACACACAACTTATAAACAAACACAAACTGTAATACACAAAATTTATAAACAAACACAAACTGTAATACACACAACTTATAAACAAACACAAACTGTAATACACACAACTTATAAACAAACAGAAACTGTAATACACACAACTTATAAACAAACACAAACTGTAATACACACAACTTATAAACAAACACAAACTGTAATACACACAACTTATAAACAAACACAAATGTGAACTCCATCACGCGAAATATTCAATGTAGAGATGAGATGAAACTTTCAGTTGCCGATTGGGAGCAGCCAACGATTACACCACGAATCCTTTTGGGTCGGCGTGTCATCATAAAAATGTCACAACGGATGACGTGTGAAGCCGCCGTGACATTTACAAATGAGTTCGATAAGATACTGCTTACATAAAGTGACGCAGTAGGTTATATCGTGTTAAAAAGGTAATTTTTAACGTTCGAAATATTTCTTGCTCCCTCCTTGAGCAAATTCCTCTCCCCGAAGGTCAGCCCCACAATTTGAGAACCACTGAATTAGTATAAAATTTCCGAGTAAACACTTTTACTTGTTTATAATTTGAAATATTATTGTCAGTCGGAGAGTTTCTATGGAATGTAAATGAAGTAGGAATTTTATAGCTTGGGCCGAAGTTCTTCTCTAGACGATGGTAAATCTCGGTACATCTACCCGTCTTAGGTCTCGAGAACGTCTTTTATACTTTGGAGCACTTATTCAGCTTTTCCTTCAGTTTCCTCCAAAGTCTTACATTCACATCTGAAACTGCATACTCCCTAAAACAAACGCGATTGCCATTTTTCTCTGAATAGGCAACCACCTGCAGTTTAAACTTTGCTGGGAATTCTGCCGTTTAGAACACATCTCTTTACAGTATACTCCACGTTCAAGTAACAAACTACAGTGTTTCTTTCAGAGAACAACACTACGAGTCAAGCGACTGTCCGTATTTTATATCTTTCGTCGAAGCTTCTCAACGAATGTAGAAAAACGGGGAAAGTTGTAGATTGTCGGTTGCCATAGCAACAGTCAGACGCTATGAGGAAATTCCAACCGCAGGCGCGCCGCAACGACGACATCTTGGACAGTCAGTGATTTGCAAACTCCCAATGTCGGTATTTGTCGCCGATTCCAACGTACACCCAGGTAAACAGGTTCGAATTTGGAAGGAAAAGGTGCGCGTTAGATTCGAGAATATACGGTATTCTTTCTTACAGTATTCATTCATGGTGATCTGTCTAATTTTCACAGTACTTTTTGTATTATTTCTGCCAATTCTGATTAATTACTTCAACATATCTTCATTCATTTGTGTACTACGTTATGCACATGATAAAGTTCTTCTCATGTTATCCTCGTTTGTATTGTGGCTATTTCAATGCCGTATAGCAGAGTTGAACGGTAAATGCTTCAATATCCCTTATTCACATTTTCTAGTTGAATTGTTTAGAGAACTGGTACAGGGATTCATTACCTTTTAAAGAAGCTATGTTTTACTTAAGAAGCTGATGTAGCTGAAACATTCTCATTGCATGATCCCCTGCCTAGAATGCGAATGGAAATAAGCGAGAAAATAGGTGATTTCCATGAAAAATCAGTATTAGAAAATGGGAAAGTTTTAACAGATCTGAGCACACCTTTATTCGAATGCATCATATTTGAACTCAGACGCACTATTTGTTCGAAGACATGCCCGCGTTTCTCATCACTGCCTATGATATTATAGCAAAATAAGCTTATCCATCACATTTCTGCAAGACAAACCTTTTTCCACTAGCCGGTCCTTTAGTCAGTAACATTCTGTAGACATAAGACACATCGATGAGAGCGTATCCAAAAAATTCTTCCTTTCAAATGTACTTAGGACTGGAAATTCAGCAAAAGAAACAATTGCATACATTCTGTTTAGAAGAAAATATCTGTGTTTTTTTACGTACTCCTGTCGCAGCGTTGTATGATTTGTCCACGTTGTTCCGAAATGTCCCAGAAATGTGTGTCATATATTGGGAATCACTTTTGAAAAATATCAAACACTGATTTATCCAAAGCATTATCATATAAATCAGATAATGTATTTTTTTACTGTGTGTGTGTCACTTATCTTGAAAAATATACGGAAAACCGCCTTTCCTTTATTCATAAGGTAAAGGCAAATTACTGATTTCAGGAACAATAAGAAAGATGACACCGAATTTTCGGGTGTAATAAGCACGTCTTCTGAATCCGTTCTGAGGCAAATTAAAATTTTCAAAGCTATTCAAAGTCAATGAAACCGGTACAGAAAACAATAGTATCTGACGGAAGAAAGAAGTTTTTCAATCGGGTCTTTAATCCCTCAGATTTTGCTGTAAACGGAATCGTGAGCTTACGAACTCTTAGAAAAAGAGTTATCGACAAAAATTAGATGTGACTTTACGTCCCCTGGTGGGAAAAACATGCATTATTTTAGGAAGAAAGTAATCTTAAAAGGTTTATCCATATGAACGGTATCGGTCCAAGAAAAAAAAATTAGTCGAGCTTTCAGGAGCCCAGATTTTGCTACAAATAGATCAGAAGCAGAAATTAACACTTATAACCCCTGGTGACCAAACCATCATTTACCAAACTTTAGAAATTATGTGAAACATATTTTCCATCAGGTCTTGCATGCGATACAGGAAGAATGTTTCAAATCGGAGTTTTAGGAGCAGAAAACGCAATTTACCTTTGTGTGCCCTAGCGGAAAGTCTATGATTTACTTGAAAATTTTGAATTTAGAGGAAAAACATTTCGCATCGGAAACACTGTCTAACAAAGGAATTTTTTAAATCGAACTCTTAGGAGTAGAGATATTGACAAAAATAATATATACATCTAAGCCCCCTGGCGTAGAAACCATGCATTACTTCAAGAAGAAAATTTTCCTAAAAGGTTTGTCGACATGAGTAGTATCGGCCAACAAACGACTTTTTTTTCAATCGAGATTTTATAAATTCATATTTTGCTGCAGATACATCAGAAGCGGAGATTAAGACTTACGCCACCTGGTGGCCAAACCATTTTTTACAAAAATTAGAATTTATGTGTAAACGATCCCCATCAGGAGCTGTATCCGGTGCAGAAAGATTTTTTCAAATCGGAGATTTAGAAGCAGAGATATAGGGGGAAACGCAATTTACCTTTACTCCCCCGAGCGGAAAGTCTATGAATTACATAAAAATTTTGAAATTATGTGATTACATGTCACACTGGAAACACTATCCAACAAAGAAGGAATTTTTCAAATCGGACCCTAGAAGTAGAGATATTGACAAAAATATGATATACATCTACGTCCCCTGGCGTACAAACCATGAACTATTTTAAGAAGAAAATGTTTCTAAAAGGTTTGTCGACATGAGTAGTTTCGGTCTACAAAAGACGTTATTTTCAATCGAAAATTTAAAGGTCAGATTTTGCTGCAAATACATCAGACGTTGAAATTAAGATTTACGCCCCCTGGTGGCCAAACCATTTTTTACAAAAATTGGAAATTATGTGCAAACGATTTCCTATCAGGAGCTGTATCAGGTGCAGAAATAATTTTTCCAATCTTAGATTTAAAAGCAGAAATATAGGGAAAAACGCCATTTGCCTCTACGCCCCTAGCGGAAAGTCTATGAATTGAAAATTTTAAAATTATATGAAAAACATGTCACACGGAAAACACTATCCGACAAAGAAGGAATTTTTCAAATCGGACTCCTAGAAGTAGAGATATTGACAAAAGTAAAATATACATCTACGCCCCCTGGCGGAGAAACTGTGGAATATTTTAGGAAGAAAATATTCCTAAAATGTTTATCGATGTGAGTGGCATCAGACCACGAATAAATTTTTTCAATCGATATTTTAGAAGCTCAGATTTTATGGCAAATACATCAGAAGCAAAAATTAACTCTTACGACCCCTGGTGGCCAAAGTATTCTTTACCAAAAATTCGAAATTATGCAAAGGATTTTCCATCAGGTGATGTATCAGCTGAAAAAAAAATATTCAAATTGGTGTTTTAGAAGAAGAGTCATCGGGAAAAATGTGATTTACTTTTACGCCCCCTAGCGGAATATCTATGCGTAATTTGAAAAAGAAACTATATCTAAAATATTCTTCGTTATAAATGGAATCGAAAGATAAAATAATTGTTTCAATCGGATGTTTAGAAGCAAATATGTGGAATAAAAGGTATTTTTGAATTCGACATCATCTGTATTTACGCCCTCTAGCGGCGAAATTGTACATCGTAAAAAAAAAACGAAATGAAGGATCATCATTCGCATATTTCAAGCTTCCGAATGCAAAAAGAATTTTTCAAATCGGAATAATATTTGCTGAGATACCGTGGGTACAGGCGGACGGACAAACCGATAACATAAGCACGATCTTTTTTTACAAAAGACGTGCTAAAAATTAAAAAAAAATCGATTTTTTTTGTCATGAAATTGAGCGTATTCGCGATCGCGTACATTATTAGTATAAGAATTTTATGTTTCGAATTTACAAAGTACCATGAGAAACCCGAGAGAACTAAAAATCTCCAGTCGCTAATTTAGGTCCACTGGTTCCAGGCAGGGGAGAAAAGCAGCAGCGTAAACGAAAGAGTTCTTCTGTTCATCATGTGTGACACGAACCTTATCCCAATTTACTGAACTAATCATATTCTTACGGCTGTGACCTTTCGAATACTGAAGGGTTACAAGTTGAAACATGTATCTCATATGGAGACATATATTGAATGTAATATCTCACAAAATGATCATCCACAAAGTGCATATTTCCCAATAGCTCATATGGAGAGTTTCATTTTTAATCGAAATTGATTTGTTCCCTAGCCTCTGAACAAAGCAGAATTTGTCTGCATCATTTGCTAATTTAAAATTTGCAAGAGAAATAGTTTTTCATCAGAAACATACATCCGATAAAATTGTTTTTGACGAAAATCAAAAATATTTTAACTAATGAAAATTCGTTTCGCATCATCTAATGCTGTTAGAAAGACTTTGTACTTCAGAATCACACGCACAATGTGTTTCGTTCTTTGCACCAACGTTTATTCCGAGCTTTGAATATTAATTCACACCGAAAGTTTCCCCGAGAAAGTAAAGAACGGCGATTTGTGAACTTTACTGATTACAAAATGCGTTGCAGTCTGCGAAGTGCATTTTAGAAAAATGTTCTTTTTTTAAAGTAGAGATTACTGTATGTGTGTAGTATTCTTTGCATACCAGAGCTTACTGTATGTGTATAGTGTTCTTCACATACGAGCATGAAATAGCGTTCAAGAACATATCAGCAGGAATTATTCTCTTGGTGGTCGACGGCTGTTCTTGTGGTTAAGTGGCTGTCTAATTCGAAACTCAAGTACTGTGTTTGGAGTTCACTAAGATAAATATTTCGTCCCAAGCAAATGTGAAATGTTGTAAATAAAAATGCACCTTGCAGAATGTAAAATATACCAGAGATTACCCCAATTTTCAAGTGTATAAAAATTAACTATCTTTCCTTCCATCAACTCTGATATGTTGAACAAAGGTGCTGGAAGACAATAAAATATCTCAAAAGCCGGAAAATATTATACAAATTTGCCATAGAGCGAAAATATAAAATCTTACAAAAAGACAACTTTCGCAATTCTTACACTGTTCAACTAGTCAAAAATCAAAGAAGTAAATAAAGCAGTTATGCGTAGCTTGACATAATTTGGTGAAGCTGAATAGAAGATTGTTAGAACACACGACATTTATATGCTATCTACTCCATAACTAGAATAGCAAACGATCTAAAATGCAAGAGGCAGAAATTTCCAGACTGTACCGCTTCGTTCTAAATTGTCCCAAAAGCCACTTCAGGTTCGAAATGTCGTCATCCAGCTTCCGACCAAGGATGTCATACCATGGCTGGAAAACCTGGACACTGAACTATATAATGTAATATGAAATTTTAAAATTACTATATTTTGGTAAATATAATTATGGTAAGTTTTCAGTACTACAAATTTAATATACACAGTCGAGTCACATTATTGTGACTACCTCCGACTTTTGAAGTCAAGAGCGCGTAGCCAATGAAAGAAGGTACGTGTCGTGAGCTGGCTTGGAGGGTATATAAGGTGTGTGCTGTCATGTATCAAAGGAACGCTTTATCAGATTTGCAGAAAGGAATGATTATTGGCTTTCGAGACAAGGGTGTAAGTATATCTGAAACAGCGCAGTTTGTGAACTCTTCGCGTGCTGCTGTGGTTAAAGTGCATCGTGATTGGAGGAATGGCACCATTGCGAATAAACGACGTGGAAACTGCGGAGCACCAAGTGCCATTCATGTGAGAAGAGAACGTCGGTTTCGAAGGTGCGTGAGTGCCGATCGACACGCTACAGTGGAGCAACTCACTGGACGAATGAACCAGGGGGCTACCGAAAGTGTGTCTAAAACGACAGTTCTGCGAACCCTACTGCGTATGGGGCTCCAATGCAGTCGAATAGTCCCTGCACCTATGCTGATGAAAGTGAATCGGCCGAAAAGGCTGGCATTTTCACGGCAGTATCGGAATTAGACCTCCGCTGATTGGCAAATGATTGCCTTCGCCGATGAGTCACATTTTCTGCTTCATCGAACGGTTGGACCTTGGCATGTAAGGCGAGAAACATTGGAGAACAAACACTTTTCAATCATTTCTGGAAGAACACAAGCTTCTGGAAGAAGCGTTACGGTCTCGGGAATGTTTTCGTGCCCATCTCTGGGTGCACTCAAACATGTGGAAGGCACTATTGACCAAATTCGTTATGAATCCATCCTTGGCAGACCACGTACACCCAAACATGCTGATTGTCTTCTTTGGGGTGGATGGGATCTATCAGCTCGACAATGCGACGTGTTACACAGCTAGAAATAGCTGAGAGTGTTTGGAAGAGCACGGTGAAGACTTTAAAGTACTTCTCTGACCCCTAATTTCACAGATTTAAACCCAATTGAGCATCTGTGGGACAAATTCGATCGTGTTGTTTGTTGTATGGATCCTCCACAGCGCAATATCCAGCAGCTGCCAGATGCACTGCAGTCAGCATGGCTCCACATACCTGCCATCCCGTCAGGCTTCAGTCCGCTCAGCACACGGGTGTTATTCTTTATATTAGCTGGTGGTCACAATAATGTGTTTCGACCGTGTGTTTTATTGAAATTAATGTAATTATTTTGTAAATCACAATTCTCTTCAAACGATGTAAATTTCGTATTTTTGTGTTCACTACGTTTTGCGCTGCGAGCTAGGAAAGCAAGAGTGGCGAGAAATTTCACTAGCGTCTCGAGGTAGAGACATCCACATGTATCGAGTTATCTCATTGGCAGCAATACAACTGGGACCAACCAATTGGCGAACGGCATCGTAACGGCTTTAACAGTTTGGCGGTAATAATGGTGGTGGATATTGGTTACTGTTACGCTGCGAAGAGGTCGAAGAGGTAAGTTTGAGAGAGTAGGTAAGTAAGGTAAGTTTGAGTTTTCTTTTATCTGGTTAATTTTTATATTTGGATGGATACTGCGAACAGGCTAAGTTGTTGGATTTGTGGTGTTTCATTCGGGCAGAAATACAATTTGAACCAGCATGTTAAAAAATTTCATCCGGATGCTTCCGTCATACATGAACCTCGTATTGCAAAGAGATTGACATGCAACCACTGTGAAGTAACATTTGGAGTAAAAAAAGTCTGTACAGACATTTGAGAAACCTTCACCCGGAAAAATTTGCTGTGTCAGGTGAAAATTCCCATGCAGAGCAGCTGGTTCCCCCTGGAGACAGCCAATGCTTTACAACAAACCGGGATTCGAACCCGGTCTCACTGGTACAGAAAGATATTCCCACCGATAACTCTTTATGTAGCACTGAAAGTTCACCACATGTTATCTGCAAAACCACTGGATGTGATGCTTCCCTTTCAAGTGCCAGTAACACTGCAAACAGTGAGGAATTAAATATGAATGCTAATTCCAACAGTTCTGAATGTGAAATGCATTCTGTTCACACCAACAATTCCTGTAACTTCTGTAGCCATACTTTCTCAACAAGAGCAAGTTTAAATATGCACTTAGAAATGTTTCACTCAACAGAAGATCAGCAGTTTTCTAGTAAAGTTATTTGTAGCACTGAAAGTTCACCACATGTTATCTGCAAAACCACTAGATGTGATGTTTCCCTTTCAAGTACCAGTAACACTGCAAACAGTGAGGAATTAAATATGAATGCTAATTCCAACAGTTCTGAATGTGAAATGCGTTCTGTTCACACCAACAATTCCTGTAACTTCTGTAGCCAAACTTTCTCAACAAGAGCAACTTTAAATATACACATAGAAATGTTTCACTCAACAGGAGATCAGCAGTTTTCTGGTAAAGTTGTATGTAGCATTTGCGAGATCACTTGTAGAACAGTAGAAGAATTGCAAAATCATATTGGCAGAAGTCATCCTGATATTTTACTATCATTTGAAGATAAAGTTTTTCACAACACTGATGATTTTCTAGAGTGGAAAACTAAGGTAGAGTGTGATTCTCAGTCGCATTTTGTAAAACATTGTGGTGACAGTTGCCTTGCAGATGGAAGTACTGTTTCTTATTATTATTGTCATCGAAGTGGAATGTACAAATCCATTGACAATAGGAAACGCCATATGAAATGTGCAGGTACCAATAAAATTAGCAAAACTTGTCCTGCAAACATTAAAGTTTATAAACAAATTGAGGAAGGAACCATGATAATTAAGGTTAAATACCAATCTGTCCATGTTGGTCACAAACTTGAAATTGGCAGAACTGTGTTGACTAAATCAGAAAAGGGGCAACTTGCAGCTCAGATGAATCTAGGAATTCCCAAATCAAGAATTCTGCAGAATATTACAGCATCATTCTCACCGACAAAACGCTACAGTTATACCACCCGAAAAGACTTGCATAACATCAGTCGAGATTTCCATGTTGATAAGCATATAACTTTCGACAAAGATGATGCCACATCTGTTGAAGTTCTTGTAAAAAAGATGCAAGATGAAAAAGATAACCCTGTGATTTTGTACAAACCAGTAGATGTGGTTTTACCTGAACATCCTTCAATTACTAGTGAGGAATTTTTGTTGGGAATAATGAATGATGCACAGTTAAAGCTTCTGAATTTGTATGGTAGTAAGGGTGTAATGATTGATTCAACTCATGGTTTGAACCAGTATGGTTATGAATTAACCACATTAATGGTTAATGGTTCGAATCATGAGGGGATTCCAATTGCTGTATTATTTTCTTCAAGAATCGCACACGACACCTTTGTGGCATTCTTTAAAGAAATCAAAAATCGCCTGCCGCATTTGCAGACACAGGTGTTTATGTCTGATGACGCACCACAAATGTACAGTGCTTGGAAGGAAGTTTTTGGAAAAGTGAAAAATAAATATCTCTGTTCGTGGCACATTCAAAGAGCTTGGAGAGCAAACATTCAAACAAAAATTGTTGAGAAAGAACAGCGCGAGTGCGTAGCACTTGCCCTCCAAGAAATAATGAAACAGACAGACATAGCAACATTTCAGCGCATTGCTGAAAGTTATATTGAAAAGTTTTTGTCAAATGAAGAAACTGTTTCATTTGCAAAGTATTTCCTTAATCACTACATGAACCGTGTTGAGGAGTGGGCAAGCTGCTACCGTGTTGGGTGTCCAATGAACACCAACATGAAAGTAGAAAGGTGGCATAGAGAATTGAAATATGAAGAAGCAGATGGCAAAAAAATTGGAAGGCTGGATAAAGCAATTAGATTAGTGCTGAGCACAGTCACCAAAAGATTAATTGGACGGTTAGTTTCCCTTGAACGCCCAAAGCTAACTGCTAGGATTGCAGATATTAGAAAAAGGCATATTGCCAGTGAAAAGTTTCCAAAAGACTATATTCTTGAGATGGAAGAACAGAAATCCTGGGTTGTTCGGTCAAGCACAGCATCCGACACTCTGCTCTATATATATGATGTTTCGTTTGTTAAGAACTGCCACTGTGAAATAAAGTGCCATGACTGTAATGTCTGCATACATAATTTATCATGTAATTGTTTAGATTATGCCTTACATTACACAATATGTAAGCACATCCACTTAGTGTGCAGGTATTTCAGTTTTGGACCTGCTATTGCAGAACCAGAAGAGGCTGGTGAAAATCCCCTGGTTCTCAATATCGATGAGAATTTTGCAGCTGAACATTCAGCAATCTGCCAGGAATTATGCAAATTAGTGCCAGATGCAGATTTGGTCAAGAAAAAAGCTGCTGCCATCTCCTATGCACAAGTCTTAATGCAGCGCATTCAGGACACTGATTCCGTAGAAGAAGTTATTATACTTCATGATGCCATAAAAATGGGTCTGACGAAGTGTGACACAGTGTCTCTAACCAGAAAGATTTTGCCAGTTGGTCCCCAGGAATTTACAGCTGAACCAGCAAACAAAAATATCCAACCGCAGCGCCGATTTGTGAAGGCCAAAAAATCACAGAAGCGGAAACTTCCATTTCATTAATGTAGAACATAAGCACAGCGGCCAAAAAATTAGTTTTGCCTAACAAAAATTAAGTAGAAAGTTAGCAGTTCACTGCAGGCGCCATGATAACATTATTGGGAGATAAATAGCACGGCTGCGGTCTACTGTATCATTTCTGTCTCTTGCAGTTGTGAAGAGCCATGTGTGTGTTGAATTTAGTCTTCAATATGTGTCGTAAGACAGACGTTACTGAGTGACAAAAAGGAGCCATTGTGTTTATCTGTGCTTACAGACACAAAGTGAAAGAAGTTGCCCAATTTTTTGGTGTGTTGAAGTGTACTGTCCAGCGGGTCTACAAACAGTGGTGTAGTTTGCAATGAACTGAAAATTGGCGACATAATTGTGGCCGGAAAACAATTCTCACATCCGGGACCACCGCAATGTTTCAAACTAGGCAACAGTTTCCGAAAGGACATTGCGACGAGAACTGCATGTGATGAACATCTGAAGCAGACTACCAGGAAGAGGCCTCTTTTAACAGCAAATCACAAAGTCACATGTTTTCAGTGGGCTTTAAGGCACCAAAACTTTACTGTGAAGGATTGGAAATGAGTAATTTGGTCTGAGTCTCCTTTTTGTACTCCAATGATGGGAGGCGACGAGTCACAGGCCCAATGAAGCCTTTAATCCTGATTGAGTTGAATATGGTGTTCAAGCTGGAGGTGGTTCTGTGTTTTGGGGATGCTTTTCGTACCACGAAATGGGCCCTCTCGTTGAACACTGTCACCTCGGCTGGCCCACCAAATCCCGAGATTTAAATCCTTTTGAAAATGTGCGGGATCATATGGAACAGAAGGTGACACGCCGGACCACGCACCTACATACCCACCCACGTACTCTGGCAGAACTTCAAGACCAATTGATGCACGAGTGGCTGCAAATCGATGTTCAATACATTCACAACCTCGCGGAGTTTCTACCACACCAGACTTGTGCTGTTATCAAGGCAAAAGGCGCTGTCACCCATTATTAGGTAAGTTCTGACTGGGATGACTAATTTTTTGTCTGGCGTGCTTATTTCTACTTGATTGTTGAGAACAGTTCGTCCAATGAAGAACTTACAATATTCAATGTTAGTTGGGCTTGTACCGAGTTGTCAGTGCTTTTTCATCAGTCTACCCTACAAGAAACACATTTGTGGTACCTAATTTTATCACACAGATTGCTTTAACCAGTCATCCATTTCTTCGGTTTCATGACTTAGGAATCAATCATTACACCCAGGGTTTGCGCAACCCAAGAAATCCTGGAATTAGATTTCCCTGTTTTCCAGGCCTGAAAAGACATTGATTTTTCATATTTTGATAAAATGTCCAAGAAATTTTTATGTAATGAAAAAGGAAAAACTGTGCTCATTCCATGTCAAAGCAACAAATGGGGATTATATATTGGCATCAAATTCATGCCTCATATATAGGCATGAATTTGAAGGAAATTTTAGTCAGTGATAGTATATATATATATAGGGGTGCAGAAAAGTTCAGGGTCCAATATTTCCCCAGAACACATTTTTTTTTGTCTGAAATTTCCCCCAAAACTGTAGCAGATTGTCATACAAGTTTAAGCGATTATTAGAGTATATGTCGATGATTAAAAACTTTCCTTAAAGCCTATTACTTAAAAGTTTGGAAATTAAAAAAAAAACTAATATTTATTCCAATGAATAACTAGCTTTTTTTTTTTTGGGGGGGGGAATTAATTGCCCCCCCCCCTTTTTGTAACACTCCAAAGATTTAGTGCTCCAAGTGAATCTCTCCCCCTAGCAGGTGAGAGTTTTAGGCAAGACAGGAATAGGTGAATCAAGAATTCTTTCCTAGCCTAAAATGGTGTAACCCATTAACTTTCAATGTATGAGGAATAGTGAATCAAGAAGTTACCTGGGGCAGAGAGAGGCTGAAAAATAAACAGTTAAAAAAAATTTCTGTAATTAACTATAATTTATTTCATTCTAGCATTTCAGGTGTCTAATTGTGCCAGATAATTTACTGAATGAAATTGAAATTCAACTTACATCCTTTGAAAAATGCATGGGTCATTCACTTTAAAATGTCCGGAACCCCCAATAATTTTTAAAATCTGAGCCTTTGACACATTCGCTGCCATTATTTTTTTCTATTGGAGGTTTAACGATCACCTATAGCAACTCAGTGGGCTATAAGCAGATGCCCACCCCTAATTTAGGGCCACTGGTTCCAGGGAAGGGCAAAAGCCAGTGCAATAGACAAACACATCATCCGTGCCTCACCAGGATTTGAACCCGACCCATTTCGGACGAATGATCAAAAGCCATCGCTTAGACCACTGGGCCACCGGGGCAGCCCATTTGTTTTGGAAACGTTTCTAAGCGGTACTAGTGGTTGTGTCGTACTTGTTACTCACACCACACTGTCTCTGCCTTGGCATTAGTAAAGTCATTTAGGCTCGGTGAATCGTTTGTGAGCGGCAGTTTGCAGTGCCTCACAGCCCTCATAACCTCTTGTATTCATAATGACACATTTTTCAAAATGATCACCGTGAAGTAAATTACTCCTCTTTTTCACGTTATATTTGTTGTTAATAAGTCAATTTTTCGTTTTATTATTTTACCCACGGGCAAAAATTTCTCCCGAACCTTGTTCATGTGTTTGGACATATTCTGCACCACTGTATATAGATAGAGAATGTGGAATCGCAATTTTTTTCAAATTGCGAGTAGGGGAAGAATTTGCACCCTGAATCTTGATTCAGGGACATATTTTTGAAGAAAGTGGTGTTCATTGTTTTATTAATAAAATTCCTGGGTTTTTTTTTCTGAAATTAATCATTCAGGTGGCATTTTTAAAGTTAAAATTGGGATCTTTCTAAAACAACAAGTGTGTGTGTGTGTCGGGGGGGGGGTCAACAATTTGTTTCGTATGTGTAAATGAAACCAGCCATAAGCTTTGGTCTACCTGAAAAGTTAGAAGTACTTTGCAAAATTTATTTGAAGTTCATATTCCAATGTTTATTTGGCTTTTAGGGCTGCCAAACCTCATAAGAATTAAAAATTTCCTAGCTGTACCACTAGCTAACTTGATGTGTGCACAGTGATTAAAATTTAAAAACTTTTAATAAAGGGATACAGATTCACACCTGAAACTATCGTTCTGCATCTCTGAATATTTTTATTTCTATTAAAAAAAAAACAACTGCAGATCAAATTTTTGAATTAATTTTTTTAATTGTTAAGTACCTGAAAATTTTGCTTGTAAAATTAATTTTTTAACTTACTGTTTTATAAAAATTGAAATCATACTTTTAAAATGACATTTGAATGAGTAGTCTTGAATTACCAGCAATTTTATTACTAAAAAAATGTTCACAATGTTTTTTAAATGTCCTTGAATGGAAATCCAGTGGTCAAAATCTTCTCCCTACTCGTTCGAAAAAAAATTAATTTCTGGATTCAGTTTTCTCTCTATATATACATATTATGAATTATTAAAGTTTCATCAAAGCTCATGGCTGTGTGGTGACCAAAAAAAATTTTTTGTTGATTTGGCATGGAATGTTCTATTGTTAATATGTTTGCTTGGATTGCATCTCTTTTTGTAGCTCTCTGTGACATGACATTACTTCCTTCCATCAGAACGGCCAAGTGTCCTGGTTTACCCAGATTCCGTCCAAATTCGAAGATATTTTCCGGAAATCCGGTTTTGTGTTGTTGTTTTTTTCTTTTCTTCTTCTAGCTATACCCGGCCACGCGTAGCTGTGACACATTGTGTGGTTGCATGGATGAGAAATGAGGAACAAAACAAAGCATACGTTTCATAGAAGTTTAATTTTGCAATACTTGTGGGTATACAATATTTTTTGTTTTTCCATTCTCTGCGTAGATATAAAGGCTATCTGGTTTGCCGACACAGGAACACGCAACATACAGTTGTCCATGTGAGAAGTAATCCGCATCTAAATCTAAACCACACAATTCTAAAGATTGACCTTGAGCTTTATTGATTGTGATTGCAAACACCAATTGAATTGGGAATTGCAATCTTTTAAATTGAAATGGTGTATCGGTCGGGATCATGGGAATTCGAGGGATGAGGACATCTTCACCTTCGAAAGGCCCCGTTAAAATCGTTGCTTCCACTACATTTCTCATCAGTTTTTTAACTGCGAGTCGTGTGCCGTTGCAGAGTTTTGGCTGATTAATATTCCGCAACATGATAATTGGCACACCTATTTTCAATTTTAATATGTGTGGTGGCATCCCTGGCAGATCAAGCGAGTTCAAAAATTCTGTTGGATAATTAACTACTTCATCTGCTTCCACAACTGTATCTATCGACTTGTATGTAATTTCCTCACTTTGAATGCTGGATTGAATAACATTATTAATTTGATAGACATCTTTATTCTTTGCGGCAAAGGATAGCTCGTTCACTGAGCCAATCGTGATTCTTATAATTAATTACGGTAATTACGGTAATACAACATTGTAATACAACCAATGTTGTATTACCGTCATTCACAACTGCATCTCGCAAATGAATGTATTCTTCGGAGCGGAGTTTGGTCTGATTCAAACGAAGAAATAGCAAACGTTCCGTTTCAGTTTTTGCATACATATCCACAATGTACTGGTGAAACAACTGACGGCATTTCAAAATATAATTGTCCTCGTTCCTCCGAATCATTAAGCGGTAGGTGTAAAAGTTCATTGCGCTGCACTTTTTATTAATTTCTGCACCATTCACTGGGTTTATCATCTTCACATTGAAATGATATCCATCGGCACCATCCCAGAAGATAAATGGATATTGCAAAGCATCGTAACAACGGTGAGTTTCTGCGACGTTTATCAATTGATCGTTTCTTCGATGGAGAACAATATCTCTAGGTTGGAACTGATCTCCGACTATGACAATTGCTACTTCGTCTATAGTTGGAGCATTATATCTTCGGACATGTTCTCCAGCGGCCGTTTTGTCGGCGTGAATGACAATCTTGTGGGTATCTGATGGCATCATATCCATTGCCGTTTTGAACAAACGCACCAAATTGTTCTTTTCGTGAAGGAGCTCCTGTAGTTGCGAAATGATGGATCTTCTTAGCGAGGTATGTATTCCACAACGTGCATCGACTTAATCTCTATCATTCACAGGATTCCGGGTTTTTTTTTATTCTTCCCCCTTTTTTTTTTTTCCTTTCGTTATTTAGGGCATTGTCAAGATCTATACAAAACTGAAGATAAGCTTGGGGGGTCTTAAATCTATAATTTTATAAATTTTAAATACATGCACCGCTGAACATGCGTTGATGTCCCGGTTTTCGATTTTGGAAAGTTGGAAGCTGTACTTCCATGGACTATTATGTCATCTCATGATGCTGCAGTGCCAGGTGTTTCAGTGCTAATTTCTAGAAACTTTTTGTGTGTTATACCAGGTTTGTGCTGATGTAGTCACGATAGCATGTGGAAACTTTCCTGCTAGTCCAAGATGGCTGTTCCTTCTAGCACATGCTTTCCTCACTTAAGGAGACTGATATCTGGTTTCCCTGCTGCACTGTGTATAGGAGACTATAGATAAGAAAATCTTCTGTGCCATATCAAAATTGTTTTGCATTATTGTCATTATACTAAGTGCCAGATTGCTTCACACTTCATACAGAGCAATTTTTATTCAGATAAATTTTGCCACTTCATTGAAGCTGTAGCACACACTGAAGAGCAATATGTAACAGCGGAACTCATGGGATTTCATAAGAATTCCAAATGCATAGTAAATTTCATCTCATTTTGCAAATTATAAAACAAAACTGTTCTTAACCAAAAATGTATGCTCCTGTTATTTGTTGAATTCCTACAATTTATTGCCTGTATTTACTGTTGCACGCGTAACATTAATCACATCACAAAACTTTAAGATTAAATCGCCTTGGTGCGAGAATTGAATCCAAGTGTCCCGATTTTTGTTTGTGCATGCTATCCGTTACACCAACCCGGATGATAAAGTCCTAAGTATCTGATAGTTAAGTATCAAAATATTCTCCGACCACTTGTGAGTTGAAGCAGATTTTGCTTTCTTGTAGCGTTAAGTGAATTTCAAGTCAGTCAGATAAATTGTGTGGAAGAAATATCCTTCACATAATATGTGGAATTATGTGATGAATATTTATGCCGCACAGTTCACCTGGAATTTTTTTTTTCTGTAAATATGTACAAACCCTATACACCATTATAACCTTTACCTTTTGAAATCAATTCATTCATTCCTTCCATATCAAGACTGGAGTACATATATTTTACTGTAAAAAATCACTCCCAGTTAGAATTTTGTCTTTAAACTGTGTATACCTGATAGCTTGTTTGTTTTTTGTTAAAAAAAAACAGTAATTTTTAGTAGGCCTACACATATTTTTTTAAAACTGGATATTCAAATGACAAATTTTAAATATTGTTTTCTTGCAAATTAAAGTTGCATGATTTTGAAAGTTGTATTTCACCATCACTTTTTTTTTTTTACAAGCAATGCTTACAAATTTTGCATTTAAAATTTCAAAACAAATGACAATAAATCATATTGCTAAAAGGTTTCTTTGCCTGAATGCACATTTGAGTTTTCTATATTTTTGTTGTATGAGAGCAGAATAATTTACTGCTTCTGTTATTGATTCATTGGTGTGCATCTTTATTTTTTCATAATTTTTGTCAAGATAACTTCATCGATTGTTTTGATATGTTTCTAATAATTTCAAATAATGTGGTCCCTTTGTTTTGGAAGATTATGTTAATTACTCTGTTATGAAAAGTTTTAGAAGGTGTTTGTGTATTTCAATGCAGTTGGCCATTATAACTGCCCCATATGTAATAACTGGAACTAAATAGGCATTTTTCATAATCTCATTTTGTATTTCAACTGCATTTACTTGTCTGTCTGAGAAGTAGAATCACTGCATTTTTAACACAATTAGTTTTTTCAGTATTAAAACTTTCTTGATATGTTTGTCCCAAATATTTTTTTGGTCAACAGTGAGTCCTAGGTATTTCATATAATTTCTCTATGGTAATTTTGTGTAGCAAATTTTTGACCTTGTTTTTGGAAAAATGTTTGTATAACTTTTAGTAAATATTACTTGCTTTTTTTTATACATAGACATTGATGTTCTATTTTGTGAAGAATGTGCATAAAAGCAACACCAGGAATTCTAGTTTAATACTATTACACACGTGAAGTACTGCTTTTGTGATTTCTTTCGTGAAATGAGTCAAAATGACTTATATTTCATTTGTCAGTGGCCCTGTTGTTTGAAAAAGGTCACATATTTTCTGCTGCTTTTCATGTATTCCTGTGGTTTCAAAGATGTTTGTAGATTTCTGCAACTTGTATTAATTTGATTTGTGTGTGTCTGTGCATAATTACCATGTGCATAAAAGCAACACCAGGAATTCTAGTTTAATACTATTGCATACGATCGTGAAAAGAGTCAAAATGACTTATATTTCATTTGTCAGTGGCCCTGTTTGAAAAAGGTCACATATTTTCTGCTGCTTTTCATGTATTCCTGTGGTTTCAAAGATGTTTGTAGATTTCTGCAACTTGTATTAATTTGATTTGTGTGTGTCTGTGCATAATTACCATGTGCATAAAAGCAACACCAGGAATTCTAGTTTAATACTATTGCATACGATCGTGAAAAGAGTCAAAATGACTTATATTTCATTTGTCAGTGGCCCTGTTTGAAAAAGGTCACATATTTTCTGCTGCTTTTCATGTATTCCTGTGGTTTCAAAGATGTTTGTAGATTTCTGCAACTTGTATTAATTTGATTTGTGTGTGTCTGTGCATAATTACCATGTGCATAAAAGCAACACCAGGAATTCTAGTTTAATACTATTACACACATGTATTATTGCTTTTGTGATTTCTTTCACAGATAGCTTTTACTTGTAGATTAAAAAATAAATTGTTCTCAATTTCTTTTTTGCTTTAAATTTTCTGTTTACCCATTTTTGGCCACCACTTCAAGATAATACATAAATATGTAAAACTAATAAAGTCCAGGGAAAATATGGTACCCACACCTGATAACATAAATCTGATGGAAGTTTGAAACCATGTTAATTCTAATCACCTCATTTCTGGTTGAAGGTAAATGAATCTAGCCATTTCACCACATTGCTGCACATTCATTCAATCCTAATGTACTTTTGTCCTCATTGGAATCTGCAATACTCTAAAAATTATTTACTGTCTTATTTTTCTTTAAATTATCTTATTCTATTGTTATCTTGGTTAGCACTTCACATTAAGTAGAATCATAAAGTGACATTTCAGATATACATGTTCCAGAGTAAAAAAAAAAAAAAAAAAATTATTCAGCATGCAAAGTTTTATTTTACAAAAAAAAAAAAAAAAAAAAAAAATGTGTTAGTGAGAAAAATTAATTCCTTTAATTCTGCATGTTCAAGTTTATACAGAGAAATAAAGATGCTGCAACTGGTGGTTTACACAGATTTAAATTTCTCAGACTTTACAATCATAATTATACACTACAATGAGTATGTTGGTATACAAACTAAATGCATCGCTGTACCATTACATCATGGCCATGTATCTAATAAGCTGTAGGATCCCCGTTAGAGAATCATTAGAGAGTGATCAGAAGCCATCACTTAGACCACTGCGCCACCAGGGGGATCACTTTCGCCAATACCTGTTACTAATGATTTTGTATAACATTAGCCAAGTCTCTAGAAGTTAAAAAAAACAACTGCCAGTGCTGTCAATTTTTTTTCTGAAAACACCCAATTCAAAAAAATTATTTTTCCTTCCAATACCTTTCACCACAAACACAGGTGCCCATAGTTTAGTTTTCAGGAGGGAGCAAACAGGAATTGTAACTATGAATACCATGTGTAGTGTTCTCCCTAGAGACTTTTTATTGGGCGGCCCACCCAGCTAAATTTTCTTTAATGAATGTTTTCACAATATAAACTTATTCCCACATGCACCATAAATATTGATGAAAACTGGCTGAAATCTGTGAATATAACTGATTTTTTTCCATTTAGGTACAATTTTCTATTGTTTTTATCATGTGTTACATTAATGCCTACCACACCCTAAAGATGTTTAACAAGTATAATAATGTTAAGCAAAATATCCTTTTATTTTCTTGATTGAGGAAGGGGTCATTAAAAGTACCATCCAGCTAAAATCTGTTGCCACCCAGCTGTAATAAAAATCTATGGAGAACACTACATGTGCAAACACCATATACACATTTCAACTATGTTTTCTTGTTATCTAATCATTTTTATAACACAGTTTAACTTGACAGGAATTGATGCCCATACAAATGTAAAACTTTTTATGGTCACTAAACATGCCTGCAAGAAAATAAAACAAAGCTTACCTACAGTATTTGTAGCCTGAACTTCAGATCTGCTTACTGTTGCAATTCAGACCATTAAAATTAAATGTCTTGAGTGAAATTTTTTTTATATCAATCCACACAAAACACTTCTTTCAAATAGTCAATCCCATCTCTAAGTGACATCCTTTATCAGCTTCAGAAAAATTCTTTCCATCACATGGAATGTCTTCTACAAATACATATGTTTATTGTTTTAAATGCTCCACTGTTCAGATGGGAAGGCAAAATAATAATAAGGGGTGCAAGGAAATACAAGGAGAATACCAAATAGATAACACATATTAACATATAACAACTACCAAAATATTATTGCACACTTAATAGACCTACAGTGGAACTTTGGTTATACATTTTCTTGTACGTCACAACTTTGAGAGAATCGAGACAGCGTTTTATGGGAGGGGGTTGCAATGTTAACAGTTGTCTGAAACAAGCAAAGATTAGTGAATATTTCACTTGGCACTAACGCTAAGTCAACTAGTAGAATATAGAACAAATAAAAAAAACTTAGTACGTCTGTCAGGATAATACCAACCAACTATATATTCCGTCAACGTGTTTCATATGGGTGGATGAAATTCGAAAGTATGCGGGAGTGACATGGAGGAGACTGGCACAAGACAGACCGTTGTGGAGGAAACTTGGGGTGACCTTCGTCCAGCAGTGGATCGATAATGGTTGACGATGATGATGATGATATATATATATATAAGGACAAAAATTAATGCATGTGCCAGTGGTAGCGGAGGCACACTCAAGATCATGTACGCGTTCACAAGTGTCTCGTTGTGACCCCTAGAAATATGACAGATATTTTTTCTTCTGATACACTCCCTTTGAAACTTCGACTTGATACCGACCACTGCAACTTGGATGACAATGAAAAACATTTTGTGGAATTTTGAAGGGTCTGCCAGAATTTTGCGATGAGTTGTTATTGCGATACTCACACACCGGCATTCTCTTTAATAAAAACGGATTGCAAACATATTCAGTCCAGTTTTAATTCTGAAGCCACCATAACAATTTAGTGTAGAAATTTTTTTTTTCCAAAATTTACCAACTTCGTAAATTTTCTAAACAATGATATCTGACTAAATGTTCTTTTCAAAGTAATTAAGTACACTACTTCAATTGAAATGCGCAACTGATTTTTTGGAGGGAGGGGGATGCAGCAGAAAAATAAAATAAAATAAAATGTATCCAGTGGAGTGACTTCAATGATTTTTGGTGAATAAAAATTTACGCGAGTTTAAGAGCGAAAATTTCGCTCTGCTGGGTAAGTGAAGAAATCAATTTTGTGCAAATATTTTGTTGCAGAAATTAGTATCTCTCTCTCTCTCTTTTTGTTTCAATTTATCCAATACTAAACTTTATTTTTAATCGCAATTTGTTCACATGCCCATTTTCACCAGAAGAGAAAATATAAGTAAAACTTTTTGCAAAAGTCCCGGCAACTGAGTATTTGTTATTAGATGGGAGCAACATTGTTATTAGAATTATTACGTTGAATAAAAGCAGGAACAAACCAAAAATTGGAAGGGAAAAAAAAAACAGGTTGAGTAATATATTCAAACATACTTTATTTAATACTTTATTTCAACATTCGTCATTATTTTTAATTCATTCGTCTATTTTATGTCTTATTCGGAAGCACAAGAACCGTATTAATCAACAAAGCACACAGGCTCGGCGATGCATTCCCACCCAACGAGAGACTGTATTCGCGAGCAACCCTGATAGCGGGAGCTGCCGTGAATGCAGTCATCAGGGAAGTTTTATTTAAAGGAAACGAACTGATGTGGGAATAGGTAGAGTTTCCCACATGAGTTGGTTTCAATAGCAGTCAGGGCTGCAAGGAGCGCAGTCCGTGACGTCTTCCCGCTCCCAGTGGAGTTATGCAGGAAAAACTGCCAGTTGAGTTAAAAAAACTGCAGTCGTGGCATTATGCTGGGAAAACTTACAGCGGTGTTCACAAAACTTAATTCGCTTTCTTGCTACGGCATGAAAAAAAACTGCTTTGGGTAGGGGGGCTGCAGCCCCACAGCAGGAGCCGCCCCTGCCTTTAGCGTAAGAATTTTGCACAAAGGAAAAGTTAAAACACGCCAAAAGTATTCCTCATAGCAAAAGCTATGCTAAGGAATAAAACTTTTCAAATACATCTCACAAAAGCAGAGATAGCAAGAAAAATGTTTTGACATTTACAACCCCTAGGGAAAAAAAGTGCATATTATTTGAAGAGGATCTTATTGTAGGAAAACTCGTATTCACTCTCCATCTTTATTATGGCGAATGGCATACAGTAAAAAAAGAAATTTCTCATTAGGGTTTTTAGAGGCAGAGATAGGCTGCAACTGGAAGTACATATACATCACCTGGCGGCAGAATTGTGAACCACAAACCTCCGCAAATGCACACTTAGTGCTCCATAAAGTAAATGGTATCTGTTGTTAAAATATTTTTTTAATCAGATATTTAGAAGTACAGATATTGAGGGAAAAAGATTAAATATTTGCACCCCCTAGTGGCAAAATTGTGCATTATTTTGGGAAGAAAATACACACAAGGAGTTTTCAGTTAGCAATATCTGGTCGAAAGAGAATATTTGTCAATCGGGTTACTAGTCCCGTAGATATTACTGTAAATACTGTTAACTGAAACTTACGCCCTCTAGTGGCGCACTTGTGCGTTAAGAAATATTATAAATCATATGAGGAACATTTCGCACCGAAAATGTTCTCCAACAAAGAATTTTTCAAATCTTACTCCTAGAAACAGATATACGTCCCTAGTGGAAAATTATGCACTATTTAAGCAGGAGGTATTCTCAAAAAGGTTTTGGAGGTGGCCGGTATCGGTCTACGGAGGAATTTTTTCAATCAAGTTTCGAGCTCAGATTTTATTGCAAATACATCAGAAGCAAAAATAAACACTTACGCCCCCTGGCGGCCAAACCATTTTTTCCCAAAAATAGGAAATTATATGCAAAACATTTCTCCTCAAAAGCTGCATCCAACGTAAGAAGAATTTTTCAAATCGGACTATTTAGAAACGGAGATATTGGGAAAAACACGATTTACTATTACGCTTCCTAGCGGAATATTTGTGTATTATTTGGAAAAGTAACTAAAATAGTCTTCGATATAAATGCCATCGAAATGAAAAGATATTTTTTTTTCAATTGGATATTTAGAAGCAAATGTACGAAATAAAATGCATTTTAAATTCGATATGATCATTTGCGCCCCCTAGCTGCGAAGTTGTGCATCAGAAAACAAAACGGAACAAATAGATCATCATTCTCACATTTTAAGCTTCACAATACAAAAAGAATTCTACAAATCGAACTAATAATTGCAGAGATATGGTCTTCACAGTCGAACAGACAAACTGATGACATAAGCATGACACCAAAAGATGCTAATATAACGCAGTTTCAGTCCTCCTAACAGAAAAGACCCCCTCCCCCCAACACGTTTTGCACAGGGTGGGGAAGAAAATTTGTCAGACATAAGTTATGTCAGTAGAAAAATCTTCAACTACAAAACATCAAACAGGAACAAAAAGGCTGCAATGGATAAAAAACCACTGACATGTAACAGAATTTTAGGACATTTCCAGGACGCGTACAAACCATGCTTTTACGAACAAAAAAAGGGAAGGATTCCAGTTAGCATGTTTTATATTTAGTGATTTTATGACTAAACTGTGTGTTCATATGTTTTGGGTGAAATCAGGCATGTATTTACTTTAATGTATGAGAATGTCAGGTGGAGACCACTAAAATCTTTTTTTATTAAATTAAGCAACTTCGAATATAAGGTCTTGGGCTTTATTTTGAAGGATTTCATTCAGACGTAGTCTGTGCCAAATTAAAAACAGCATAAAGTTCATTTCTTCAAGAAACGCTCAATCAATTGCATTGAAACAATTGCAATTTTTCACCTATTGCTTGCTCTAACTCAGGGATTTAACATTCCTGGAGCAAGTGAGTGTTTTAAAGACCTTGCAAAGGAACGCCAGGTAAGAGTGGCACCACCAATATGTATAAGGTATATCTAAAAAAAATTTCCATAATGTCATCTCCCCCTTTATATGCCTCTAGAGTAAACTTCTGGATACGGCCGACACTTTTGCTATTTATTTTAACATTCTGTTAAGCTCATTTTAACCCCTATGCTAGTCTTTGCACCATTAAATCCAACTGCCCTCTCTCTCCTGCAAAAAAAAAAAACATTTCCCCTGCCAAATCAATTAGCTTCTGAAAAAATGTATTGAAATATGAATTCAGTAAGAAGGGATGTACTGCAATGTTAAGTGCATGACATACATTATTGGCCATTTACATGCTTACATTTCAACATGTAAATTTTATGGATACTCTGCAACTGTGTCAATATATTTTAACACCTATTATTGAAATTTATATTTTTGTTCAGGGTACCTAACATCTCCTAAAGGCATCGCATGTTATAAAAACTTCGCACGAGTTTACCAGTAAATCGGTACGGAACTTCATATAACAGCCTCGAGGCAAAACCTAATGTTCTGAAAACGATAACAAACAAACAAAAGGGGCGGGATGCGTGGTCCAAATTCATATTTTACATACTACAAAATATATGCTTGTTCACAAGAATACCAGTCAGTCCACAAATTCTTACCTTGACATTTTCGTCCACAGGGCATGTTTCACTTTGTTTCTCGGAAGTCTATAAAAGGAACACTGATTTCTCACAGTCTGGTGATTGGTGATTACAGTAAGCTGCAAAACATTAAAGCACATCAAATAAATCCAATTTCACCTTAAAATATCAATTGTACAGGACTATCGACAACCGCCAACGAAGAAACTAATGTTAACTAAGATGTAAACAACCTGTGTCACGACTTCGAAGACGTATATCTGGCTCAAATTGTATTTCTACCCGAATGAAACAGTACAAATCGAACAACTTAACCTGTTAGTATCCATCCAAATATAATTATTAACTAGATAGAAGTTTTAAAGAAAACTACTTGCTTATTCTCTCAAACTTACCTCTTCGCAGCGTAGCAGTAGCCATTATCCACCATTATTACCGCCAAACTGTTAAAGCCGTTACGATGCCGTTCGCCAATTAGTTGGTCCCAGTTGTATTGCTGCCAATGAGATAACTCGATACATGTGGATGTCTCTACCTCGAGACGCTAGTAGAAATTTCTAAAACAGCGGAAGCAGCAACAGCCGCAACAATCATGAGGTACTTACCAAAATACGTATTTTTATTGAATACACAAATTTAAATCAAGAAATATTTATTTATATACAAATTTTATGATATTTTACTGCAAAGTAAAGAGCAAAATTAGGAACAAAAGTAAGGAATTTTATTATCTTCATTTCGACGAATATTAATTTAAATTTGACATTGTCACAAAATACGATTTAACTTGTTTTCACATTAATCTTTAATTTCAAAAACTACCCACTCTTCTTGGAAACGTTTAACCTGTACGAGCGTTTATTTTCTTATGGGTTGTTTTGCTTCATATGAGTCTGACGCATTTCGCCAGCCAATAGCAGCATGAACCCGATATGACACTCCCTACAATGATATATATGAACTTTGGACCACGTTATAAAATTCCTTCTTCATTTACATTCCCTGGAAACTCTCCAAATAACAATAAGATTTCAATTTATAAACATATAAAAGTGTTTCCTCGTAAATTTTATAATAATCCAGTTGTTTTTAAACTGTGAGGCGCGACCTTCAGGCAGGAGGGAGAGGAAATTGCTCAAGGAGGGAACAGGAAATATTTCGAACGTTAAAAATTATTTCTTTGAACTCGATCTAACCTTTTACGTTGCTTTATGTGTGCAGTATCTAATCGAACTCATTCGTAGACGTTACGGCGAACTTCACATGTCACCCATTGGAACATATTTATGGTGACCCGTCGACTCAAAAAGAGTCGTGGTGTCATCATCGGTCGCTCCCGATCGGCAGCTGAAAAAGGACATCTCCTCTATACACTAAAAACGTCGCGTGTTGCAGTTCATATTTGTTTATACTTATAAGTTGTTTGTACTGCAGTTTATGTTTGATTGTACCTGTTCAGTCAATGTACAAGGATTATTTTAGAACGAATAGTATTTGTTTCCAAAATCAAGCGGTTTTTGACCAATGTACAAAAAGAAGATGGAAATTATTGATCTACCAGCTGTGACGATAGCAAGAAGAAATCGACGGACATTACCAGTACAATTACACAGTGTGCAAAAAAAGAATAAAACTGTGTGATGATTATAACTTGTCTCTTGGTTTCACAGAAACCATCACTAGCTGTACACGACGCCAGTGGTTTGTAACATCTCAAATGTTTTTACTTCAGACCAGGGACGGCGCCAGAATTCTTCAAGGGTGGGGAGGGAAGGCTATAGAGTGGGCGCTCTAAAATCTGGGAGGGGGGGGGCGAATTGAGCTTCATATATAGATATATAATTAAAGTGAAGAGTTTTCAAAAACCGCCGTCGCTTACCCAAAACAGAGCTTTTTCTGGACTTCCGCAGCACATGCAGCACTTCGAAGTGTGGTAACTGATGACCTTACAAGAGGTCCACGACACCAAGTAAGTTTTGTGGGTCAAGCTGTTCTGGTGTTTTTGTAAAGCCGAATCTTTTCAAGAGCTTTTTTCAATTGTTGTAACCTCGCTGAGCGAAGGTGACCATGTTTCTCGTCGTCCGATGAAAACATTCTACACGGAGAACAAAACGCAGAATCTCTCTTTATACTATATGCAAGCCATGGAAACATGTTATGCTGATATGTTTGGAAGTTTCTTTGTACTTTACCGTACCTTTTTTTTCTTTGGGGTGGATTTGTTTTAATATACGCTGTTTGGGTTGATCCGAAAGTGAAGTTGCTATATCAAGATCTCCGAGTTCAACATTTTTTGTCTTGCGACCATGTAGCCCTATATTCACAAACATTGCGTTCATAAAAAAATTCCTATTGAATCACTACAAGCACTTAAAGAATCCTCATTGATTCCTAATGATTCACCACACGCTGTTGATGAAGTTGTAGCCGTCTGATAATCATTATCCGCTTTGTAGACGCTATCGCTTAATTTACTTTTCTTCTTCTGATTACCACCTGTTCCAAAAAAATCATGGATTGGTCGTTTTGCGGGCATGTTGTTTCAAAGTTTGGTTTGGAAAGAAATACCACATTTTTATGCATCACGCACAATACGTGCCAAAAAAATAAATAAAGCAGGGAAAATGAGACGTTTCACCAGAACGAGAAATAAAACGAGTGTAACTATTAACTAGCCTAGAGAAATTTCGCTCACTGTCTGCTGTTTTCGACAATCGTGATAAAGCCACTACTTGTCAGACTGCGAGGGCGCCAGGGCGGTGATGATATTGGCAGAGTGATGCTTATTCAACTTTTCAACCAAGTCGCATGAGCCGCGGCATCGGCCTGACAACGTTCTTTGAACTTCCGGCCGGTCTTCGAACTCTATGTGCCAGAACCGGAAGCGCAACATATAAGTAAAGTTGCCCGTCTGAATCATGGATCGTGGTTGGAGGAACATAATTGTATAATGCTACCCTTCTTCCATTGCCACAGAAGAACATACGGCTCCAATAGTAGTGTACTACATTTTGTTCCCAGCAAAAGCAGTCTTGCTGGGCCAGCACTGCCAGCAATGGTCCAGCGCTACTTTGCCGCTGCCGAACCGTCAATAAAATGTCCCAGGCGGCCAACAGAAGGGCAAGCAGTTCAAGCCAACAGCTGTCCAACACTTGACAACCCATCTGTTGTCATATGCCACAACAGGGCCATCAGTTTTCCATCACTGACAGTAGCTGCCATAAGTGGCCCTTCAGCGGCCCTGCATGCACGTGCCAGAAATGATGCCTAGCCTAATGTGGTCCGCTAGTTTGCCGGTAGTGGCAGCCAGCAACCACGCGACGTAACTGGTGGCTTTCCGAATCTTGTCCGTCAATTTCCCCGTAGTAGCCATAAAAAAAAATCAAGGATAACCCGCAGTTTCCCAAAGCTACAACTTTTTTTTTCTACCCGTACAGAACTTGTGAATTATAGCACTGCGATGGGGAAATTTTCTCAACAAACCGGGAAAACACCCGTCTTAATCTTAGTGGACACGGACCTCGGCCGTTGGGGTGGGAGCTGAACTCTCTATAGACCGGACTAATTTGCCACGCACGACCGATTGCTTAAAGCTGTCTGTTTCGTGTGGAATGTGTAATCGAATGGTTCCTGCTTTCATTTTACAATATTGCGAGGTATTTTTCTTAAAGGCAGTTTCATACAATTCATAAATTTTGTTTTTTCAACGTAACGACTTTTTTTTTTACCTTAAGGGAATTTACTCATTTTCCAGGAGTGTACATACTTAGAATCGCTTTCCAAAGTTTTGTACTGTCCTTGTCGTCTTGAAAGGAGATTGTTGAATTAATATATATTTACCCGGTTTTATGTAACATTCAGTTACATTTTCAACGTTGTATCATTCCTTTCCGTTGTCCGAAGCTACATTTGTTTTAAAAGAGGAAATATATTTTATTTAACTTCTCGTTATTTTTAGAAGCGAATTCCTCCCAGTCTTGTGTATTCAACCCATAGATGAGTACATTATATTCACATAGCGTTGCTTTTTTTTTCTTTCCAATAATTAATAAATTTTGTACGCGTATAATTCTTTTTTTTTTCCAACAAACTTTTTTAATGGTTTTCCAGGACATTTGTTTGAAGCGGTTTCAAATTTTTTCTTGTTATTCACCCACTTCATTTAATGAATTGTTATTCATGGGAATGGAGTAGGTGTATTTCATGGCTGTAATCTAGTATTTCATGGCTTAATCTGATATCTTCGTCGACGGGGAATTTCATTAGGAAATTAATTTGCCTCTCTACATATGGTTCTTTTTCTTAACATCCACTGAAATAACACGATGGCGATAGCGTCGTCTTCAAATAACTGGTACCATGAGTTGCTTCTGCGCATGCGCAGTCCCGTTGCTTCCACCTGCTGTTGGGGTTGCATTGGTTGCCAGCAACGGGCCACTAGTGGCACTTGCTTGGAGGCTCACAATTCACGGCGATGCTGCAGGGCCATCAATGGCTCGCCAACTGATAGCGCTGCAGCCAACGGACCGTTACCGGGCCGTGAGCGGCAGATTACAGCCAGCAGTTTCCCAGCACTTGTGTTTTTGCTGGCTTCATTCATCCAAACAATTCTGGTGGGGCTGACGGGGGGGGGCAGGTGGGCTCACCAATATTTGAGTGGGTAAACGCCCACCCCAGCCAACCGGTGGCGCCGTCCCTGCTTCAGACAGTATGAAGCTTAATCGTCTTGTAACATGACAGGTAGAATTTATCAACAAACCCAACGATTTTTTTTATCGGAAAACGTATTAATTTCTAGTCTATCCAGCGATCTTTTACTAAAACAACAAGTGTACTATCTAAAGCTCCTCTGGACTCTTTTAAGGTTTCGCACAGAACTTTCAAGTGTAAAAAAACAAAACTATCGGTGAAACTCTTGTGGTGCAGGTAACAATTGATATTATTTTATCATATTTGGTAAATATACGGCGGAGCAATCAAAAATATCTTCCTTTCCAATTGAGCAGTATGCTAACGAATATTAAAAATTTCGAAGGACTTAAGTTGTTAGACAAGTTGAGAGACAATTACTATGCATTTCAAGTTGAAGAAACTAATGTGCATACAGATGGCCATATAAATCATTTATCCGATAAATTGATAGTGATTAGACGAGAGAAACTATTTTTCGTGAGCCTTTTCTTAACATTACGACTGAGAGTGCATTTCCGAAATGATTGAGACTTTTAAAAAAAAATGATATATCCTGTGATAGATGCGTTTGTCATATGTACGATGGAGCTCGCGCTGTGTCGTCTGCTGTGCACACTTGACCTTAAAGCTAGGATTGAAGCATTAGCTCCTGTAGCCAGGAGGGCCAATTGCATGATAAGTCGAGAGGCACAGGCATTTGAAGAGCTGAGTTTTCCTCTGAATGAAGTAACACCAAGCAGTTGTCAAAGAAGTAAATGCCATCAAAGCTTATCCACTAAGGTATCAAATGTCTAAGATTCTGTGTGAAGACTTGGGTTAAAGGCACACTGCCTTACTTTTTCACTCCTAAGCCCGAAGGTTGTCAAGAGGCAAGGTGTTGAGTTGGGACATGAGGTATTCTTCTTTTTTGCCAGAGTTAAATCATCTACTGGGAAATTTGTACAGGCAACACGGATTTCCTTTTGAAACTGGCGTATGTTGCAGATATATTTGAAAATTTAAACGCTCTAAACAAATCACTTCAAAAACATAAAGCAACCACACTTCACTGGAACGATGAATTTCAGCCTTTTGTAAAAAAACTACAACTTTCGACATTTTTTTTGAAAAATAACGATTTGTAAATGTTTACTACTCTTGTCAAGATGCTTAAAAAAACAGACCTTCAAGTGATTCCCTCACAGCTGAAATTTTATTTCACTTATTATCTAGTCATATTACGAGAATATTTAAAAAAACATTTTCGTGAAAACTTCGATGCATTGAGCTGCAAAGAAAAAGTCCATTTCAAAAAGGTAACACAGCAAAAATCACTGAACATGTCTAATGAGAACATCTTATATATCTACAGACTGATGCTTCTTTAAAAAAGGAATTTAGAGAAACTGATCTGTTAAATATTTGGATTAGTGTTCGACTAGATTATCCGATATTATATGAACAGTCTATGAAATTGTTTATTCCTTTTGGTACCATCTGCTTCTGTGAATCTGGCTTTTCGGATATAGAGGCTTTGAAGGGTTAATATCGTGCGAGGCTTGATGTCATCCAGGAACTGAGGGTTGCTCTCTCTTTAATACATGGTCGAATCACATTATTGTGACCTTCAGCTAATATCCCGAGTAACAAAAGTGTGCAACGCGGACAGCAGCTAGACCGGCTGCCAGTAACTCAATAAGGTGCTGGAAGGTGTTCACGTGTATGTGAAGCCATGCTGACTGCAGCACATCTGACAATAGCTTGAAGGTTCGTGGTGGAGGAACCACTGAGCGAACGACACAATCAAGGTGTTCCCACAGATATTCAATCGGGATTACGTTTGGGGGATTAGGGCAGATAGGGAAGTATTCTGAAGTCTACATCGTGCTCTTATAACCACTATCAGACATTTCTTACTGTCTAACACGTCGTATTATGCAGCTGGAAGATCTCATCCGCCCCAGGGATGAGAGCTTCCAGCTCCATAATGGGTGTAAGTTGTCTGTAAGGATGGATTCGTAAAGAAATAGGTCCATAGTGCCTTTCACAGTTATGAGTGGATCCAGAAAATGTCATGAAAACATTCCCCAGGACATAACACTGCCCCCACCAGCTTGTGTTCTTCCAGCAATGGTTTAAGAGTGTTTGTTCTCCAAAGTTTCCCACCTTATACGCAAACGTCCATCCGATCGATGAAGCCGAAAACGTGACTCATCGGAGAAGGCAATAATTTGCCAATTAGCGGAGGTTCAATTCCGATACTGCTGTGCAAATGTAAGCCTTTTTTGCCGAAACACGTTTGTTAGCGTAGCGGCAGTGACTATCCGTCTGCATTCAAACCCCTTATGCAGCAGGGTTCGCTGAACTATAGTTTTAGACACACTTCCGGTATCACCCTGGTCCATTCGGCCTGTGAGTTTTTCCAATAGAGCTTGTCGATCGTCCCACACACATCTTCGAAGCCGACGTTCACACATCACGTCCATGGTCCACGTCGCTTATTCTCAGTGGAGCCAATTCTCCAGTCACGATACACTTTACCACAGCAGCATGTGAACAGTTCACAAACTGCACTGTTTCAGAAATACTATCACCTTTGTTCTGAAAGCCGATAATCATCCCTTTTTGCAAATCTGATAAATCGCTCCTTTTTTCCATGACAGTAATGAGTAATATATTTTCAAAATACATACAGTAGCCATAATATACCCTCCAAGTCAGTTTACGACACGTGCCATCTTTCGTTGGCTACGAGCTGTGAGCTGAAAAGTAGGAGATTGTCACAATAACTTTACTCGACTGCGTTTTATTCCTCGTGTTGATAGATTTTGTGCTCTCAACTCTGGTTTAATTTCTTTTTGAGGAAATTTGCAATAAAACAAATATTAAATCATTTTAACAGTGCGAACTACCGTGAATAGTAACATGGGGTTTCTATAAACGGGCTACAAATGTTAATTTTAAGAGCTAAAGTGATATTTTGTGTTGATTCAGATATTGAATTTATCTAAATAAAACTCTTCTAATTTCAATGACGTTTTCTTCATTTTCTCATAAAATTTAGAAATACACGGTCGAGTCATATTATTTTGACTACCAGCTGACTTCCAGGGTAACCGCCGTAAACAGCGTGTACAGCAGCTACTCTGGCTGGAAATGACACAATAAGGTGTTGGAAGGTGTTCACAACTATGTGGAGCCATGCTGACTGCACTACATCTGACAACTACTGGAGGGTGCGTGGTGGAGGATCCACAGAGCGAACAACGGGATCGAGGTGGTTCAACAGATGGTCACTTGGGTTTAAGTCTGGGAAATTAGGGAGCCAGATAAGTACTTTGAAGTCTTCATCGTGCTCTTTCAACCACTCTCGGACATTACTAGCTGTGCGACACGTCGCATTATCGTGTCAGAAGATACTGTCCGCCCCAGGGAAGACAATCATCATGTCTGGGTGTGCATGGTCTGCAAGGCTATATTCATAAATAATTCGGTCTATATGGCCTTCCACAGGTGTGAGTGGACACAGAGAATGCCACAAAAACATTCCCCAGGCCATACCGCTGCCCCCACCGTCTTGTGTTCTTCCAACAATGGTTTAAAAGTGTTTGTTCTCCTATGTTTCTCACCTTACACGCGAAAATCCATCCTTTCGTATATTATTATCGTCAAATGTCATTGAATTCGGTCCATGGCATCATATATCCTTTTATTAAATACATTTCCAGAAATATGAATATATTTTATACAAGCGTTCCTGTATCCAGAAAAGTGGGGTAAACGTGATATATCCCTACTGATAGGCAGCCGAACCGTGAAATTCTCCCAGGAAGATTGTTTACCGCGTTAATTCGCAAACGGCTTCTTTCAATTTACAACTAACCAATGGCTCACGTAAACAGGGAAAAATCGGAAGTTTCAATTTGCAAGTGAGCGACTGCTCACGTATACAAGTAACGCTGGATCGAAAATTGTACCCTGAACACTTTACATTTAAGATATTGTACTAAATGTTCTTCACAAATTATCGTAAAGTAAGAGGAGCAATATTCCTTAAATGTTAAACACATATGTAACACACCAACACATGATTTCTGAAAGTTGTTCACTAAAAGGAACGTTTTTTGTAATCCATATTGTTGTCTAAAGTAAACAGCACTAAAATGGTCATGGATACATCAAGAAGTGCTTATAAGACCACAGTTAGCTTTTCTCAATAGAAAGGACAGAATTTTATTTCTGCGCATATTAAACAGAATCAGTTGGAAAATAAATGCCGAAAATAGAGTCTTCTTCACATCATGAAAATTAGCTTTTCTCTGTGGATTTGATAAACTTCTGAACGGATATGTTTTGTATTTTCACATTACAATTATTTAGCAACATTTTGAGAGCTCTTCATTCAAATAATTTTTCCTCTTCTATTCATTGCTAAAATTGAATGTATCTGAGCACATTAGTAGTAATAGAATATTCGAGATGATAAATTTTATGAATCCAAACACAGCGAAACTTTTGATGGCTGTTACCCATAACCCGCTGTCACTGCCAAAGCCGTCCGTTTGTCTGGCACGCATGACATCACCCACAAAAACAATGAATGGGAGACCATTATTTGTCGTTCACGGAAAGCTATTTTTGAAACACATGTGAGAATGTTCCAGAATTTCGAATTCGCGAATATGTGGAACATATTGAAAATTCTTTTTGTTTTTCTTAGATTTCTAAAAAGATAACGAAAAT
Organism: Macrothele yani; assembly: GCA_039090855.1. Classification (NCBI taxonomy): domain Eukaryota; kingdom Metazoa; phylum Arthropoda; class Arachnida; order Araneae; family Macrothelidae; genus Macrothele; species Macrothele yani. The sequence goes on along the minus strand of CM077015.1, from coordinate 129,108,699 downwards.
ACCTTGAGCATAAAACTTTGCAACGCATGTAACTTTTACTTTGTCTGTTGCCACCTTTCATGAGACTGTAAATGTTGGGTGGTCCTTGGAATCAGTCTATCATGTTTTTCATATTTTTTCAGAGACGGTACAGTTTCCTTTTAACTAGAGTACGGATGTTTGATCATTTATTGTCCAAAGTGATAGGGTGAAGCCCAGGAAGCAGTTTGCCCCACTTATCCTAACAAAGCCCTCTCATAGAGCACCCGTACTGTTTGAACATACTGATGGTGCGTTTCAGATGAAAAAATTAGACATCGTTGACTTAAAAAAAGAAAATGGATGAGAGATAGATCTACTTACCTTACTTCATAGCTGCAGAAGTGCTGCTATGGTGTTTGGCACCTTACTTTTCAATTCCTCCAGGGACACACGTCGTAAGAACGTCAATACTTCCAAAAGATAATAACTACACCAATGCTAACTAAGTAGAAATCAAGGTCATATAATTCGTGAGAATGGTGTACAACAAAATATTTAATCATGTCAAGCTTTCGCCTTCTAACGGGAGGCGAAAGCCAAGTTACATTGGCACAACGATCCTTTTGGAATTTCAAACCGGATAAATACTAAAAACGGAACTCCTCTGACCACACAAACGGGCGTCACCCTACAACGTTCCAGTTTTGATGTTCCCAGCCCCAGGAGAGGCGTAATATCCGATGACAAGCAGTCAGCAGTGGCACACGTATGGGGCATCGATTCCACTATCTCAGGGTTGTGCAGCTTTCGTTGTACCGTTTGCCACGGGACGCTGCTCAAGCCGCCGACATTTAATCTGAATGTATTTAGCGCCGCCATTATCAAGCGGTCGACCTGAAGGATCCTGAAGAGCCTACGTCGACACTTGTCATCAATGGCGCTTGGTCTGCCACCGCTTGTTCCCTGGTGGATTGTATACCGGCGGTACACCCTTTATGCAGTTGTCTTCGGAGACAACAGAGTTCTGACCACTTGGGAGGTAGAATAACCCATCTGCCTTGCATCAACAATGCGCTAACAATTAAGATCACTCAGATCACCATGTTTACCTATGTTCATCAATTTCGATACTGCTGGGGAGTCCTACTCTAAGACTATTTATAGCATGAGTTCGGTTTGGGTCTGCTCCACTCTGCACGGGGATTGCTCGCATCAACTTTTCACCTGCCCACTCTCTAATGTTTTGTCAACTGACAGTACTGGCCCGTAGTTACCTTCTGTCTACCAAGCTAGACATCAACTTCAAATATAGATAAGGAAAACTTGAGGCCCACCGGCGGTCAATATTTTTGTGCTGAGGAAGTATCTGAAGCTTCTATATCCGCTTTCAAAACAAGTAGCTCTTAGCAGTTTTGATGTAAAACGCTTATGAACTAATCATATCGCTTTTATGAACTTCACCTTATTTCATAGTTTCTACATTTCCTTATGCGGTTATTTAATTTTTAGTATTTTTTAAACCTTAGAATTAAAAAGATTTTTTAAACAATATATTATTAAAGTTTTTCAGGGAATCATTTGGGTTCGAAAACCTAAGGACTACTTATTTGCAACTGGTTATGCTCAGGCAGATGTGAAGCTTTTTCAAGGGAGGTTTACATGAGAGCCACTCATCGTCTGCAATGTCGGTAAAACCACACTCCGAGCATGCCCACTATTAACCAACCATGGCTCTCAACCATTTGCCATATTAGTGGACAGACATCAAGGCTGAACGTAACAGCGTCAATGCACATTAATTCCTGTTTGACACAAGGTCATGTTTAATTTAGTTATACTGCACAACTGTCACACGGGTAGACTTCGCGGTAAGTGATCTCTCTCTGTGGATTGTGAACAGTGTCAGTTTGCACTAATTTAAAATTTCCCTGCTGAATTGCAACGGCGATTAATTTGAGACAAACATGTAAACACATTTTAAATATATGATTTAATTATACACATGTATATTATGAAATCTTGTTTAAAAACTGCTAAAGTAGGCCTACATTTTTATTGATAGCTAGTGCTGCATGCGTCGGACCAACTCGAGTTGTCGAAACGTAGTCTTGTGCACACGATCTGAAATTTTAAAACGTGCATACAATCGTTAGGGCGCTGCACATATTACACAAAGTATGAGTAACACTGAACGTATAAATCTGATGTGGAATCAAATACTTACACGTAATTTTAATAATTTTTCCCCGTTTCCTGTATTTTAATTTTCAGCAAGCGGTGATTTTAAAAAATACCTACAATATTAAGAAATGAAAACATTTCTGATACTGACAGTAATTAAGGAAAATGTTATCCATACCGAACAGAGGGGGATAAATTTGGCATATCACTCAACATTTTGCGATACAAGTTTGATTCAAGTTTATATTTCTCCAATAGTATATATATCTCCATTTACTCTACATTCAGTTAAAATACAGTTATTGCAAGATCACTTTGTTTAAAAAGGTCTAGCTGCGAATTGGTTATCTTTAGACTTCCTAAAAAACATTATAAATATCTTTATGTTTAATTAGTGTTCCGAACATTTTACTGAATGAAACTAGCAATTTTTAATGTTTATTTTTTTCTCGATATTTATAAATGACCAATATGACGACATTTATTCGCAAACGTTCGATTGGGTGATGGAATACTTGAAGATAGGCCGTTTTGAGGACGGCCTTCTGAATCGTGTGATAAAGGATTATTGATAAAAATTGAGTCCGTCCATCACAAAACCTGTGAGGATATTACGAAGAGAGTTTCTATTCAAAGAATAGCAAGCCTCAGGAGAACTCAGGATATTGGAATGGTCCGAAAACTTTATCAGTGGGTACCAAATCGATTTTCGTCTGTGATCCGCATAGATAAAGTTTAATCTATCGTTTCATTGCAAGTCGCGTTGAAAATTCATGTCTTCTTGGAATTGAGATGAATAATTGGTTTTGCATAGGAATAATGAACGCACTAACTATATATTTTTGCGAAAAACGTTGAAAAATCATCGCAATTGATTCTGAATGCTGATCTCTATCCAATGAAGTACATGTTCTACTTCAAGTGGGATAGCAAGGAAATAACCTATCATGTGAGCTTTTGAATCTAACCAAAAAATCATCACAAGTCATTACTATCAGGTGCCTAACTACCGAATCTTCAAATCTCATTTTCCCAGTTTGGGTAATCTGAAAGGTGTCTTCGTAAAGGTTAAATACACAACGTATCCGTGCATAAGGTAGCATAGCACAAATTGTAGGAATTTGGAAAGAAACTTTACCACAGCCATTGTATTGAGCATGTCATAGTGGCCACAAACTTTCATATTCTCGAGGCACTTTACAACAATGTTTGTTGTAAAGTCACGCACGATTTTATAAAGGCTGAAACACCGGTTGAAATCTCATTTGATACCACGGCTGCTGCAGTAAGTCATTGCTACAAGTGGGGATCACGATAGATTGAAATAAAACAGCTTTTAGGAAGAATATAGTCTTGTCTTCTATGTCTGCAGACGGCGAAAACTTTTGCCCTTATTCCCAGTCACGCATTGTTCAAGGGTGACATTTTAATTTTGTGATGCAGCTTGAAACAAAGTGCATAAAAAAAAGTCTATGCGCATGAAAAGTGAAGAGTTTGTCCTTGTTTTCAGTATGTAGGCAAAATGTGATTCAGCACAATATCCACAATTTCGTTTTTAATATATCTTTGGTTTAGATTGCTGAAGGCTCCGAAATGCAACATTTTCAGAATGCAGTTGCCTTTGCAGGGAATATAACCAAATATTTAACCAGAATGTCCGTTAACTACAATATTTTTGATATGCAAACCAAAGGAAGAATGTTTCTTTAAGTTTGGAGTGTTGATCCGCAGAATGAAGAGAATAACAGGCTACTTTATTTGATGGCTGTGATAACTGTGACATCCACATAAAAAAAATTACTTACTCGCCACTCAATATGTAACATGTCTTTTTAAGGAATTGTTAAGTGAGATTAGTTTTAATTGTGGATCTTCATTTACTGAAAAGATATTGTCGAGCTGAAAATTATTAACACTACTGTTTATTTTCGACATGATAAGGAAGATAAAAAAATGGAGGAAAAAGAAAAGTTTCCATATATGTTTAAAGAATTGGAACAGTTACCGATTTTTTTCCAAAGTAGAAAAATACTCTCATGTCGCTGACTCTAAATCTCTTCGTTAAGCATAACTTTCTACGTTTCTTACTTCCTGTTTCCACTGTAATGACTCGTAGAAGTCACCTCCATATTTTACACTTCACTACGGTAACAACAGGTTATACTGTAATTAACACAATGGTTTTTAACAAAAAATTAATGAAGCGTTATTTCCTTTTCTCTGAAACGTACACCTAGCAATTGATTTCAGTACATTATTTATTTGGTGCCAAATGCGTTGTTTAAATTTCCGCTTCTAGCATAGGAAAAACAGTTGAAACTTATGTTGCAAACTTGAGATTTCATAGATTGTCAATAGAAAGTGTGAAGTTCTGGATGGAATATATATTAAGTAGGTAAAATTGTTACATTAATAGACGTGTTTGCTTGTTATTCTGAAAACTACAGACTAATAAAATGTACTACACATCCTTGTGGTATTCACTGCATCCCGTGTCTAGAGGAAGAAAAAGTAGTGCGAAGATAAATATGTTCTCCAAAGTAATTCAGAATATTCATCGGTATCACTTACGTGTGAAGATATCTGCTGGTGAAAAGAACAACAAAATGCTCAAGCATATTCTCTTGATTTCCGAAATATTCTACACTTTTGGTACAATTTCTGATGCCGTACTGTTTACTAGTACCTCTTGTTAGATATTAAACATACTACATTGGTTTATATTAAGCAATGTCTTCTAATAAAAAAAATCAACGTCAAGTATTGTAACAGTAGCGAAACAATTATTTGGAAATCAAAGGCATATTTATATCATTATCCACGTTACCTGTTGAGGACTCAACTCTTTACTTTAAAACTGAGTACATATCGTCGTGGTAAAATGTATTTTATGTCTCCGACAAAGTACGAAAAGAGAACTTAGATGTCCTAATAAATATTTTACTGATATTCCATGTCACTCGCTTTAATTGCAGCATCTGAGATGCAACGTGTCAGATTGTATTCTTATACAAATATAAAAACAATTTAAAACATACCTATAGTATTTTATTTGAAAATGTAATTATAATAATGCGCCTTTCCTTCCCGTTTCACACTATAACTTTGTGTCTTTGAAATACATTAAGGCGATTTTTAAATCGCTGTAATTAAGATTTGTAACGTAAAGTAACAAGAACCGCCATTTTGAAAACGATAAATCCTTTTGCTTCTGGTTGTGTCGTCAGATTGGAACGCAGGACTACAACTTGCAGATCGCAATGTTAAAAGGAGCTAGTCAAGTATGGTTTTAAAGCGTTTGTTTAATTTATTATAGCCAACACAGGTCTATTATATGAAAAGTTGCTTACGTAATTTTTACAAATAATGCTGGATACATTGTGCGCGCAAAGCAGAGTTCGAAATCAGACTTATACGGGTTCGATCGGTATGTTGGATTTTTGTTCGGCGGCGGCTGCTTTCAGGCGTTCCCGACACTATCTAAATCGTTAGGCTACAACAGTCTTCTCGGGCTTCTTACATTCCTCATCACTTGCTCTTACCTCTCGTTTTGATTTTCTTAACTTTTGCTTGTTCATTCTGTGAATTTCGCGGCACTGTCTCAAATGTTAACCTACTCACACGAAAAAAAAACATTAATTTAAACTACTGAGATATGTTATTTACATATTTGGATAGATCTCTTTGAGAGCTTTAAAACGATACCACGCACAGTCATTTCTCACTCACGGTTGTCCCGATAAAGAGCGATGTTGTCAAAAGTGTTTACTGGTTCACAAAAAAACACTTTTTGAAATGTTCAGTTCAAACCACTGCGAAATGTTATTCGTGTATTTTAATAGATCTCGTCGAAAGCTTTAAAACGATTCGATGCATAGTAGTGTGGCGCTGACGGTTACCGAGATAGGCTGATTCAAACGCGGCGTCACACCCAGAAATATTGCATCATATTACCTGCGCACAGGGAGGGAAGGGAGCGTCGCGCGCATATGTATTGCAAGGTATGCGAATTGAACTCCATACTGTTTATGAATATGCTAACACGATTAGTGTACGTCACGTATTTTTAGCGCTGTGATGATTTCAATTGGGACCAATTTTTTTCACATGCAGTCGGCCGTAAGTCGCTCATACTTTCCGCGGAGTTAGATGTAGTCCAACGTCAAAATTTGGCATATGCACAATTTGTACCAGCAATTGTGGAAAACGCTATGTAGTGTTCATCGCTGGAAAACGATTGAGATATGATTCGCTTGTTCTGTAAGCATCACCGTCTTTCAGGACGTTGTTGATTATTTTTGGAGAACCGGTTTTGATCTCTCCGTTTTTGCTTATATACAGTATACGGAATTGTGCATATATGTTCCACACCTAGTGCTGGTTCGTTTTTGTGAAGTAGGAACTATTGCTCGCTTTTGTACTCAGTTCTCACAAGAACAATATTCTTCCACAATCGTTACCACATAGATTTGTAAGCATTACCAGTCACAGTTGTACCTTCAGGATAAAATCGTGATGCAGAACTACCTTGTTGTCGTAAAAGCACACAAACATATTCTTGATTTTTTCACCACCCACAAAAATATCTGTAAATATGATCTTCATTCTTTGGTGTGACTGGGGCAACTTCCACTGGGCAGTCTGACGCTTCCCTTCAAGATGACAACGAAAGCACAAAGTCTTGTCACCTGCCACAGTTCTTTCAGAAGTTTGTATTGTTTCAGCAGTCTCCAGGATGTATTTTGCTTACTCTACTCATGCATATTTCTGATCATCTGACAAAGTAAGCTAAGCAAAATCAGTACACACACTTTCCCCAAAATCTTGAACACAAATTTGACGAATCGTCTCCGAGCTCACATTCCAGTATCTTCTACACTGAAGAGCAATTGAATTAGAGACAGCTGGCGTTATGCAAATGTGGCGCTTGTTAGCCACAGCAATGTAGCTAAATGTTTACTTCTCATTTAGAGCGTTCTGTTAATTTTCCAGTTTTCTTTCGGTTTTCATGTTTTAACCGATTTAATAACAAGTAGATACACTTACACAACGATTCCAATGGTTAAAAAGAATTGACCTAATCTAATCAAGAAATGAACGGAGATCTCAGACGATAAAACCCTCTCATAGGCTGAGACATGCTGCACGGAAAACCAGTATCTGAGTCAATTTTTTTGACAGTACAGATTTTTGTTCCACAAACTGTTCAAGTTTACAGAATGTTCAACAAAATATCAGGAAAGGTCTTTCCTCTACTGTTTCCAGAGAGTGCGTGTGCGCGACCGGGTACGGACAATGACTCCAGTAGGGACAGGAGCTATGAATTTCAGATCAAATAGAATTTTAGAAAGAAGATAAACTTTGGGTGTTATGCTTCTACAGACACCCCTGATCTGGAAGATGATAAATCCTACAAAAGCCAAACTGAAACAGTTAACCGGAAACGCACATTCTGAGCAAACAACAGGCGTTTCAACAGAATGTAATAGGAAATCACTCCACCATTCTAAGTTTGTCATCATCAAGAGTAAATCATGTCAACACAGCTGTAGGTGTTAACGAATGAGCACAGTTTAACTACCAACTGCATATTAGAAATAGAAGAAACGTTGTTGATTATCAGTCGCAACCTTGAAATTTGTTTCAGTACAAGTCATAAATAACTGCACACAGTTTTCCTTTTTCAGTTACAGTCAATAATCAGAGTTTTGTCGTCAAATGTCATGGGTTTATTATCTGCTAAAGGACATTATTAATATTTAATTGCATTCCAAAAATTAAAAGAAGTAAATTACTCTTAATTTTTACTAGAGGTGGAGAACTAATGATAGTTTTCGAAAGTCGAAAAATAATAATCGATAGTGTGTTGGCAAAGTTTCTCAAGATAAAATTTGTTTCTGACAACAAATTTTCTTACTTTTCCTCATTGTCAAAAAGCTGAGCTTCTAATCTTTTTTTTTTTGGTTTCTGGTTTGAAGTTTTACGACCACAGTGAGCAACTCAATGGGCTGTAAGTAAGCATTTGTCTATCCCTGATTTAGGGTCACTGGTTTCAGGGAGAGGAGAAGCCAGTTCTGTAAGAAGAACACAACCACAACATCTATTCCTCACGGGATTCAAACCGGGCCCATCTCGGACGAATGACCAGAAGCCAGCACATAAACAACTGCGCACCCACGTGGGGAATTCACGTTTTGACGATTTCCTCCCGAAGTGAGTGAGCAAAGGTCACGAAAAAATGTTTTACCTAAAGAACGAACTAATTCCTGGCCCCTTAATTCTTATTTTCTTTTTGTACTGTATGATTTTTTTATTTCTGTTAACAAAAGCTAAAGAAGAAAATTCTGCAGTTTTGTATGCAAAAATATTTTTTTCTATAGTGTTTAGCAAGATCCTGGTAATAATTCGTGAGAAATTCAATAAATAAAGTTTTGAGTGGGGCTGTTCCTCAATTAATTTTTTCTGGGATCATTTAAAACATCAGCAGCTGGATGCTGTTGTTTTAAATTATGCCTAAGATTTGACGTATTGCCGGATGTTCTGTAATGTTTTCCGCAAGGGCTACATTTTGCGTAGTTCTTATCCTTACCAAAAGAAAAATAAAGTTGCACAAAAGATATTTTAGGTTTACCCATTATTACTGATTACTTACTCTCAACAAATAACTGTTTCAGCAGCTGACGTATCTTTAAACTTTCAGTACAAACAACAAGAACAATACTTTTGACTTCGTCTTTATCCGACTGAAAAGTGCAACAGAATGCCAAAACCACATACCCTGATTATTTACTCATTTGATTACAGTTAACTTTAGTTTCGCATTATCATCATGTATCAATCTGCCTGGGCTCAATGTTTTCGACACTAGTATAAATGAGGTGAAAATGAGCGTTCTAGTCATCAAAGCCATTGGTGGCAGCTGATTTGATTACATCATTGTGATTTACACTTAGAGCATTGAAAAACGTTAAGCTATCGATTGTTACAAAAAACTATCCATATACTGAGTTGGACAATATTATCGACAGCGCCATCGATAGTACCTCCACCTCTAATTTTTATTATATTAGCCAATCGTGATGGAACTTAACGTAAATCAAGATATTGTTCGAAATCCGACATAAAACTGACTAATGGAACTATATTACATGTGATAATGTATAAATGCGACATAGCAACTGGGTGGGCTATAAGCTGTCGCCCGTCTCCAATTTTGGGCCGCTGGCCACAGGAAAAGCAAAAGGGTATGACACGACAAACAATATCAATACGTCAACGAGATTTGAAACCTGGACAAATCTCTTACAAATGGAATGGGCCAAAGCCAAAGCTGAGACTGCTGCTCCACCTCCGCGGCATTGAACAGTTGAAAGAAAGACATATTTAGGCAATGTCGAAAAATCTTATCTCAGTGTGTCTGTCCAGTTACAGATAATTTAAGGTGCATCCCCAAAGAATTCTTTTCTGTGTGCCATTGTTGCCCATGGAACACCGCGAAGAGGTAAACTCATCTCTCACTAACATTGAAACTCATAGCTGCCTTAGGAGGATTTCAGAGGAATAACGGGTTCTCAAGGAAGTACCGAATGGCTGCATATGAAAGTTTTATTGTTCCTATTGGAAAGCGAAACCTGGGTACTGCAGAAAAGACATAAGAGTCGTTTGTGTGCTGGGGGATGTGTTACTTAGAAGGGGTTTGTGGTAAGACACCCTGTGGTAGTGTGAGGAATCAAGATGTATTGCAAATATGTAATATAGGGCAAAATGCCGTTTGTAAAGTGGACAATAATATAGTTAGGTGGTTTGGCCATGTTGAGAGAATGAGTGATGAGGTGCTGACTAAAATGACTTTTCAGCCCAAGTGGCCGAAAAGAAATGTTAAGAAAGGCCAAGGTATTCATATAATCATGGTAATCATTGCGTTTGTTCTCCAAAGAGCAAAACAGAATAAAGTTCGCGACAGTTCAAAATAACAAAAAGCTGTGCAATAAAAAACGCACTGGAAAAGTTCGCTGCCTCGTGGATATCTATAACCTTTGAAACAATTACCCTGAAGTGTTACAATTGCGTTGCATCGTACTATAAGTGCAATATAAGGTTTCTGAAACACTGTGCGCATTGTTTCAACTCCCACCCAGAGGCCGGGAAGGTGTAACAATTTTTGGATTTGCTACCCTATTATGAAAGCCTTAAATTGATTTATTCTATATTTAACTAATCTTTCGTAGAAAATAATGAAAGCAGGAATAACAAAAATGTATTACATTTAACATTGTAAAATTTGTTTTACTAAGGAACTTCAGTTTCTGAAAATAAAAAAATCTTTTTCATCTTCATGTCCAAACAGCCGAGTAAAATTTACTTTCCCCTGATATTTGAACAATGGAATAATTTAATAAATTTATCCTTTTTGTGTAATATTCCGTGGATCATGGAATATATCTTTCCAATTAATGACTTTTTCTCAATGACATCTCTCCGTAATTAATGAATACCTTTTTGTGCTTCATTTCGAATATACACTGACGAAAAAAATAATCCCAACACCACGAAAAAATAATTGTAGAGGAATGAAATGGCAGCAATACATTTGTATAGGTAACATATTTAATCGATTAAGGTTTCAAGATCACAGCTTAATGTAAGCGCGAGAAGAGCCATTTTAAATGTGAAATGTTGGTACATTAATAACCCGTGTAACCGCCAGAATGTTTAATGCAAGCACGCAAACGTTCATGCATTGTGTCGTACAGGTGCTGGATGTCAGTTTGTGGGATCGAGTTCCAAGCCTGTTGCACTTGGTCGGTCAATATAGGGACGGTTAATGCTAGTTGGGGGTGACGCGGGAGTTTTCGTCCAATGATGTCCCATACGTGCTCGATTGGAGAAAGATCTAGTGATCTAGCAGGCCCCGGCAACATATCGACACTCTGTAGAGCATGTAGGGTTACAACAGCGGTATGCGGGCGAGCGTTATCCTATTGGAAACCACCTCCTGGAATGCTGTTCATGAATGGCAGAACAACCGGTTGAAGCACCAGACTGACGTAAAACTGTGCCGTCAGGGTGCGTGGGATAACCACGAGTGTGCCGCCCCGGTGGCGCAGTGGTCTAAGGCGCTGGCCTCTGATCATTCGTCCGTAAGGGGTCCGTGTTCGAATCCCGGTCAGGCATGGATGTTGTGTTTGCCTTACGGCACTGGCTCTCTCCCTTCCCTGGAACCAGTGACCCTAAATTAGGGACGGGCGACTGCTTATAGCCCATTGAGTTGCTCACGGTGGTCGTTAAACTCCAATCAATCAATCAATCAATCAATTAACCACGAGTGTGCTCCTGCTGTCAAAGGAAATTGCTCCCCGGACCATAACCCCAGGTCTAGGTCCAGTGTGTCTCGGCCGCAGACAAGTTGGTTGCAGGCGCTCACCTTGCCTCCTTCTAACCAACAGACGGCCATCACTGGCACCCAGGCAGAACCGGCTTTCATCAGAAAACGCAACAGATCTCCACTCTGTCCTCCAATGAGCTCTAGCTTGATACCACTGACGTCGCAAACGGCAGTGGTTTGGAGTAAGTAGAAATTTCCCTACAGGTCGTCTGGCTCGGAGCTGTCCTTCAAGTAACCGATTTGTAACAGTTCGTTGTGTCACTGTGGTGGCAACTGCAGCTCGAATTGCTGCCGCAGTCGCAGTACGATGCGCCACGGCCATACGCCGTACACGGCGGTCGTCCCTCTCAGCAGTGCCACGTGGCCGGCCGGAACCCGGTCTTCTTGAGGCAATACCTTCCCGTGACCACTGCTGCCTACAATTATGCACAGTGGCTACATTCCTGCCAAGTCGTTCTGCAATATTGCGGACCGAAAATCCACCTACTTGTAGCCCTATTACACGACCTCGTTCAAACTCCGTGAGCTGTTGATAATGGCTTCTTCGTCTTCTTAAAGGCATTCTTGACTAACATCAACACACTACGTCGATCTCAACGATAACTAACGCTCACGAACGTTACAGCGCGTATTTACAGCAAACCTGATTTTCATGTTCCGAGGGACGCTAGTAGCGCCACACCTATCGCCGAGCGCGAAATTTTCATAGACGTCATCTTACAGATGTACTCTCACCACCTACCAACTGTCGTTTATCTAACACAACCCCTTCTTGGTGTTGGGATTTTTTTCCGTCAGTGTAGATAAAAGGCCAAAATGTGAGGTTAAGTTGTTTGCGTTCAAGAACGAAAAAATTAGCACAGTTGCAGGGGAAAATCGCATTCGTGCCGTACCATCAGCTTTACGCAGATACTAATAGGGGGTTATAGATATGCTTCAATTTTGAAACTGTGCTTGAAAGTGTTGTCCGCGCTCCCAAAGCCAAATGTCGAATTTCCGCCGTTCTTCAACTTCATTCCATTTTTGTACTTTTCCATTCAAACCGACGATCATGGAAATTTTAATTTGGAATGTATGGATGGTCCAAATATGGTCTGATTTAATATCACTCAACTACGTTTAGATGCATATTTCCGACAATATCGGTTTCTGATTAATCAAAATGAGTTATACTCAAGCTCATTACCATTTCTAATAAAATACTTGAGATATGAGACATCTGATTTAGTATTGCGAAAGAGGCTATATACATATACAAGTATTGATTAGTGGAAACCGTGATATTTTATTGGGGAAACATGTGTGATACATTGATTGTTTTTTTCTATAACATCCGTGGTCTAGTACTCTGTCTTGCTCGAAATTAAACGGAACGGGCGTGGATTGGACATTCTGGAAAGTCTCTCATGACACTACAGCTGCTTGAACTTACATTCACATTTATTACAACATGCCAGAGTGCTCATGCTTTTTCTGATAAAACTGAGTTTTGCGATCTGTAAAATCATGTTATTTTATACACTGAGTGGCCACTTTCTTATGACCACCTGACAGTTGTAAGAAAATGAGCTATGGCCGCACACTGTTGCTGCCAGAGAGCGAGGCTAGTATAAAAACGGAAAGCTTAGGGCATGTGACAGTAGTTGAAGTGATGTTTGGGTGACGAGATGGGTAAAAAATGCGATTTGACGGACTTTCAACGTGGGATGATTGAATGGAGGGAGTATCACCGAAACCGACGCATTCGTAAAATGCTCCAGAGCAGCTGTTATGAAAGTGTTTAAAGACTGGACTGTCAGCCAAAAAACTTGGTCTCTATGTGCAACGTGTGGTCGTCATCGACTAGTGACTGCTCGGAGCGGAACGGAGAGTGTCCAGACTGGTAACAGACAACAGAAGGGCAACAGTGCAGAAAATTACAGACCATCTTAATCAAGGATCCCCTGAAACGATCTCTGCACGCACTGTTCGCCGTACACTGCATCGGATGGGATATGGCAGCCGAAGGTCTGTTCGAACACCCTTGCTCTCTGCATTTAACAAGAGAAAATGTCTCCAGTTCGCACAGGAGCACAAGGATTGGACAGTCGATAATCACTGGACAACAATTTTTGATGAAGTTCATGCTTCCGTGATAAAAATAGCCATTTCTTAATGAATTCGATGTGCTGAAACAGAATATGACCATAAAACAGTTGAATTGGCTACGGTTTGTTTGTAATATGCAGGTACACTGGTTGACCAATGATCAGGAAGACGTGCACGCTATTTCAATGGGAGAGAAGCATATAATTTGACTGCAACTCTCGATGCGCTTCCCTTATAAATATTTGTTTATGCTGCTAATTAAAGACCTTCAAACACTTAACAAAATAAAAAATCATAATCAAAATGTGTGTTTCTAACAAATTTTCCATGTGTATATGAGGAAATTTATTATGTTAAATCAGTTTTTGGGACATTTTGATTTCTGCCAAACTTTATACCAAATCTCTCCCATTGAAATAGCATGCAAGTGTTCCTTAGCAATTGCAACCAGTGTTAACGTACGTCTTCATATATATATATATATATATATATATATAGGGATGTAAGGTCAGGTGATGCGTAACATCACATCCTCTCCTTGACAAATGTCAACCCCGCCTTCTCGTGGTGCATCCTGTTCTCACTAAAGGGGCTCTGACGACCGCCCATAGCGGGATAACTATACCATCGGGATCAGAGGAAATGCTATCCCACACTCACCAACCCGCTTGGCCAGCGTGGTGAGTTATGGCCAAACCCCTCCAAAATGATTCCACAACTTAAATCTTGGCCCTCAGTCTCCGGCAGCTGGAATGTACCTGGCCAAGGCAGCAGCCAGTGCGACATGAAGGCAGAGGGTGCTAAGAATCCCCGGAGGACCGGACTAGGCTGCCATCTGATGCTGACCTTGGCTACTTACAATGGACGCTCCCTATCTTCTGATTCAAGGCTTCTTGAATTGGAAGAGGAACTACAAAGGATCAAGTGGGACATCGTGGGGCTAAGTGAGGTAAGGAGAAAAGGAGAAGATCTCATCGAACTGAAAAGTGGACATCTCTTCTACTATCGTGGGACAGATACCGGCAGAACTAGTGGTGTTGGATTTATAATAAACAAGAAACTGAAGGACAAAGTTGTAGAAGTTGAAAGTTCCTCTGACAGAGCTGCACGACTTGTTATCCAACTCTCGAAAAGATACCAGGCTCAGATTATTCAAACTTATGCACCCACCACAAGTCATCCTGAAGAAGAAATTGAAGAATTTTATGAGGAAATTTGTCATCTAAATAATAAAGGTAAGCAGCACTTGAAAATAATTATGGGAGATTTCAATGCAAAAATAGGGCAACGGCAACAGAATGAAACTTCAGTAGGTAAATTCGGTCATGGCAACAGAAACCAGCGTGGAAATACTCTCGTTGAGTTTGCAGAGGCAGAAGGGTTTTTCATCTTGAACTCCTTCTTCAAGAAAAAGCCACACAGGAAATGGACATGGAGACATCCAAATGGGACGACAAGTGAAATTGATTTTATTATGTGTAACAAAAAATTCGTCATAGAAGACTGCAGTGTGCTAAACAAGTTCAACACAGGTAGTGACCATAGATTGGTGAGATGTAAGATGCACCTCAACACTAAACTTGAACGTGGCAAGCTCATAGGACAAACAAAATCTATTGACATAACCAACCTTAAAAAACACCATAATACCTTCAAGTTAGAACTGAAGAACAGGTTCTCTGCTTTAGAAGGCCTAACATCGGAAGAAGTGGACATCTGTGAAGTTAACAGAAAAGTAACCAAAGCTCTTATGGAAACAGCAACAAAATTAGCTGGGTCTAAGAACAAGTTGCACGTGAACAAATTATCAGGAAAAACCAAAATGTTGATGCAAAAAAGAAGAGAGATGAGGACAACTAAAGAAGATGTGACTTCCAAAGTGGAATATATAGAGCTATGCAAGACAGTAAGAAAAAGTATCACTGAAGACGTAAGGAAATTCAACTGTGAACTAGTGAGGAAAGCAATTGAAAACAACCAAAGCCTAAAGATAGCAAAGGGACATCTCAGTAAGGGAAGAAAACAGATTATGGCACTGAGAAAAGAAGATGGTTCTGTAACAAAAATAGAGGCGAAATTTTGACAAGAGTGAAAGATTTCTACTCCAAATTATATGAAAGGGATCATATATGCACTCCAGACATCATGAAAGATACCAGTACCAGAGTTCCTCCAGTCCTTCCAGCAGAAGTTGCACATGCAATCAAGAACATGAAGCGAGGAAAAGCTCCAGGAGAAGATGGAATTACTGTAGACATCATACAAGAAGCAAGTGGAGAAATCGAAACAGTACTCGCCCAAATTTTCACTCGATGCCTTAATGAAGGAAAGATTCCTGAGGATTGAAACACCGCTACAATGATCCTGCTACATAAGAAAGGTGACATTGAGGATCTCGGAAACTACAGACCTATCAGCCTCCTATCAGTAGTTTATAAAATCTTCACTAAAGTTCTTTCACACCGCTTGAAGGTAACACTGGACATGGCTCAACCGAGAGAACAAGCTGTATTCAGGAGTGGCTACAGCACAATAGATCATATCCACGTGTTGAGAGAACTAATTGAAAGAGCGAGGGAATATGAACTTCCATTGTGCATGGCTTTTATCGATTATGAAAAAGCCTTTGATTCGGTGAAACCATCAGCAGTTACAATGGCTCTGAAAACCTGCGGTATTGAAGATGCATACATTAATATTATTAATAACATCTATGAAAATGCAAGTGCAAAGATTAGGCTGTTTGAAAATACAACACACGTAAAAATTGGAAAGGGAGTGAGACAAGGTGACACCATATCTCCGAAGCTCTTTAATGCCACATTGGAGGGTGTTTTTCAGTCACTGAGCTGGGAAAACAAGGGGATAAAGATTAATGGAGATTATCTAACCCACCTTCGTTTTGCTGATGACGTAGTCATTTTTGCAACTACCCCATCAGAGCTGCAGAGTATGATCCAGGAACTTGCTGACAAGAGTAAAGAAGTGGGATTAAAAATGAACTTTCAGAAGACAAAAGTGATGTTCAATGCTTTTACAAGAAATGAAGATTTATCGATTGATGGAGAAAAGCTGGAGATAACAGACACGTACGTTTATCTTGGACAGCAGATATCAAGTGAGGGTCACATTGATGAAGAAATTAATCGGCGTACAAAACTTGCCTGGAGAGCTTTTGGAAGAAACAGCATAATTTTCAAGAGCAATATGCCATTATGTCTTAAAAGAAAAGTGTTTGATCAATGCATCCTTCCAGTGCTTACGTATGGTGCGGAGACGTAGACCTTAACTAAAAGAGACATACAAAGGCTGCAGACAACTCAAATAAGCATGGAGAGGTGCATGCTTGGTGTAACCAGGAGAGATAAGAAGAGGAACTCGTGGATCCGAAAAATGACAAGAGTGGAAGACATCATGATCAGAGTTAAATCCCTGAAATGGCAATGGGCTGGACATACTGCCAGAAGGACAGATCATCGATGGACAGCCGAAATTTTAGATTGGATTCCAAGGGACAGGAAAAGACCCAGAAGAAGACCACATGGGAGATGGGTGGATGAAATTCGAAAGTATGCAGGGGTGACATGGAGGAGACTGGCACAAGACAGACCGTTGTGGAGGAAACTTGGGGAGACCTTCGTCCAGCAGTGGATTGATAATGGTTGACAATGATGATGATGATGATATATATATATATATATATATATATATATATATATATATATATATATATATATATATATATATATATATTGCATGCGTTACATTACACTTATTTTGAAGTAAATACGATCCGAAATAGTAAGTGTAATTTTTTATAGTACAATTAAAAATAGATTGGGTAATTCTTTTTTTTTTACATTTGTATTAAATGTAGTTTCGAGATATATACATGAGTTTTTCATGCATAGATAGAAATCAGTTACCAGTTCATGACGTTTTACTTATCCTTGCCTTTCGGTTGCATTCCACCAGAGGGGCATCTCTGCAGAGTGTCCAAACGTAGTCTGCGAGCATCAAAGTGGACCTCTTTCCCTGATATCGTTGCTCCATTACTGCCATATCTTGATGAAACCGTTCACCATGCTCATCACTAAATTTGCCACAGTTATCCAGGAAGAAATTCAGGTGAGAATCCATTAACTGAAATTTTAAAGACATATCACAGCCAAATTTTTGATACAGAACAAGCAGATCGGTAATGAGATCTTTGTAATTTTCAGCCCTGGAATTCCCCAGGAAGTTTGTTGATACTTGAAAAAAGGCATCCCACACTTCTCTTTCATCACACTGAAGCATGTCCTGAAACTGCGAATCTTGAAAGAGCTGTCTGATCTGCAGACCCACAAAAATTCCCTCTTTTATTTTGCTTCGCTCAGTCGAAAAAATTTGTCATGCAAGAACTTGAACGCTGGTTTAGTTTGGTCCATGGCTTTAACCAATTGCTTTGCAAAACCGAGTTTTATGTGCACAGGGGTAGTATGATTTTCTGAGGAACTGTCAGTGGTGGGTTCTGAACATTTATTTGTCCAGGTGTGAAAGACGTCCTAGGAGGCCAGTCTCTATCGATGTAGTGCAGACATGTAGCTCGGCTCTCCCAATGACAAATAAAACAGCAGTGCTTTGTGTATCCCTGCTGAAGGCCCATCAACAGAGACACTACCTTCAGGGCAGCACAGATAAGCCAACCATAATTCTTGTAATTAAGTTTGTAAAACAGCTGTTTAAGATTGCTGTAAGTCTCTTTCATGTGCACCGCATGTGCAACTGGAATGGACAGTAGCTGATTCCCGTTATGTAGTAAAACCATCTTAAGGCTCAACTTGGAGGATTCTATAAATATACGTCATTCTTGCGTAACATGTTGTATTCCTAGTCCTTGCATTAGGCCGTCAATATTGCAACAGAACACAAAGCTGTCATTTTTTTGGAAGAATTGCTTGAATTGTCGGTGACGAATACGAAACGAACTCACTCGAACATTTTGTTCTAGAAGATTCCATTGTCAAAGCCTTGACGCTAGTAGCTCTGCTTTAACTTTGGTTAAATTCAAATTGTGAACAAGGTCGTTCAGTTCCTCTGATGAAATTTTATGTGGCATATACTCAGAGATGCATATTCGTCATCGCTTTCATTAATCCGTAACTTTGACGGTTTCGGATTACACAAATCGTCTTCCTGGAGCTCCTCTAAATCTATAACAAAATTTGTCGGAGGCTTGGGAAAGGGGATTTCTTCAGAATGAGGTACAGGTCATACAGCAGAAGGTATATTTGGATATTCTATAGTCCATTTCTTTTTTTTTGTGATACCTTCAGCCACTGGGGGCACCATACAGAAATAACACTCATTTATGTGATTTGTGGGCTCCCTCCAAATCATGGGAACAGTCATCGTTTTTCTTTTTGCCATTAAGCCACTGTGACAAATTTGTTGCCCACGTGCGGCAACATACATGTGGAGCCCAGTCCTTATCCTCGTCGCCTATCCTGTTCTTTACACATTTTTTCCGCTGCTCTATTCCTGTGATTCCGAGTAATTTACTGCACGTATCCTAAATGACTAAATGAGTATAACAGATATTAATATTAAACCGTAGTTAGAATTCGTTAATCTTGAGCACATTGTTGAGATCTTGTTTCTTCCTACAGGAAAGATCACAGAAAAATTTTCACGCAGATAACATGCAATTTTCCCACACTGGGACGGACTGAAAGTCGAAGCTGTTTTGAAAGCCAAACGACGCGTGAATATGCAAGCATCAATCAGAATATGCCGGTTAATTATTCTTGTTCAGCGCATACCATGCAATATTATGTCAGAAAGTAGATAACGATATCGCCTGCGAATCGAACCATCATCAGGTTTTTTTCGTTCGAGCGCGCGCGCACAAACACACACACACACACTTAACCCAGGAAAATGTAGTTCCAAGTAACTGAACTAAGAAATAACCATTTCGGTAATGAAGAACTCCAGATTTTAGCTAGTGAAAAAATTTTTACATCGCTGTAACGTATTAAATCCCGTGCTACTCAAATCCAAAAATTAAGGAAAAGAGATATTTACTAAATACCGGTTATTAATATGAATATTCATTAAAAATAGAATATTAATTTGAATTGCTGAAGTTTTCTTATCGTTTTTGTTGCTGTTGTTGTTTTGCTTTATCCTTTTGATAACCACCGTAAGCAACTCATTGGTCTATAAGCATTTGCCAATTCCAAATTTACGGCTAGTGTTTCGGGAGAAGCTTTTCATATCTATCGAAGGCTTCTCTGGAAACACTGGCCGTGATTTGAACTCAGTCTAATTTAATACGTATAGTTAGAAGTCAGCACTTAGATTTCTGCGAAAGCGGTGCGGTTCAGTTTTATGTTCATTATGTATCATCCTATCATAATAATTCTAAATTATATCCCACTGGAGAGGAATCCACACCCGCATCTCTCGTTTTGTATTTGGACATGCTATCGTCATTATATGGACAAATTTCGAACAAGGGATTTGCCCATTTGAAGTTTGGATATGCTGTTGTAATATGAGCAGTAAACTACAGCAGTTCAGTCTGATTGCAACAAGAACAATCGTACATATATATAATTTATCTATGAGAAATATATTTCTTCATTGGTCTTCATAATTTGTGAAAGTTCGTTCATTAACTCTGTTCTTAACGTCGAAAATATTGTGACGATCCCCCTCGCATATTTAATTAGCGAGAGGCGTGGCTAATTAACAGTAATTGAAACTTGATTGGGGGTTTTAATTAACAGAGAATTATAATTTAAACACTTGCGATGGACGGTATATAAAGAAAATATCTTCTAGCACTTTGAATTCAAGTGGCGAGTTGCAGGTGTTTGCCACGAGAACAAAGAGCTCATAAACGGAAATGGGGCAGGTCAGAGTTTAAAAGCTATTTCCCATGACTCAAAAAATATTTGGTCGGCAAAAGCGTTTGAAGCTTTTGTCTGTGCCGCGCTCGAAACAATAGGAAAACTCTTGGATTTAATAAGCGGCATATAATAAATATGTCGCGGTTTGAAGTGGTATAATTCACCGCTTACCAGCTGTTGGAGATGAAAGATTGTTGTTGAGAGGAACAGAATCCGTTTGATAGCCGATAGAACTAGGCCTTTATTTTCCTCGCGCTTGAAATTGCTTGCCGTCTGCTGCCGTGCTTTTGCAGTTATGAGCATAAAAAGTGAAGTCAGCTAAAAGCAAAACCTGATGAATAATTAGCACGAACTTTACCTGAAAACTTTCATGTACCTTGCCGGACCACCGATACCTGCCGTAGGGAACCAGTTCAACGGAAATGCAAAGAGAGAGAAAATAATCACGGCATCGCCTCGCTTACACAGAGAGACAGAGAGAGAGCCTCTGAAGAAACCACTAGCCTCTTCGTGTTCAAAGAGGGGAGAAAACTATTGTGTGTGTGCCTGAGTACTTGCGTTCAGCGACTAGGGACGACGTCGTTTTGGCCACAGCAAAGAAAGGGTAGTAATGGAAGTTAAGAACAAACTACCCGTGTGAGTGCCTGTGTTTGTTGGTGTCATCAGTACTTTGGATACTCGAGGACATCTGTAAGTATTTTTATCAGTATTTTCTTTGAGGTCCATTGTGAACGAACAGACTTTTCGTTAGAACATAATTTCTGAAACACCGAAAGGTCCAAAGCTGGCCGGAAATTATATCTTTTACTAATAGATAAAGAATACGGTGTAATTTATGCATATATCTATTAAATCGGTGTTTCAATTGTTATATTGTGCCTCCATTGGTTTATTGGTGCACTGTTTCGGCTAATTGGCTACCGAGGTATTGGCGGATCTAGTGATTCGAATCGCAGTCCGGAAAATAATTGGGCATCCTGACATCTAAGGCCCAAAAGTCGTAAGAATATGATAAAGAAATTAAAATTATTTTTTTGCTCTAAGCTTACAGTATTAACTCAGCTTGAAGCCATTTGGAAGATTTTCACAAGACACTGCAGGCCAATACTGAGGCGGGCTGAACTCGGGTCCAACCCGGATTCGGGCTCCATATTATTTACAACAATTCAGGCTCGGTCAGTCTTGTGCTTTGAATTTAAATCTTCTTCATTTTCGTATTTTTAACTGTACTTATAATATGATTCAAAATAGGAATCTTTCATTACACACCCTAGTGGATAAATAAAATTATTATACAACTGTGTTGCCGCCCGTGTAGCACAATGGTCTAAGTGATGGCCTCTGATTCGTCCAAAAGGGGTACGGGTTCGAATCCCGTGAGCCATGGATGTTCTGTTTCTGTTACGACATTGAATCTCTCCCTTGTCTGGAACCAGTGACCCTAAATTGCAGCCGGGCGACTGCTTATAGCCCATTGAGGTGCTCACTCTAGTCGTTACTGCCGACGGATATTTGTTCGGGTGTAGAGAGCAAATGCCATAGATAAGCTGGTAATTGTTTCGTAGCACGGAATGCAACGAATGTTTTCACGATTTTGAAGGGCTTTTTTCTGTAATTTTTCGATTGTCAAGTGTATCCGCCAATTTAAGATTATTTTAGTTTTGCTTAATTTCTAATATAATTTTTAGATTATTTTTTCAGATTTAAATAACTTTAATACTGCCATCATTACGGTTTCCTCAAAAAGTTTAGCGCAAATTAATTCTACTCCAAAGGCCAAACGAACAATTCGAAACTTGAACTAACCCTCAAGATTGTTCGTAACAAAAGACTCTCATCGAACAAGCTTGACGAGTAATAATGTAGGTTACATGCACTGTGCTGAAGAATGCACGGGTAGTATTTCGTGATTTCTTCCAACAGCTATTCTTGCATGACCTCGGGGGCATGTCACACTAGTCAACCGTAAACTGGATGTCGTCAGTTGTATTAGTAGATTTAGCTGAAAAAAGCATCTCACAGCAAGGAGTGTTTGATTTTCTCAGGCGCTTAGCTTAGAAACGTTTTTTTAGGTGGGAAATGAATCTCACAGCAAAGAGTGTTTGAATTTCTCAGACGAGTATTAAGTTTTAATACTCGTCTGAGAATTAAAAGTGAGTATTTAGTTTATAAATTTTGTAGATTTTTTTAATTTGAGAAGGAACCACGTGAGTAAAGTGAGTGTATCTCAAAGATACACAGCACAGCAAGGGAACATTTCATGCGCACAGAAATCTATTGTTCTCTTCGTGTCGAAATATACAAATGAAGATTTGAAGAATGGGCAGTTTTGAAAACCATTTGGCAAGAAAACTGCGTAAAAAAATGTACCCGAACATTCAACATGGATTAATTCAGAAATGTTTTTATAAATAATTGAGAAAATAACTAAACTAGAACAGCATCGCTCAGCGCATCTTTTGTCATTACTTGGTGTCTTGTGCAGCTAATGTGCCATTTTCCACACTGGATAACCTTACATTGAAAAATTGCTTGGAAAATACTTTGGAAGATATTGATGTCATTTCAAATGCAAATTGGATGCCGAAATGTTATTTCCCGAAGATATATGATATTCAGAAACACCAAGGGAAATATTTTTTTTAAATTCAGTATTTGGTGTAGGCATCGCAGTAGACGAAACAACCGAGTCAGAAGATTGGTTGATTTTAAATGCTCTTGCTGTTCCATCAGCTGAAACGAATGTTGAAAGCTGTAATTACTTTGTATGACATCTTCCTCGAATGCATCATTTTGGAATCCATAATTATTTAAGCACTCAGCGAGGTAGTACTTTAGTGCGTTAATAAGTATGAGATACCTTTTGCGAATGAACACCAATACCTGTACAAACTAGGTGTAATAATTAGTTTAAAGCCGTGCTTTTTTACAAAAAATATTTGTGAGCCCAACTTGTTACTGTTGGCACTACACCATCGCACCGACGGAGGTTATCTTACCGAAAGGTAACCCTAATGTCAACGGACGTCCTGTTAGTAGGTATGCTTCGGGAATTATTGTGATGATATGAAATATCCCGAATGTTTCTTAATTTCATCTGATATGAACATCCCACATATGTTTATCTGTCGGATGTAGGGAAATCCAGTTGAGGAAGTTTGTTTTTTATTGTAGGTTTAACGACCACCGTGAGCAACTCAGTGGACTATAAGAAGTCTCCCGTCCCTAATTTAGGACTCCTGGTTTCAGGGAAGGGAGAGAGCCAGTGCCGTAAGTTTAACGAAACATCCATGCCTCACCGGGGTTTGAACCCGGACCCCATAGCGGACGAATGATCTGATGCCATCTCTTAGACCACTGTGGCACCGAGGTGGAGCGGTGTTGAGGAAATTGGACATATCACTTCTCTCTATACCGGAACTACGGTCATCGGTCCCAGTAGCTTTATTTCGTATTCCATAACAGCTGTACAAAGACCATGTGAAGCCCAAACTTGCCGGTTGTGCGCCTCTAAAGTCTCATCCTTCCGTTCCCGAGCCGAATGTTTCCAAATTAAGCTACGCCGGCAAAAACGTTTCTTTGTAACTCGACGTTTTGATATGTGCGTACGTTCTGAGGTAGGTGCGTGCGTCACGACTGGACAAAAGAGAGGTCAAGGAACTGTAACCTGGACCATCAGAAATGTCAATGTATTTTCACGGTTGTGTGTGCAAGTAGTTGGATATGTTGATTGTGATTTTTTTCTATTTGTAATACTAGGCCAATTTTACAAAAGGTAATAGGAGCTGATGACTGAAGAATCAGTTCTTCGTTAGAGTGAGAAGAAAAACATTTAACTTATTATCTTAAAAAAATTACATCTCTTTCTTTATAAAATACATGTAGCACACAATTGAAGATGGGGTAGATCTCACAGGTATTTAAGAAATCTAAGTAAATAACCCTAATTTTGGAAATAGGAGTTCCGTCCTTTATTTATTATCGTCCTTTTGTTCTCATGGCATAAACAGATAAACACGAAAACTAATTTACCATGTTAGCAAACATGTAGGCTTTGGTAAATCTAAATGGTTATTATCTTCCTGAAATATTGTTAAGACTTTACGAACAGTTTCTTCGAACATAGAGAAGAATATCACCAAAATTATGATTCACGTGTACTGACACTTCAATCTCCACTAGCTAATATCAGAACTAAGAATGCTGTTTTTAAAACCATCTAACAAATTAAATTTTCCATAAGCTATTTTAGTCAGGAATTTTATTCTTCGCATTATTTCTGTACTTAATTTTTTTTAACCAAGTCTCTGCGTATCAAAGAGTTAAGACATCTCTCGTAAATTAAAGATACATTCAGCTTAACAAAAACAAATATATGTGTCTTTCCCTTAGCACAACTGTTTTTTTTAATATTGACAAAGTGTTTGGCATTACACCTAATTACATAGCAGGTGCTGAACCTCAGGAAAAATAATTTCAGTTATTAATATCAGATAAAATATTTTTCAAAAATGTGTATCACACACACACACACACTGCTTTTGTTTTCTCGATAATTTTATAATTATCCAAGACAAACTGTTTCCGCATACTATTAAGTGTTAATAGTTTTCTTTTGACGAAATAAGTTATACAAAATCATTAGAGAATAACATCCTAATGTTGTTTTTTTCTTCAAATTTATTTCGAAAACTTGCAAAGAATTGAAACATGATTCAGTTGTAAAATATCGTAATGCTCCAGATATGTAGTGATATGCATGTAACGTGTATAGCAACCATTTAACGAAACCGTTAGCCGAATATCAAAATGTTTTATCTTAATTTGCATTCTGCTTGTTGTCAAAAGAGACAGGCTGTTTTCTATATCTAAACTAGAAATTCTGAGAACTTTCTACAAATAGGAAATTCATAATAGATTTCTTTTAACCATACTTTAGTTACTCACAATGACTTTTACGACATTTTTCTAACAAATACAATTTTTCGCAATTTTTGGAATTCACAACGAAACACAAAACAGAACAGTTATATCTATTTAAATTAGAAACGAGTTTCAGAGCAACAGACACTGCATTAAGAATAAAATCAGTGTATGTAAAATATAATGTATCAAAACTCTGTCCACTTAAAGGGAAATCTTTATCTCATATAACGGCGTTTAAAGTATTGTAAAAATTTGAATGGTTCATAAATCTAAATATCAATTTCAAAAAATTATAATTCTTATTTCGTTACGTACTATTATCTGTATTACTGCTTCGTAACTAGTAGACTTTTTTAGGAAACTTTAGGGCAAATCCCAGGCCGTGAACGTTTTGCAAAATTTGGCGATTTACTCGCGAGCACCCCGCGAATTTTGCCTTTTTGTTTCGGTATAAAATGACCAACCTATCTACAAATGTATGGATTCCTCCCACATGGTGTTATTATCCGATCCTCGCGGAGATTACACGACGCAGAACATGTTTAGCAGGCATATATTAGGACATTTGTTTCGTATTGACCAATGTGCAGATGTGAGCCCAACTTGTTACTATTGGCACTACACCATCGCACCGACGGTGGTTATCTTACCGAAAGGTAACTCTAATGTCAACGGACGTCCTGTTAATAGGTATGCTTCGGGAATTATTGTGATGATATGAAATATCCCGAATGGTTCTTAATTCCATCTGATATGAACATCCCACAGATGTTTATCTGTCGGATGTGGGGGAAATCCAGTTGAGGAAGTTTTTTTATTGTAGGTTTAACGACCACCGTGAGCAACTCAGTGGACTATAAGAAGTCTCCCGTCCCTAATTTAGGAGTCCTGGTTTCAGGGAAGGGAGAGAGCCAGTGCCGTAAGTTTAACGAAACATCCATGCCTCACCGGGGTTTGAACCCGGACCCCAAAGCGGACGAATGATCTGATGCCATCTCTTAGACCACTGTGGCACCGAGGTGGGGCGGTGTTGAGGAAATTGGACATATCACTTCTCTCTATACCGGAACTACGGTCATCGGTCCCAGTAGCTTCATTTTGGTATCCCATAACAGCTATACAAAGACCATGTGAAGCCCAAATTTGCCGGTTGTGCGCCTCTAAAGTCTCATCCTTCCGTTCCCGAGCCGAATGTTTCCAAATTAAGCTACGCCGGCAAAAACGTTTCTTTGTTACTCGACGTTTTGATATGTGCGTACGTTCTGAGGTAGGTGCGTGCGTCACGACTGGACAAAAGAGTGGTCAAGGAACTGTAACCTGGACCATCAGAAATGTCAATGTATTTTCACGGTTGTGTGTACAAGTAGTTGGAAATGTTGATTGTGATTTTTTTCCTATTTCGAATACTAGGCCAATTTTACAAAAGGTAATAGAAGATGATGACTGAAGAATCAGTTCTTCGTTAGAGTAAGAAGAAAAACATTTAACTTATTATCTTAAAAAAATTACATCTCTTTCTTTATAAAATACATGTAGCACACAGTTGAAGGTGGGGTAGATCTCACAGGTATTTTAGAAATCTAAGTAAATAACCCTAATTTTGGAAATAGGAGTTCCGTCCTTTATTTATTATCGTCCTTTTGTTCTCATGGCATAAACAGATAAACACCAAAGCTAATTTACCATGTTAGCAAACATGTAGGCTTTGGTAAATCTAAATGGTTATTATCTTTCTGAAATATTGTTAAGACTTTACGAACAGTTTCTTCGAACATAGAGAAGAATATCACCAAAATTATGATTCACGTGTACTGACACTTCAATCTCCACTAGCTAATATCTGAACTAAGAATGCTGTTTTTAAAACCATCTAACAAATTAAATTTTCCATAAGCTATTTTAGTCAGGAATTTTATTCTTCGCATTATTTCTGTACTTATTTTTTTTTTTAACCAAGTCTCTGCGTATCAAAGAGTTAAGACATCTCTCGTAAATTAAAGATACATTCAGCTTAACAAAAACAAATATATGTGTCTTTGCCATAGCACAACTGTTTTTATTTAATATTGACAAAGTGTTTGGCATTACACTTAATTACACAGCAGGTGCTGAACCTCAGGAAAAATAATTTCAATTATTAATATCAGATAAAATATTTTTCAAAAATGTGTATCACACACACACACACTGTTTTTGTTTTCTCGATAATTTTATAATTATCCAAGGCAAACTGTTTCCGCATACTATTAAGTGTTAATAATTTTCTTTTGACGAAATAAGTTATACAAAATCATTAGAGAATAACATCCTAATGTTGTTTTTTCTTCAAATTTATTTCGAAAACTTGCAAAGAATTGAAACATGATTCAGTTGTAAAATATCGTAATGCTCCCGATATGTAGTGATATGCATGTAACGTGTATAGCAACCATTTAACGAAACCGTTAGCCGAATATCAAAATGTTTTATCTTAATTTGCATTCTGCTTGTTGTCAAAAGAGACAGGCTGTTTTCTATATCTAAACTAGAAATCCTGAGAACTTTCTACAAATAGGAAATTCATAATAGATTTCTTTTAACCATACTTTAGTTACTCACAATGATCTTTACGCCATTTTTCTAACAAATACAATTTTTCGCAATTTTTGGAATTCACAACGAAACACAAAACAGAACAGTTATATCTATTTAAATGTTTGAAACTTTTACCAAAATTATTCAATATCGTTCACTTTTCTGTAAAGTACTATTAAACAAAAGTTTTATACTGTGGAATTAAACATGTTGTCGCACTTTAGAGAAGTTTTTCAAATCCTGATTTATGTTCTCCACAAATAGCTTTAACGTTACTACATTAAAATGTCCCCGGAGACTTTTACTGAATTAGTTATTCAAGAAATCCTTTTTTTGTTCACCAGGAGTTTAACGAACACCGTGAGCAACTCAGTGGGCTATAAGCAGTCGCTCGTCCCTATTTATGTTCACTGGTTCCCGGCAAGGGAGGCAGATAGTGCCGTAAGACAAACACAACATTCATGCCTCATCCGGATTCGATCCCGGGCCTCTTTCGGACGAATGATCACAGGCCATCGCTTAGACCACTGTGCCACCGGGGCGGAAAGACATTTTTTGCCGTATGGTGCAGGAGCAAATTCAGTTTATTATTAGTAGACAAATTAAAAGTGTTTTGCTCTAATGCCTTAGTATTTATTACATTTTACACACTCCAGTCACAGTATCACAGTATTGTAACGACCTCCTACTTTTGACGTCCACTCACGACACGCGCCTTATTAATAAAATAAGGCGCGTGTCGTGAGTTGGCTTGGAGGGTATATTAAGTGTGCTGTAGGCATTCTGAAAACATATCACTGTTGCTGTCGTGGAAAAATGAGCGATTTATTAGATTTGCAAAAAGGGATTATTATATGAATTCAGGCCAATGGTGGCAGTATTTGGAAACAGCGCAGTGTATGAACTGTCCGCATGCTGCTGGGTATAAAGTGTATCGTGTTTGGAGAAATGCCACCATTGCGAATAAGCGACGTGGAAACTGCGGACCACCGCGTGCAAATGATGTGAGAGGTGAATGTCCGCTGCGAATGTGCTAGAGCGCCGACCGACACGTTACAGGGGAGCAACTCACTTACCGAATGGACCAGGAGGCTACAGAATGTGTGTCTAAAACGACAGTTCAGCGATCCCTGCTGTGTACGAAAGAACTGAGTCAGAAGATAGGTTGATTTTAAATGTTCTTGCTGTTCCATTAGCTGAAACGAATGTTGAAAGCTGTAATTACTTTGTATGACATCTTCCTCGAGTGCATCATTTTGGAATCCATAATTATTTAAGCACTCAGCGAGGTAGTACTTTAGTGCGTTAATAAGTATGAGATACCTTTTGCGAATAAAAAGTCTTTCGTGACAGACAACGCATCATACAACTCATAAGCGTAGGAAAAGAGATCCAAAGCCATATTTTTAAAGGTGTTCACGTCACCTTCAATGAGCATCTTTTAAATTATTTGTACGAAATTTGACAGAATGAATATTAAAATGTCAACTATTTAGTAGTTGCTATTAAACGTGCCTTCACAGCTGGTCCCTCCTGTAAAAGACGTTTCCGACTATTTTTGCAAGATAAGAGCAAAATACTTTGCTGAACACCAATACCTGTACAAAATAGGTGTAATAATTAGTTTAAAGCCGTGCTTTTTTACAGAAAATATTTAGAAGGCTACGCAGAGCATCAAACAAAGATCTTCGCTCTTTCCACGTTTATAAGTGAGTCATAGAAAAATTCTCATTGGCCGCCACCGGGACTCGAACCCAGGGTCTTCCAGTTACGCGCCGAATATGCTTCCGAGTTTGGTTGTTTTTCAAAAGGGAAAAAGACAACAGTTGTAATTGTATTCTGGACAAAACCATTGGGTATTGTCAAGATAGGAGCTAAATAAAAATATGAAGCAGGTTGAGATTCTTGCGCCGTATATTTCCGGACAGCTCACTGTATCTGAAAAACAGCTAATTTCCGCGCATAATTTATATAACGAAATGTAAGACATTGCCAACAGTCTTCTTAGCAAGAGGCAAAGCTGCAGTCGTATCTCGATAAAAAATTTCCGAACCACTCTTTATAAAAATATTTAGCATTACTTTTTTTGAAAATAGAGAGCATCGATTTTTTCATCCAGCTACAAATTTCTTAAAGCAATGAGGATGTTTGATCCCGATCAACTGAAGTCCTTGGACCTTTTCGACGAGGAAGAGCTATCTTTTTAAAACCACATTCCTTTGTTGGAAAATGAGGACTAACTAAAATGCGAATTTCGTTCAGTATATAGACAGCGTAAAATAATTTCGTGTTAGCGTAGGTTTGCTAAACTTCTGCAATACCAAAAAAGGTCGTTTTTCTAAGCTGATAAAGCCGCCATCAGTCGTTTTTCAGAGCCCACATACAGTGTCGATGCCAAACGATCTTTTTCTAAATTACAGACGAGTTACAGAGCAACAGACACTGCATTAAGAATAAAATCAGTGTATGTAAAATATAATGTATCAAAACTCTGTCCACTTAAAGGGAAATCTTCATCTCATATAACGGCGTTGAAAGTATTGTAAAAATGTGAATGGTTCATAAATATAAATATCAATTTCAAAAAAATATAATGCTTATTTCGTTACGTACTATTATTTGTATTACTGCTTCGTAACTAGTAGACTTTTTAGGAAGCTTTGGGCAAATATCAGGCCGTAAACATTTGCAAAATTTGGCGATTTACTCGCGAGCGCCCCGCGAATTTTGCCTTTTTGTTTCGGTATAAAATGACCAACCTATCTACAAATATATGGATTCCTCACACATGGTGTTATTATCCGTTCCTCGCGGAGATTACACGACGCAGAACATGTTTAGCAGGCATATATTAGGACATTTGTTTCGTATTGACCAATGTGCAGATGTGAGCCCAACTTGTTACTGTTGGCACTACAATATCGCACCGAAGGAGGTTATCTTACCGAAAGGTTACTCTAATGTCAACGGACGTCCTGTTAGTAGGCATGTTTCGGGAATTATTGTGATGATATGAAGTATCCCGTATGGTTCTTAATTTCATCTGATATGAACATCCCACAGATGTTTATCTGTCGGATGTGGGGAAATCCAGTTAAGGACGTTTTTTTTTATTATAGGTTTAACGACCACCGTGAGCAACTCAGTGGACTATAAGAAGTCTCCCGTCCCTAATTTAGGACTCCTGGTTTCAGGGAAGGGAGAGAGCCAGTGCCGTAAGTTTAACGAAACATCCATGCCTCACCGGGGTTTGAACCCGGACCACATCGCGGACGAATGATCTGATGCCATCTCTTAGACCACTGTGGCACCGAGGTGGGGCGGTGTTGAAGAAATTGGACATATCACTTCGCTCTATACCGGAACTGCGGTCATCGGTCCCAGTAGCTTCATTTCGTATTTCATAACAGCTGTATAAAGACCATGTGAAGCCCAAATTTGCCGGTTGTGCGCCTCTAAAGTCTCATCCTTCCGTTCCGGAGCCGAATGTTTCCAAATTAAGCTACGCCGGCAAAAACGTTTCTTTGTTACTCGACGTTTTGATATATGCGTACGTTCTGAGGTAGGTGCGTGCGTCACGACTGGACAAAAGAGAGGTCAAGGAACTGTAACCTGGACCATCAGAAATGTCAATGTATTTTCACGGTTGTGTGTGCAAGTAGTTGGATATGTTGATTGTGATTTTCTTTCCTATTTCGAATACTAGGCCAATTTTACAAAAAGTAATAGAAGCTGATGACTGAAGAATCAGTTCTTCGTTAGAGTAAGAAGAAAAACATTTAACTTATTATCTTAAAAAAATTACATTACTTTCTTTATAAAATACATGTAGCACACAGTTGAAGATGGGGTAGATCTCACAGGTATTTAAGAAATCTAAGTAAATAACCCTAATTTTGGAAATAGGAGTTCCGTCCTTTATTTATTATCGTCCTTTTGTTCTCATGGCATAAACAGATAAACACCAAAGCTAATTTACCATGTTAGCAAACATGAAGGCTTTGGTAAATCTAAATGGTTATTATCTTTCTGAAATATTGTTAAGACTTTACGAACAGTTGCTTCGAACATAGAGAAGAATATCACCAAAATTATGATTCACGTGCACTGACACTTCAATCTTCAATACCTAATATCTGAACTAAGAATGCTGTTTTTAAAACCATCTAACAAATTAAACTTTCCATAAGCTATTTCAGTCAGGAATTTTATTCTTCGCATTATTTCTGTACTTAATTTT
The DNA here is from genome assembly GCA_039090855.1 of Macrothele yani. Lineage (NCBI taxonomy): Eukaryota > Metazoa > Arthropoda > Arachnida > Araneae > Macrothelidae > Macrothele > Macrothele yani. The sequence goes on along the minus strand of CM077015.1, from coordinate 129,076,445 downwards.
TGTTTTCTTTTAACCAAGTCTCTGCGTATCAAAGAGTTAAGACATCTCTCGTAAATTAAAGATACATTCAGCTTAACAAAAACAAATATATGTGTCTTAGCCATAGCGCAATTGTTTTTTTTAATATAGACAAAGTGTTTGGCATTACACCTAATTACACAGCAGGTGCTGAACCTCAAGAAAAATAATTTCAATTATTAATATCAGATAAAATATTTTTCAAAAATGTGTATCACACACACACACACTGTTTTTGTTTTCTCGATAATTTTATAATTATCCAAGACAAACTGTTTCCGCATACTATTAAGTGTTAATAGTTTTCTTTTGACGAAATAAGTTATACAAAATCATTAGAGAATAACATCCTAATGTTGTTTTTTTCTTCAAATTTATTTCGAAAACTTGCAAAGAATTGAAACATGATTCAGTTGTAAAATATCGTAATGCTCCCGATATGTAGTGATATGCATGTAACGTGTATAGCAACCATTTAACGAAACCGTTAGCCGAATATCAAAATGTTTTATCTTAATTTGCATTCTGCTTGTTGTCAAAAGAGACAGGCTGTTTTCTATATCTAAATTAGAAATTCTGAGAACTTTCTACAAATAGGAAATTCATAATAGATTTCTTTTAACCATACTTTAGTTACTCACAATGACTTTTACGCCATTTTTCTAACAAATACAATTTTTCGCAATTTTTGGACTTCACAACGAAACACAAAACAGAACAGTTATATCTATTTAAGTCAGAAACGAGTTACAGAGCAACAGATACTGCATTAAGAATAAAATCAGTGTATGTAAAATATAATGTATCAAAACTCTGTCCACTTAAAGGGAAATCTTCATCTCATATAACGGCGTTGAAAGTATTGTAAAAATTTGAATGGTTCATAAATCTAAATATCAATTTCAAAAAATTATAATTCTTATTTCGTTACGTACTATTATCTGTATTACTACTTCGTAACTAGTAGACTTTTTTAGGAAACTTTAGGGCAAATCCCAGGCCGTGAACTTTTTGCAAAATTTGGCGATTTACTCGCGAGCACCCCGCGAATTGGGAACCTCAACGAACTATAGGGGGCGCTGCGCAAATGTAAACAAACTTCTCTAGTACGGGTAACGTCGCACGTGTTTCCATAAAGTCGAATGTTTGAATGGCTGGTTTGTCGCTTTCAATCCTTGAAATAATGAAATTTGCGGACGCTTCCAAAAATTAAAGATGCCTTAAAGAAGGGGAAGTGATTGTTAATGTAGGCCATATAATTTCTTGTCGAATTAAGATGGAAGAGAAATTCTCATCGTTTCGCACTGCATTTAGTTTACGGCAATAACGTCGTCGCCTCACTCCATCAACGGTGTTTTAGATACAAGTAACAGTGAAATTTCTATAAAGTCATTTGAGTGCTCTTGTAAAGCGGGCAGAAGTGGAACGTGTAAGCACTGTGTAGCAGTAATGCTTTACTGTAACAGGTAATTTTTATTTTTACATTTTCAGGCAAGTGATATAGTAATACCGACAGGGGTGTTCTAATCCGGATTACTATTAAAAGCTGACATTTCGTTTCACTTGACGTTTCCCAGGACCCATTTTCAATACTGTCAACAATAACATTTGTAATTTTTGAACATTCTGTTCCTAAAAGTGTTTGTGAATTGGTAATTGTTGATCATCATTGGGTTCTGCGTTTTTGAACTGATGACTGTTGACAGAACATTGCAAATCTTGTTTCATAATGAAGTTTAAATTTATACGGATAACAGCAATTATTTGTTTTCAAGATTATGTAGAAATGCGGATATTTTAATTACTACTATGCAATAAAAACATGCTGCCTTGTTTATTATTCATTCAAAGACGTTACTAGGTTAGTAGCATTTCACTGGAAGGATTTCAAACGCAAGGCACAAACGTTTATACTAACTTGTGAAAAACATAGCTGAAACCTTGGGAACGACATTGCGGGACACAACAATATGATTTGTTCTTCTTCACGGAATTCTCCATTATACAACTCTCTAATTCCAGAATGAATGCAAAAATACACCAAACTACGACAACTGAACGTAATGAGCGATCTGCTATCAACAGCCAAGCATTGAGCCGAAAACGTTACCCGTACTACAGTAATTCTTCCTTTTGCCGCTAGAGGGAGAGCGGACCGCTGAGATTGCCAATTTTGCCTTTTTGTTTCGGTATAAAATGACCAACCTATCTACAAATGTATGGATTCCTCCCACATGGTGTTATTATCCGATCCTCGCGGAGATTACACGACGCAGAACATGTTTAGCAGGCATATATTAGGACATTTGTTTCGTATTGACCAATGTGCAGATGTGAGCCCAACTTGTTACTGTTGGCACTACACCATCGCACCGACGGAGGTTATCTTACCAAAAGGTAACTCTAATGTCAACGGACGTCCTGTTAGTAGGTATGCTTCGGGAATTATTGTGATGATATGAAATATCCCGAATGGTTCTTAATTTCATCTGATATGGACATCCCACAGATGTTTATCTGTCGGATGTGGGGGAAATCCAGTTGAGGAAGTTTTTTTATTGTAGGTTTAACGACCACCGTGAGCAACTAAGTGGACTATAAGAAGTCTCCCGTCCTTAATTTAAGAGTCCTGGTTTCAGGGAAGGGAGAGAGCCAGTGCCGTAAGTTTAACGAAACATCCATGCCTCACCGGGGTTTGAATCCGGACCCCATAGCGGACGAATGATCTGGTGCCATCTCTTAGACCACTGTGGCACCGAGGTGGGGCGGTGTTGATCAAATTGGACATATCACTTCTCTCTATACCGGAACTACGGTCATCGGCCCCAGTAGCTTCATTTCATACTTAATAACAGCTGTACAAAGACCATGTGAAGCCCAAATTTGCCGGTTGTGCGCCTCTAAAGTCGCATCCTTCCGTTCCCGAGCCGAATGTTTCCAAATTAAGCTACGCTGGCAAAAACGTTTCTTTGTTACTCGACGTTTTGATATGTGCGTACGTTCTGAGGTAGGTGCGTGCGTCACGACTGGACAAAAGAGAGGTCAAGGAACTGTAACCTGGACCATCAGAAATGTCAATGTATTTTCATGGTTGTGTGTGCAAGTAGTTGGAAATGTTGATTGTGATTTTTTTTTTCCAATTTCGAATACTAGGCCAATTTTACAAAAGGTAATAGAAGCTGATGACTGAAGAATCAGTTCTTCGTTAGAGTAAGAAGAAAAACATTTAACTTATTATCTTAAAAAAATTACATCTCTTTCTTTATAAAATACATGTAGCACACAGTTGAAGGTGGGGTAGATCTCACAGGTATTTTAGAAATCTAAGTAAATAACCCTAATTTTGGAAATAGGAGTTCCGTCCTTTATTTATTATCGTTCTTTTGTTCTCATGGCATAAACAGATAAACACCAAAGCTAATTTACCATGTTAGCAAACGTGAAGGCTTTGGTAAATCTAAATGGTTATTATCTTTCTGAAATATTGTTAAGACTTTACGAACAGTTTCTTCGAACATAGAGAAGAATATCCAATTATGATTCACGTGCACTGACACTTCAATCTCCAATACCTAATATCTGAACTAAGAATGCTGTTTTTAAAACCATCTAACAAATTGAACTTTCCATAAGCTATTTCAGTCAGGAATTTTATTCTTCGCATTATTTCTGTACTTAATTTTTGTTTTCTTTTAACCAAGTCTGTGCGTATCAAAGAGTTAAGACATCTCTCGTAAATTAAAGATACATTCAGCTTAACAAAAACAAATATATGTGTCTTGGCCATAGCGCAACTGTTTTTTTAATATAGACAAAGTGTTTGGCATTACACCTAATTACACAGCAGGTGCTGAACCTCAGGAAAAATAATTTCAATTATTAATATCAGATAAAATATTTTTCAAAAATGTGTATCACACACACACACACACACACTGTTTTTGTTTTCTCGATAATTTTATAATTATCCAAGACAAACTGTTTTCGCATACTATTAAGTGTTAATAGTTTTCTTTTGACGAAATAAGTTATACAAAATCATTAGAGAATAACATCCTAATGTTGTTTTTTTCTTCAAATTTATTTCGAAAACTTGCAAAGAATTGAAACATGATTCAGTTGTAAAATATCGTAATGCTCCCGATATGTAGTGATATGCATGTAACGTGTATAGCAACCATTTAACGAAACCGTTAGCCGAATATCAAAATGTTTTATCTTAATTTGCATTCTGCTAGTTGTCAAAAGAAACAGGCTGTTTTCTATATCTAAACTAGAAATCCTGAGAACTTTCTACAAATAGGAAATGCATAATAGATTTCTTTTAACCATACTTTAGTTACTCAAAATGACTTTTACGCTATTTTTCTAACAAATACAATTTTTCGCAATTTTTGGACTTCACAACGAAACACAAAACAGAACAGTTATATCTATTTAAATGTTTGAAACTTTTACCAAAATTATTCAATATCGTTCACTTTACTGTAAAGTACTATTAAATAAAAATTTTATACTGCGGAATTTAACATGTTATCGCATTTTAGAGAAGTTTTTCAAATCCTGATTTATGTTCTTCACAAATAGCTCTAACGTTACTACATTAAAATATCCCCGGAGACTGTTACTAAATTAGTTATTCAAGAAATTCTTTTTTTTTTTTTGTTCACCAGGGGTTTAACGAACACCGTGAGCAACTCAGTGGGCTATAAGCAGTCGCTCGTCCCTAATTTATGTTCACTGGTTCCCGGCAAGGGAGGCAGATAGTGCCGTAAGACAAACACAACATTCATGCCTCATCCGCATTCTAACCGGGCCCCTTTCGGGCGAATGATCACAGGCCATCGCTTAGACCACTGTGCCATCGGGGCGGAAAGACATTTTTTGCCGTATGGTGCACGAGCAAATGCAATTTATTATTAGCTGACAAATTAAAAGTGTTTTGCTCTAATGCCTTAGTATTTATTGCATTTTACACACTCCAGTCACAGTATTGTAACGACCTCCTACTTTTGACGTCAACAACGCGTAGACAATAAAATAAGGCGCTTGTCGTGAGTTGGCTTGGAGGGTATATTAAGTGTGATGTAGGCATTCTGAAAACATATCACTCGTTGCTGTCGTGGATAAATGAGCGATTTGTTAGATTTGGAAAAAGGGATTATTATATGATTTCAGGCTAATGGTGGCAGTATTTGGAAACAGCGCAGTGTATGAACAGTCCGCATGCTGCTGGGTATAAAGTGTATCGTGTTTGGGGAAATGCCACCATTGCGAATAAGCGACGTGGAAACTGCGGACCACCGCGTGCAAATGATGTGAATGGTAAATGTCCGCTGCGAATGTGCTAGAGTGCCGACCGACACGCTACAGGAGAGCAACTCACTTACCGAATGGACCAGGAGGCTACAGAATGTGTGTCTAAAACGACAGTTCAGCGAACGCTGCTGTGTAAAGGGCTCCGATGCAGATGGATGGCCTCTTCACTTATGTTATTGAAGGTGCATCGGCAGAAACGGCTTATATTTGCACGGCATTGTCGGAAATGTACCTCCGCTGATTGGCAAGGATTGCTTTCTCGATGAATCATGTTTTCTGCTTCATTGAACTGACGAACGTTGGAGTATAAAGCGAGTAGCATCTGAGAATAAACATTTTTCAACCATTGCTGGAAAAACGTGGCACCGTTATGGTCTCGGAAATGTTTTCGTAGTATTCCCTGGATCCAGAAATACCTGTGGAGGGCACTATGGATCAAATTCGTTATGAATCCTTCCTAGCTGGGTACGTACGCCAACACATGCTGATTGTCTTCTCTGGGGTAGATGGAATCTTCCTGCATGACAATGTGGCATGTCGCACAGTTAGAAATCTCTTAGAGTGTTTGGAAAAGCACGATAAAGACTTAAACTTACTTCCTTGTCCCCGTAATTCCCATTATCTAAACTCAAGTGAGCATCTATGGGACCACATCAATAGCGTTGTTCGATCTATGGACTCTCCACCTCACGCCCCCAGCAGCTGTAAGATGCACTGCAGTGAGCATGGCTCCACATACATTTGAACAACTTCCTGCAGCTTATTGAGTCACTCCCATTCTTTCTAGTAGCTGTCAGAGCTGCATATGACGGTTACTCTGTATATTAGCTGGTGGTCACAATAATGTGATTCGACCATGTAATTGCATGTACTGAGTAATCGTTAGAAAACGCAGAACCTGTGTTGAGTTCAAATGTTTAATACAGTCACTGTCCAAAAATAGTTGTACCCATTAGGGCATGTTGGACTGGAAAGCTATTCGGGAGGAAGGTAAAATTGATCTGGAACAATGAATGATTAAACATTGAGACTGATAGGGGCAATATGTATTGAGCTACACGACAATAAGTAGAATGACTCTATGGCGTCTTGCCGCCATGTTTGCTGACAAAGCGTGCCATACGACTCGGCAGGGAGTACAGGTACCCTGCGATAGGCCATCCCATGGAGCTTTAATCTTCTCATGCATTTCGTGAAAAATGTTCGGTAGGGTTGGAGTGGGGCAAGCGCGTTCAATAGTATCCCACACATTTTCAATAGGCGATAGGTCTGGCGATGCGGCAGGCAACGGCAGAGTGTCAGTGCGTTGAAGGCAAACTCTCCAGAAAGTAGCAGTATGCGGACGAGCGTTGTCCTGTTGAAAAATCGCACCTGATTGATCGTTCAGGAAGATAAAACCACTGGTTGCAGGACATCATTAACGTAACGTTATGCTGTCAAAGTGCTTGCAATTAACACCAAAATTGATCTGGCATCGTAGGTAATTGCACCCCACATAATGAAACCACGCCTTCTGGTCGTGTGACCCTCGAGAACAAAAAGTGACCATTCTAAGGTTCGGCTCTGTTTAGAGGTCCATGGGAAAAATGGACGAGAGTCTCAGATTTCGAGCTTTGTGAATTAATAGTCGAACTAGATACATGTAAACATACAAAGTCTGGATTGTGAGAATTTTATCATTTTTAAAAAAAATGTGCTTGAAATCAGAAATTTGAGAGAAATGTTTAAATATTTTAAAAGCCATTGCATGTATTTGCACAAGAGATAGCTAAAACATTGTTAGTAAAACATGTAGAAAACAATTACTTTATTTGAGCATGATAGCTCTAGTGGCAAATCAAGTATTAAATTTTACGTAAATCGCGATTTTAATCAAAAACGCTACACTGAGCCCATCAAAGACGGCCGCAAGAAAAACCTATGACTTGTAAAAAAAACATTTATATTTTTGAAGTGCCAATATATTGGGAATATTATGTGCAAAATATAAAAAATATTCAAAAATGTCAAGCAACCATCACTGGTTGATTTGACATGGAATGACCCTACTGAGACATGTAAATGTATGCACTTTCTCTTGCTACATCTTTATGTACTATATATCCCTATTTACGTTTTCAATTAAACCAATAGTTATTGAACGAAATTTCCCGCACTTGCAGCATGCCTGAAACTATGTTTCTTTTCAGTGCTTTGTGTCCCTTAAAGCAGTGTTAGTACGGTGGATTTTGTTAGACACCTCCTGCAATTGCTGTTTTTAAGTAATCGTGGAGTTCCCAGGCCTTACCATACTAAATCAGCAGAAAACAGTTTTAAAAATAACAGTGTTCAGGTTTAAAATAAGTGTGCAATAATATTTATGAAGACGCTTAAATGTGAAAACTACTGTATAATTTTTCGTACTTTTCTTCAGGCTTGATTAGGATTTCATGATAAGCGAGGTTAAACTCGCCAGCTTAAAACTCCTTTAAAAATCTTGTCGCTCCAAAACTTCGCAGGCTACGTGCTGTTTAGTCTGCACGTGACGGAATAACCTCCTATCAGGCAGGTGGTCATAATGTTTAGCTCTTCGGTATGATTGAGTAATTTATCTTTTTGATAGAATCTATGATATGTATTCATCATTTTTGATTATGTTGACCTAAGAAGCGCGTAGTAAATCAGTCAGGCGTAACAGCCGACTAGTCAGTTAGGCACACTTAATAGAAACATAACAATTACTGAAGACAGCGGATGCTTTTGTAACTTTTATTAGTTTACCCGGAAAAAAAATCACCATAAATCTGTTCTCACATGAAAGCTATTTACCACGTTTAAAATACATTTCATTATGTGTTTCTAATTACTTTAGGAACACTGAAGTTGAAACATTAATGCTTAAATTTTATCTGATTCCTTCACATTTTATAAAATCCAATACATATATCCAGCTCTGAAATATATATAATTTAAGCGTAATCTTTGTCTGTAGTTTAATCTGTTTATTTTGGATACATGGAGGAATCTCTTTAGAACTAAAACTCTGTATCTTAAAAAAAATAATGATTTTGCATTAGTAGTCCAAAATTCATTTTACAATTCAAGTCGAGATAAAAAACGAACATAATGAATAAAAAAGGAAAACTTGTATTCTGCATGAAAAATTCCATCCCTGAATGTCGTTTTCTGAAAATCTCAGCCGTCCAGTGGCGCAGTGGTCAAAACGTAGGCTACTGACCATTCGTTGGAGTAGGTCCAGATTCGAATCCGAGGTAGCCTGGATAATGTGTTTGTCTTGTAGACATGGTTCTTTCCCCTTCCTGGAACCAGTGTCCCTCTATTGCGGAAGAGCCACTGCTTATACCCAATTGAGTTTTTCACTTTGGTCGTTAAACCCCCAACTAAAAGAAAATCGTATTCAAGAAGATTTTCTTTCCATGTAAGACATTTCCTGCTGTAAAGATTGGGGAAATCCTATTCTTTAAGTCTTGAACAGTTTCCCGAAAAGGGGCCAAATGACAATTTTTCCTCTCTAAATCTCCTTTTGAAAATGTACTCGAAGAATCGTTTTTCCTTAGCATATCTTTCTCTGTGACCAATAATTTTCGAATATTTTCTAATTTTCTATTTTGCGAAATTCTGTGGCCAGATAACGTCTGTGTACACTTTTGTTTAGAAGACAACTTAATTCAAAAAATTCTTAGGAAAATCATTTCACCTCCTTCTCTCTCGTAAGATACTTTTCATTGCTAAGGCTATTTGGCATTCACCGTTTTCTCCTTTAGGTAAAGCAGAGCTTCTCCACTAAGGCGATATTTCTTATCACGTTAATTGTATAACTCTGCTTCTAATTGCTCCATCTGAAAATTATTTTGCCTCTTCTTTCTTTTAAAAGAAACGCTTTGTACATGGTTTCTAAATTTTCGTGACACACTTTCAGCTGCCAAAGAGAGTAAGCTGCTGTTCTTGCTTGCTCGCAAGTTCTCTCGATTGTAGAGATATGCGCTGGTCTTTGTTTTATTTTTGTAGGTGTCCGGTATTATGAATAACCATACATGATATTTTGAATTATGCGAAATTTTCATCAGTTGGTCTGAGCAATTTCTGTTTTAATTTGAATTATTTGGTTTCATCAAAATCTGCTTTGAAATACTTTTTTCCTGTCGTACAGTTTGCAAAACACGTGCTCAATAAAACCGCAACTTCTATCTATTTTGCCTAAGTGAAAATCCTCCAAATACGTGGCGTCAGTGAATAAACATATAATGTTCCTTTTCCCCGACGGCAGCCGAATAATAGTTTTTCGGTTGCTGTGCGTTACTAAACGAGGAAAAAGTGATGTCTCTGTGTATTTTTCCTATTTCCAATTTAAATAAATTTCCGTGTGATTTTTTGTAGATACTTTACATTGAGGAAGCACAGTGGAATTACGAAAAAATCAGTGGCCTTGTTCATGAAATTCTATGGAAAGGCTCGTGTCGGGTTACATGCAATGTACGACATTGAAGCATCTGTTGAAACGTGAATGCTGATTTGAAGTGTTAATCGCTATATTCAAGTATCTGCTGAAATGTGGATGTTTCTATTGTATGAGTTTAAAGCTTCGCTCACCTGACAAAAAAAGGAGAACCTTATAAAGTTAATTTCATTTTTGATTTAAATTGGCTTTTTTCTCATAAAGTACTGTAAGATGCTATATATATATATATATATATATATTAGGTGTACAACTTATTTCCTGGCACCCAACCGCAAGCGATCACAGAACGTCGTCAATGCAAATAGCTGCGTACATAACGGACGAACGTTGACGGTGAAAGCAATGTTTTTCGTGAAGCAATATTTGAGGCATTGCCTTCTGTTCGCGTATTAGCTGAAAAAACGTGCCGTAGAAGCCCAGCAAGTGATCTCAGCTTGCTGCTTTGGGTGAGGCTCCTGTATACTACAGTAAGTGTAAGAAGTGGTTCCAGCGCTTTAAGCAGGGAAATTTCGATCCCCGTGATGCAGAACTTCGGACAGCCACAGAAAGTTGACGATGAGGAATTGGAACAACTGTTGGACGTGGAACCCTGTCGCACACAGTCAGAACTCGCCCAGGAACTCGAAGAAACACGACAAGTCATTGCAGAGCGCCTGCACAAGCTTCGACGGATTCACAAGGAGGGCCGTTGGATGCCCCACCAACTCACAGCTGCGAACAAGTCTAGGCGCTACGAAGTTGCTGTGTCCTTGCTCTCCAGATTCAAGAATAGAAATTTCCTCCACAGGATTTTGACCTGTGATGAGAAGTGGATCCTCTGCGATAATCCTAAGCTGCGCAAATCCTGGGTTTATCCAGGTCAGCCTGCCACCAGTACCATCAAACCGAATATTCATGCCAGGAAGTTGTTGCTGTGCATATGGTGGGATCAGCGCTGTGTTGTACAATATGAGTTGCTCAAACCAGGTGAAACGTTCAATGCTGTGCGTTATTGTCAGCAACTCATGCGTGTGAGTGAAGCACTTGACGTGAAAAGGCCATACACTGCAACGGCAGAAGGTATGTCCTTTTGCTCCAGGATAACGCACGTCCTTACACCGCGAAAACGACATTAAACACGATCACCTACTTGGGATGGTATATTTTGTCCCACCCGGCGTATTCTCCAGACTTCGCCCAGTCGGATTATCACTTCTTTCGCTCCCTGAAACATCACCTGAGTGATACGCACTACACTTCTGTCGAGGAGGTCCACACAATATTGATGACTTGACCAACTCGAAACAGCCCTATTTTTTCCTCATTGGCTTTCGGAAGATCCCTGACCTATGGCTCAAATGTATCCAACACAACGGGGATCATTTCCCTGATTAGGTTGGTATTCGATTTGCTCTAATTTGCTGTCAACGTGTCGTGCCTGTGGCAGCCAATTAAGTTGCACGCCTAACACTATTTGTTTTAAAGAAGTTGTAATTTTTGTTGAATAAACATTGTGTGAATAAAGAAATTCTATGATCCGCAACAGAACAGTGCAATCAGCATCATTTCCATATCCTACACATGATCTTTTCATCAAAATATAATTTGCTAAGTTTCTGTAAATAAACAGTGCAATTTTACGTTGACGTATTAGCATAAATTCCATTGCCAAGCAGAGTTAAATGAGCATTAGTTCCCTTCTGATGAATTTTGAAGACAAAGTTATATTTTTGCGAGTTACGATATTAAATATTTAACATACTGAGAACGATCATTAAATGATAAATTTGTCCTCAAGAAAAATTTATAAAGCGTCTCTCTATAAATTGGCATTTTAAAATACATTAACAGCTACACTATTTCACCGGACCACACGTGCAAATGGTCTTTAAACATCTTGTTTCAAAACAATTTTTTAACCAATTTTTCTAAAATAAGAGTTTTAATCGCTTACCGTATAATAAATCTTTATACCAGATGAGAAAAAACAAGAAAAGAAAAAAACGTATACTCTACAATGATTGATCAAGTTTTTTGCTTATTCACTATTATAACCACGGAAAGTACAATATTTTCTGCAAATTTTGATGAATATTACACGTTAAAAATATTTGCTTTCTAAAAATGTTGGATGTAAAATGATATCAAGTGCAACTGTAACTTATCCAAACAAAAGGAACGACCGTTTTATACATTTATAGTTAAGGTGGACGTCAAGTAATTTTGCTTATTATACTTCCAATGGAAAAACTTTTGTACACATTTCCTTCACAATTAGTGTTCCCAAGGATGAAAATTTTAACATCGATTAAAATAACTTCATATTATAACTTGGAGTACTTAATATTTTTAAAAGCACATAACCATAATTATATTAAAAATCAATAACTTTTCCGTGGTGGTGTTGGAATCAGAAAAAAGATGGCGCAAACTGTACTTTGATAACGTCAGTAGACAAACAAATGTTGGATTGCATAGTTATGGTTATGTTTTAGAAGATATTAAGTATTCCAAGTTATAAAAAGAAGTTATTTTAATCGATGTTCAAATTTCATCCTTGGGAACGCACTAATTGTGAAGAAATTGTGTAGAGAAGTATTTTCATTGGAAGTATAGGAAGCAAAATTACTTGACGTCCACCTTAAGCGTACGGACTGCGACAACATGTAGGGAAGATAGTAAAATAGAAACACAGCAAAGAATTTAGCACACAATTTCACTTCTTACATATGGTAATACATTCATGCACATGCAGGTAATTATACACAGACGGGAAAAAAATCCCAACACCACGAAAAAATATTTGTAGAGGAATGAAATGGCGGCAATACGTTTGCATAGGTAACATATATAATCGATTAAGGTTTCAAGATCACAGCTTAATGTAAGCGCGAGAAGAGCCATTTTAAATGTCAAATGCTGGTACATTAATAACCGGTGTAACCGCCAGAATGTTGAATGCAAGCACGCAAACGTTCATGCATTGTGTCGTACTGGTGCTGGATGTCAGTTTGTGGGATGGAGTTCCATGCCTGTTGCGCTTGGTCGGTCAATACAGGGACGGTTAATGCTGGTTGGGGGTGACGCTGGAGTTGTCGTCCAATGATGTCCTATACGTGCTCGATTGCTGACAGATCTGGTCATCTAGCAGGCCACGGCAACATGTCGACACTCTGTAGAGCATGTTGGGTTACAAAATCGGTATGCGGGCGAGCGTTTTCCGGTTGGAAAACACCCCCTTTAATGCTGTTCATGAATGGCAGCACAACAGGTTGAATCACCAGACCGACGTACAACTGTGCCGTCAGGGTGCGTGGGATAACCACGAGAGTGCTCCTGCTGTCATATGAAATTGCACCCCACACCATAACTACAGGTGTAGGTCCAGTGTGTCTCGGCCGCAGACAGGTTGGTTGCAGGCGCTCACCTGGCCTCCTTCAAACCAACACACGGCCATCACTGGCACCCAGGCAGAACCGGCTTTCATCAGAAAACACAACAGATCTGCACTCCGTCCTCCAATGAGCTCTAGCTTGACACCACTGACGTCGCAAGCGGCGGTGGTTTGGAGTAAGTGGAATGCACGCTATAGGGCGTTTGGCTTGGAGCTGTCCTTTAAGTAACCGATTTGTAACAGTTCGTTGTGTCAATGTGCTGGCAACTGCATCTCGAATTGCTGCCGCAGATGCGGTACGATGCGCCACGGTCATACGCCATACACGGCGGTCTTCCCTCTCAGTAGTGCCACGTGGCCGGCCGGAACCCGGTCTTCTTGAGGCAGTACCTTCCCTTGACCACCGCTGCCAACAATCATGCACAGTGGCTACATTCCTTCCAAGTCGTTCTGCAATATTGCGGAACTAATGTCCACCTTCTTGTAGCCCTATTACACGACCTCGTTAAAACTCCGTGAGCTGTTGATAATGGCTTCTTCGTCTTCTTAAAGGCATTCTTGACTAACATCAACACCCTACGTCGAATCTCAACGATAACTAACGCTCACGAACGTTACAGCGCGTATTTACAGCAAACCTGTTTTGCATGTTCCGAGGGGCGCTACTAGCGCCGCACGTATGCGCCGAGCGCGAAATTTGCATAGACGGCATCTCACAGATGTACTCTCACCGCCTACTAACTGTCGTTTATCTAACACAACCCCTTCTTGGTGTTGGGATTTTTTTTCCGTCAGTGTATTATTTATCAGTCTTTTTCTTTTAAATATACTTCATGATATCTAAAGGTACTGAAAAAGTATGTTCTAAAAGATTAGTCAGCAGTGCAAGTGACTGGGCACATTTAATATCCAAGGTTCTAAGTGTTTCAGTCCATTTATGCTTTCATACATGTTCTACAATTTTTTGTCTTCTTGATGTTTTGAATGCATTTCTTCAGTGGCTCATGTGCACAGGTTCACAGTTACGTCTTTCTAAACTCACATGTTTTCATATACCTCAAAGTTTTCACAATTTTCTTTACACACGCTACACCCATTGAAAATTAGGTTGTGTTTAGAAAATTAAGATTTCTGTCTTAACGGCTTCTTCGAGGCCTTTTGGTTAGAGATTTTATTGCGATTTATGTTATCGAAGATTCGTCCCAGATCAGACTTCCTTGAAACACTGAATACTCGCCTTACGCCAGACGGGCACATCAAGCTATTGAAACCCAGAAATTCGACCCCCACTCCTACGGCAAAATAAAGGTCATATTTTAATTACCTTCTCATTTTGATCTTTCTTGGGGACGACTTAATTCTCGCACTTCACTTTTCTAACAGGGGATATAGTGACGGCTTAGAGATGATTTCTACCACACCCTAACTCGCAAGCCTTTGAAAAAAATAACACAGTTTCCGACGCCCGATAAAACTTCAGAATTTTCTGGCATCTTTTTAGATGAGTACTTTACTACAAGCCCAAGGAAACCCAAAGAAATAAAGGATCATGTGAAGACCACATGTTAGGACAAAACACATTCCTTGTCATCTAAAGCAAATTTGGAGTTAACGTAAGGCCAAACAGAAATCATCGCTCGTTCCACGTTAATTAGTGAGTCACGGATAAATTCTCATCGGCCGACACCGAAAGAAATTTTCTGTGAATCACTTATTAACGTGGAAATAGCGATGATTTCTGTTTAGTGTTCCTGATCCAAGTCGAGTGTATGAATTACGTTAATGTAAGGCTTCTTTCTTTTCCTTAGTTTCGCTAAATACTTGTTTTTCTGACATCAATTGACATTAATGTTTACTGATGACCTTCACTGTACTCATTTAAAGAAAATGCTAATTTCGGAAAATGAGATTTTATCCAGCAGTTGTTTAAGAAATGAGAATTAACAATATTGCATATCTCAGAATCTCATTCAAAATGCGATCTCCCGTCAGGTGTTTATTTCATTTGAACTTAGGAGTTTAAAGAACAAGTGAAGCGAAATGTCAAGTTCTTCACTGTTCTTTTTTTGAAAGATCGTCTGCTAAAAGCTAACCTCGAAAAAGATTTTATATTTTGAGAAGCACAATTAAAATGCATTAAAAGTTTGGTTAGAGAAGGAATCGCAGTTTTGTTTCTTTATCGAATTAAAATGACTGATGCATGTTACATATGATGCAATAGCTTCAAACTCTACTACCGTACGTCAGCAACGCCTCCAGAAGAGAACCCTTAAGCATCTTAAATGTGCCATATTCCTGCAAACGCACGCTGGAATGTGATGAGACCGACATAGTTGGGCAATGGTCTAAGCGATGGATTCTGATCAATCGTCGTCCGAGATTGGCCCTGGTTTGAATCCCGGTGAGGCATGGATGTTGTGTTTGTCTTACGGCGCTAGTCTCTTCCTTGCCTGGGACCAGTGACGCTAAATTAGGCACGGGCTACAGCTTATGGCCCACTCAGTTGCGCACGGTGCTCGTTAAAATTTCAATAAAAAAAAGATGTCATGAAAAATAAACGCTACAACCTGAGGTAATTTAACACGGAGGGTTAAGTACAAAACCAGTATGAGGTAGATCTTCTTTTTCAGAATTTCGGAACGCTTGGGATTTACACATGTGACCGTCAAATATATGCACCAGTACTGAAGAATGTACGGAACTCATGCGGGTAAACATCGAACATATAAACCACCTCTACATCTAAACCGGAAAATGCAGGAACTGGCTGTGCAAAAAATGTGGGTGTAAACACAGTTATGTTTGAGTTAAATGATCGAAACTTCGAAACCGAAAGCTACAGTTTACAAAACAACGTCAGTAACTAAAAGACAAGAATAAAACGGCTAATGTTCGAGGGAATATTAGGCATACTACTGAAAAACTAGTCTCGGTATGTCGACTCCGACATAGAGTGATATTCGTAAGAGCACATTACCGTGCTGTACCTTTGGAGTGAGCGAAGTGTTATTGCCACTGGAACGATGAAGACTTTAAATAGCCTGGTAGGTCCGAACGAAATATCTGCTTTTAAATTAAAACTAGTGTGGCGTACACCACACGTGATCATGGATCGCCCTTGCCAATTAGGAAATGTTTTGGTTGCTGGGAAGTGTGTAATGTTCCAGGGTTTGTTTCTACTTAGACATTAAGTTAAAATTAAAAGAACTCGTTCTGCATTACACTTGAGAGCCTATGGAATGCCACAGATGGGCTATAAGTATTTGCGCGGAATTTTTTAAAATGGGATATTTTTAATGCATTTTTTTATTCTTTACAACAGAAAAATGCAGTAATAGCAAAAGAATGAATAAATGTTTAAGTAGAGCAGCTGAATTATACAATTTAATAAGGTGAATACACTATGCTAAAATTAAATACTGACAAACCCTCTCTTTCCCGCGACGCAGTCGTTTATGCGATCCGCCTATAATATCCAGACGGCTCTAGACGATAGTACCTTGAAATGACCAAGCGTTCCTTTAGAATCCGAGACAACAAGCATAAAAGTGACGCAGAATATGGTTAAGCAACCATGACCCTATCCAGATAGATCGAATTCAAATCCGCTGCCCTTATATGGGATGATTTAAAGAACACAGCTACCTACTCTACCCCTAATTCAACAGCGATTTGAGAAAACTTGGAAATCATTACCAACAGTGAAGCTTGCAATGATAGCACCTCTCTGGAGTTGCCACGAGTTTGGAACTAGTCGCTCAAGTCACGCCTTTTTTCCCTACTAGCATAAACCAACAACCAAAGTGCACAGCCAACGTGTTGCTTCATTTCTTTAAATTAGTATTACTTCGTATCTCTTTATTGTCAAGTCAAGTAATCGCGTTCAAATTGTTGCAGCGTTCTTTTATTCAGGTTGCATTTTCTGTCTGTCTTCCTTGTAAAAGCCAAGAATGACGAACGAAAGCCTGGAAACACTCATTTACATATTATTACTCCCATAAGTTGGATTATTAGTATAATCTGTAGTTACATTAGTGAATTATATATTTTATTATCCGTTTCGTTTAAAGTACAGTATTTTTTTCGATAATAGCAAATACATTTCATGAAATCGTAGCAGATTAACCAACTGAAAACACCTCAAGTAACATTTATTAGACTGTTATTGTACAAATCGAAAAGAGGTTTTTTTTCCTAAACGGAAACACCAACCTTCGAAGAACTGCCTTCTTCAAGCATAAATGTTCAAAATAAATGTTTTTTGCTCGCATAGAGTATGCATGGTATAGAATACCGTAAATTACATTACACTGACTTTATTTTATGTACATATTAAATTAAGGACCCAAAAAAATCAAGGAATTCGAAATTATTCTAAATAATCTATATTTTCTTTTGATTGTAAATGCTTAACACGAATCTTAAAGTTTTCGAAGTTAAAATGATGTCAGAATAAACGTTCTGTTTATTCCACTGCCTATTTGACATTGAAAAGTCGTTTTGTCATACTTGTTTTCACTATATGTGTTGGAAGATAAATTATAATTAATGTAATTTCTGCTATTCATTAGGGGTTATTGATATTCGTACGTAGTTTCCGAAAATTTGGCAATGAGCCAAATGATGTGTATTCAAAGTTTCACCAAAAGTGTGAAGTGAATCTGTCAGAATAATTCTGGAGTGGGTGTCATAACTTGTGTATTACCCGGAGAAGGAATTCCTGTCAGAATAATTCACGGGGAAATCACAGATCACCAAACCTTGGGATATAGGATAGAGTGTTTATAAGTTCTTGAATTTTGCTAGAAAAAGTTAGTCATGCGATGGATTTAATACATTATTATAAATATTCGCTTCCGAGGTTAATGCAGTTCTGACACCGATGTTCAAGTTTCTTTAAACCTCCAGAATAAAAGTCAGAAACAGAGTATCATTACCCAATATATAATCGGTAGTGGACAGCGATTTTGTTCTCTTTAAATGTTTCTTGAACTAGAAAAATACATGAAAGGCAGACTGTGCTACATCCAGAAAGTAACCACGATTTCCCTATAATTTTAATATTTCCCTTCCCATGTGAAACCAGCCGAATCATTTTCCTGGAAAAACAAACCCATTTTTACTATCTCCCCCTGCGTATTGATTTTACTTTCCTCTTAAGTTTCCCAAAATACACGCATAAAACGCTTCTCTGGTGATAGCACTCTTTTCCAGTGAGTGAGAAAAAACCCACCGCCCTTGTCATAGAATATAAACGCCCTGACTTTTGGTGCAGACTTTTATGCTACATTTTTTTGCAAGGGAGGCGCGGAGGAGATTTATTTGGTGTTTGGACTCCGGATCAAAGAGATGTATCTACTTGGTAAAAATGCACAGAATTTCTGTCAAAAAACTGTGCTCATCCACCTGCAAATTCTGAAACACTGGCTTTGTTGTTGCAACCGCTGACGCAATGAATCCGGAATCAGTTGTTCCCGAAGATATTTGTACGAGACCATCCACATGCTCAGCGTCTCAAGGACAATGAGTCTAACTTGTTCGCAGGACATTTCCAAAATCTCCAATCTGTATTTTTGAAAAAGGCTTTAATTTTCTAATACCGTTTTGTGGATTTCTGCCACATTACGTGAAACGGTGACCATAAGTGGTCTTCCTATCAGCCTTCATTCTCAATTCTGAGATGTGATATTTTAAATCTGGCATCCCAAATGATGATAGTGGAAAAGAATGGCTTCTGTTCTTATAATGACTCCCACGTTTCATATTCAACTTACTTACTTTGTCTTCCTTTTTAGGAATACGCACATACCTCTCTGCTGTCCTTCTCTTGGAATTCTACTTAATATGACACCATCTCAATTTCTCCCATCAAAATGATATGTGTATTTATGAAACATTGGAATTAATACTATTTAAAATATCACTGAATTTATTCAATTGAATTCAATTCATTTTATTTAGCTGTTACATTAAAACCAAAAACACAAAGTAATATGACAAACAGTGAAAGTAATTGTAACAGTAAGGAAGATCAGGGAAAGACCCACAACAGTTAAAATGTATTAGACCTTTGTGACTTTTGTGATATAATGTTATGGTTCATCGGTGTGGAATCCCCGTAACAACATGCCCATAATATTCGTCCGCAAATCTTAAGTAAAGCTTTGTATTACAAAAACAGGGGAACGTGGCTCCGGTCGTATCAATGATGTAGACATTTGCAACACCCTTGTAATTCAATTATTGTAGGCCCAAAGTCGGTCCATACTTAAAACAATGCGTGATATATACAGGAGAGACGGGAAAAGCCTCCTGAACATCTGAAAATCGTTTGCCAAATGTTTGTTCTATCATAAAATGTACCTGACTAGTGCAATACGCAATCACTCTTTTCAAAAGAATTTGGACTCTTGCAAGAAATCTTCTTAATATATATATACACTGAGTGGCCACTTTATTATGACCACCTGACAGTTTTAAGCAAATCAGCTAGAGCTGCACGCTGTTACCGCCAGAGAGCGAGGCTAGTATAAAAACGGAAAGCTTAGGGCTTGCTACAGGAGTAGAAGTGATTTTTGGGTGACGAGATGGGTAAGAATTGCGATTTGACGGACTTTCAACGTAGGATGATTGTATTAGCTCGGAGCCATGGAGCGAGTATCACCGGAATCGCAGCATCCGTTAAATGTTCCAGAGCAACTGGTGTTAAATTATTTAAAGACTTAATTGTCAGCCGAAAAACTAGGTCTCTATGTGCAACGTGTGGTCGTCATCGACTAGTGACTGCTCGGGCGGAACGGCGAGTGTCCAGACTGGTAACAGACAACAGAAGGGCAACAGTGCAGCAAATTACAGACCATCTTAATCAAGGATCCCTTCACATTTTCTCTGCACGCACTATTCGCCCTATACTGCAACGGATGGGATATGGCAGCCGAAGGCCTGTTCGAACACCTTTGCTGTCTGCAGTTAACAAGAAAAAATCTCCAGTTCGCACAGGAGCAAAAAGATTGGAGAATCGATAATTGGAAACAATTTATGTGGTCCGATCAATTACTTTTTCAGGTGCACCATGCCGATGTCCGATTGAGAATTCGGCGGAAGAGCACGAAATCGTATACCCCAAATGTATTGCTACAACCTTTCAAGCTTGTGGACGCAACGTTATGGTTTGGGGAATGTTTTCTCGGTATGATTTGGGCCTTTTAATTCGTATTGATCAACGTCTGACTGGTACATCATATCTAAACATTGCTGTGGACCAAGTGCATCCTGTCCTGTGGATGGTTTATCCCAATGCTGATGGCTACTTTCAACAAGATAATGCATCCTGCCATAGTGCTCGTATTGTACAGGATTGGTTTCAGGAACATGCCGGTGAGTTTACTTTGCTTAAGTGGCCCCCACAATCTCCAGATCTCACCCCCATTGAGAATTTGTGGGATGAAGTTGAACGAGCCATCAGACAGCTGGATCCACAACCCTGCAATCTCACACTCCTGGAAAGTTCTATTCATCAAGCATGGTCTCAGATTTCACAAACCACCGAATCAACATCTCTTGGAGTCCATGCCAAAAGAATCGACGCAGTATTAAAGGCAAAAGGTGACCCAACGATGTACTGAAGGGGTGATCATAATAAAGCGGCCACTGAATGTATATATATATATATGAGAAACCTTCAACGAGTGGTTGGAGTGTGTGCTTTGTGACATTTGTCACGAGCTTGGTATATTGAAACGCTCTAAGGTTTGCACCCAGCAACCACATAACCTTTCCTTGATTACTTCACAAATTCGTGAACTACAAGATGTTTTCCCTGATGCTCCAGTGGATAAAACTACTAATAATTTTACCATTATCTGTAAACAGTTTTACCAGTCTCTTACTACAGGAGATGAACAATACGGATACAAAAACTCCGGCATCTCAAAACCGTAAGGATGTTGTTAAAATCATTGCCATGCATAAAAGGATTAAGCTTACAGTATTTAACTTAAATTTTTCTTTCGTTTATGCTATTCCAAAGTTTCAAAATAAACCTGTTTCTTTTCGTTTCATAACCAGTGGACTCAATTGTTACAATAGTAAAGCGGGTGGGTTGCTTCAGAGGTACTTGTCTGCACTGCTTCGCAAACTAGATTCGATCTGGATTATCGGGAACAATGACAGAGTTTTAGAGGCGTTGAACTCAACAACTTTCTCATCTGTTGATACCTACGATTTTAAAGACCGTTTCACTTCGATTTCATTGAAGGGTTTATGGCATATGGTCTTAACACACAAAGTTTTACTCCTAGGTTACGGAACAGTTTTGGCACTTTTTAGTGGGCTTCTGTATTTATAACAATTTTGTTACCGTGGGCGATGGGTTGTACCTCCGTACTCGTGGTATTCTGATGGGCAGTCGTTTCTCAAGTAGCTTAGCCAATCTCTATCTATACCTTTTTAAAGATAGATGTATTGCTACTTACCCTTTGCCTGGTATCGTTCTGATGTACATTGATGACACTATTGTCATTAACGTGCCGGACTTTTTGCGATGCCCTGCTGACTTGTATCCTGAAGATCTCACCTTAGAGAAAACTAACTGCTCGTCTACTTACGTTTGTTACCTCGATTTAGAGGTACAAGTGGACGAGGGGGAAGAGGTGTATTAAATCTTTATGATAAAATAAATTCTTCCGATTTCGATATCATTTACTACACTCATTGGTCCTCCAACATTTCTTAAAAAGTACATAGTAATCTACTTCTTTCTCAATTTCACAGAACAGAAAAAATAAGTTTCACACAGTTCTTGCTTGTACAAAATCTTAAAACACTTCTTTCTAAATTTCATTCTAACAACTTTCTAATACTTTTTAAAGCATTATATAAAACACTTAATTCTGAATTTTAATTTAGTTTCAAAGAGTTTCAAATTGCACATTCACATGCTTTACTAATCCAGGACTTAACAATATGAAGAAAATCCAGCAATACAAAGTACCTGATTTATACAAAGTCAATGCCATAAAACTCTGTGGAGGTCATGACATATATATATTTTTTAATTTTTTTTTTTTTTGGTGGGCTTATTACTTGCATCTATGACTTTGCAGAAACCCATTTCCAAATAGGTCTTTGTGGAAGTGAGAAAATGCAGAGTTTTTGCTGGTCCTTGATAAAGCCAAGACTCAGTAGTCTCGACACTTTCTACATACAGTTGTTCTTTTTTTCTCTTTTTACTCACACCGGTCAATGCATAACCTTTTCTATGTTGTACTTGGTATGAGTCAAGAAAATTTTTTGCTTCACTCTCTTCTTAATAGAATATATATATATATATATATCATCACCATCATCATAGTTGTCAACCATTATCAATCCACTGCTGGACGAAGGTCTCCCCAAGTTTCCTCCACAACGGTCTGACTTGTGCCAGTCTCCTCTATGTCACTCCCGCATACTTTCGAATTTCATCCACCCATCTTCCATGTGGTCTTTTTCTGGGTCTTTTCCTGTCCCTTGGAATCCAATCTAAAATTTCGGCTGTCCATCGATGGCCTGTTCTTCTGGCAGTATGTCCAGCCCATTGCCATTTCAGGGATTTAACTCTGATCATGATGTCTTGAACTCTTGTCATTTTTCGGATCCACGAGTTCCTCTTCTTATCTCTCCTGGTTACACCAAGCATGCACCTCTCCGTTCTTCTTTGAGTTGTTTGCAGCCTTTTTATGTCTCTTTTAGCTAAGGTCCACGTCTCTGCACCATACGTAAGCACTGGAAGGATGCATTGATCAAACACTTTTCTTTTAAGACATAATGGCATATTGCTCTTGAAAATTATGCTGTTTCTTCCAAAAGCTCTCCAGGCAAGTTTTGTACGCCGATTAATTTCTTCACCAATGTGACCCTCACTTGATATCTGCTGTCCAAGATAAACGTATGTGTCTGTTATCTCCAGATTTTCTCCGTCAATCGATAAATCTTCATTTCTTGTAAAAGCATTGAACATCACTTTTGTCTTTTGAAAGTTCATTTTTAATCCCACTTCTTTACTCTTGTCAGCAAGTTCCTGCATCATACTCTGTAGCTCTGATGGGGTAGTTGCAAAAATGACTATGTCATCAGCAAAACGAAGGTGGGTTAGATAATCTCCATTAATCTTTATGCCTTTGTTTTCCCAGTTCAGTGATTGAAAGACATTTTCCAATGGGGCATTAAAGAGCTTCGGAGATATGGTGTCACCTTGTCTCACTCCTTTTCCAATTTTTATGTGTGTTGTATTTTCAAATAGCAGAATCTTTGCACTTGCATTTTCATAGATGTTATTAATAATATTAATGTATGCATTTTCAATACCGCAGGATTTCAGAGCCATTGCAACTGCTGATGGTTTCACCGAATCAAAGGCTTTTTCATAATCGATAAAAGCCATGCACAATGGAAGTTCATATTCCCTCGCTCTTTCAATTAGTTCTCTCAGTACGTGGATATGATCTATTGGGCTGTAGCCACTCCTGAATCCAGCTTGTTCTCTCGGTTGAGCCATGTCCAGTGTTACATTCAAGCGGTGTGAAAGAACTTTAGTGAAGATTTTATAAACCACTGATAGGAGGCTGACAGGTCTGTAGTTCCTGAGATCCTCAATGTCACCTTTTTTATGTAGCAAGATCATTGTAGCGTTGTTCCAATCCTCAGGAATTTTCCCTTCATTAAGGCATCGAGTGAAAATTTGGGCGAGTACTGTTTCGATATCTCCACTTGCTTCTTGTATGGTGTCTACAGTAATTCCATCTTCTCCTGGAGCTTTTCCCCGCTTCATGTTCTTGATTGCATGTGCAACTTCTGCTGGAAGGACTGGAAGAACTCTGGTACCTTTCATGATGCCTGGAGTACATGTATCATCCCTTTCATATAATTTGGAGTAGAAATCTTGCACTCTTGTCAAAATTTCGCCTCTATTTCTTGTTACAGAACCATCTTCTTTTCTCAGTGCCATAATCTGTTTTTTTCCCTTACTGAGATGTCCCTTTGCTATCTTTAGGCTTTGGTTGTTTTCAATTGCTTTCCTTACCTGTTCACAGTTGAATTTCCTTACGTCTTCAGTGATACTTTTTCGTACTGTCTTGCATAGCTCTATATATTCCACTTTGGAAGTCACATCTTCTTTAGTTGTCCTCATCTCTCTTCTTTTTGCATCAACATTTTGGTTTTTCCTGATAATTTGTTCACATGCAATTTGTTCTTAGACCCAGCTAATTTTGTTGCTGTTTCCATAAGAGCTTTGGTTACTTTTCTGTTAACTTCAGAAATATCCACTTCTTCCGATGTTAGGCCTTCTAAAGCAGAGAATCTGTTCTTCAGTTCCAATTTGAAGGTATTATGGTGTTTTTTAAGGTTGGTTATGTCAATACATTTTGTTTGTCTTATGAGCTTGCTACGTTCGAGTTTAGTATTGAGGTGCATCTTACATCTCACCAATCTGTGGTCACTGCCTGTGTTGAACTTGTTTAGCACACTGCAGTCTTCTATGACGATTTTTTTGTTACACATAATAAAATCAATTTCACTTGTCGTCCCATTTGGATGTCTCCATGTCCATTTCCTGTGTGGCTTTTTCTTGAAAAAGGAGTTCAAGATGAAAAACCCTTCGGCCTCTGCAAACTCTACGAGAGTATTTCTACGCTGGTTTCTGTTGCCCTGACCGAATTTACCTACTGAAGTTTCATTCTGTTGCCGTTGCCCTATTTTTTCATTGAAATCTCCCATAATTATCTTCAAGTGGTGCTTACCTTTATTATTTAGATCACGAATTTCCTCATAAAATTCTTCAATTTCTTCTTCAGCATGACTTGTGGTGGGTGCATAAGTTTTAATAATCTGAGCTTGGTATCTTCTCGAGAGTTGGATAACGAGTCGTGCAGCTCTGTCAGAGGAACTTTCAACTTCTACAACTTTATCCTTCAGTTTCTTGTTTATTATAAATCCAACACCACTAGTTCTGCCAGGATCTGTCCCACGATAGTAGAAGAGATGTCCACTTTTCAGTTCAATGAGATCTTCTCCTTTTCTCCTTACCTCACTTAGCCCGAAGATGTCCCACTTGATCCTTTGTAGTTCCTCTTCCAATTCAAGAAGCCTTGAATCAGAAGATAGGGAGAGTCCGTTATACGTATCCAAGGTCAGTATCAGATGGCAGCCTATTCCGGTCCTCCGGGGATTCTTAGCACCCTCTGCCTTCATGTCGCACTGACCGCTGCCTTGGCCAGGTACATTCCAGCTGCCGGAGACTGAGGGCCACGATTTAAGTTGTGGAGTCATTTTGGAGGGGTTTGGCCATAACTCACCACGCTGGCCAAGCGGGTTGGAGAGTGTGGGATAGCATTTCCTCTAATCCCGATTGTATAGTTATACCGCTATTGGCGGTCGTCAGAGCCCCTTTAGTGGGAACAAGATGTACCACGAGAAGGCGGGGTTGACATTTGTCAAGGAGAGGATGTGATGTTACGCATCACCTGACCTTACATCCTATAGATATATATATTTCATAGGAAAGTTTAATTTTCTCTCATGTTATGAGGGTAGATTGCTTGTATGCTATTACTTTTTTAGCCTAGTCCGGAGGACCGGAATAGGCTGACATATATATATATATATATATATATATATATATATATATATATATATATATATATTTCACTCATGTTACACTGGCTAAAAGTGAAAAAAGAACACCGAGAAGAAGACGTCTGATACCAACGAAATCTATACAGCACAATAACGGAATACAGAGGTTAACGTGATCAAAACATTATGGCAAAATACAGTTTTATTTGCTGGTAAACTGAAAAATAACATTTCCATGTAACATGGTTAGTACGAGGTTGAACCGCCATGAACTACGTCACACTGTGCAATTCTGGCATGGAGTCTGTCGTACAGATGTTGGATGTAAGTTTGGGGTATTGAGTTCCAAGCATCCTCAACCTGGATGCGTAAATCGGGGATGGTCATGGCTGGCCGTGGAGACCGGATAAGTCGTTGTCCCATAAAATCAAACACCTGCTCAATTTGGGACACATCCGGTGAGCGTGCAGGCCATGGAAGTTTTCTCACACCCTGAAGTGCATGTTGCGTTGCACGTGCCTTGTGTGGGCGTGCGTTATCTTGCTAGAAAACACCACGATGGACCGACTTTACAAATGGTACAACAACGGGCTGAATGATGCTGTTGATGTAGGAGGTGCTGTTTAAGGTACCCGGTACAAACATTAGTTGTGTACGGGAGTGATAGCTGATCGCTCCCCACACCAGGAGACCAGGTGTATGCCCTGTGTGTCGCTGGCGGATGCAAGAAGGTTGGAGACGCTCCCCTGTGCATCTGCGAACACACATACGGCCATCGGAGGCTCCCAAGCAGAATCTGCTTTCATCGCTGAACATGACAGATCGCCATTGCGTTCTCCAGTGCAGACGTTGGCGCCACCACTGCAGCCGTTCCTGGCGGTGGGCTGGAGTCAGAGGCACACATGCCAGAGTCACACGTGCACGTAGCCCTGCATCGAGCAGACGGTTGCGGATTGTTCGCACAGTCACCTTAGGTGCAACGGCAGCTCGGATTTGCGTCGCAGTGGATGTTCTGCTTGACAACGCCGCTCTTCTTATGCGTCGATCGGTCCGCTCATCAGTACGTTTGTGACTCCCGGTTCCACGTCTTCTCGTGTGGGAATGTTCCTCCGACCATCTACGCCACCATCGTACCACCACCGATACTTCCTGTCCAATTCGCTCCGCAATACGACGATACGACCACCCAGCCTCGCGGAGTCCAACTAGATGACCTCGTTCAAAGTCCGATAACTTCTGAAATCGTACACGATTTCCATGTCTAGGCATTGCAGCTTCTTCAAGGTCTCCGCACGTATCCGTACGCCGACGACTGATTACATTTACTTCGCCGTACTCCTAAATACCACCGACGAAAATTTGCATATTATGCGGTGTTGTTGCGTAAGCACTCACCGGTTCGTCCCGAAATTAATATCACACCTACGTAAACTCGACCCCATTAGCATATGTAAATTTCATGATCTTCCGCCAATTCCTTTTTGGTGTTCTTTTTTCACTTTGCGGCAGTGTATATGTATATATATATATATATATATATATATATGTCACATTGATGAAGAACTTAATCGGCGTACAAAACTTGCCTGGAGAGCTTTTGGAAGAAAGAGCATAATTTTCAAGAGCAATATGCCATTATGTCTTAAAAGAAAAGTGTCTGATCAATGCATCCTTCCAGTGCTTACGTATGGTGCAGAGACGTGGGCCTTAGCTAAAAGAGACATACAAAGGCTGCAAACAACTCAACGAAGCATGGAGAGGTGCATGCTTGGTGTAACCAGGAAAGATAAGAAGAGAAACACGTGGATCCGAAAAATGACAAGAGTGGAAGACATCATGATCAGAGTTAAATCCCTGAAATGGCAATGGGCTGGACATACTGCCAGAAGGACAGACCATCGATGGACAGCCGAAATTTTAGATTGGATTCCAAGGGACAGGAAAAGACTCAGAAGAAAACCACATGGAAAATGGGTGGATGAAATTCGAAAGTATGCGGGAGTGACATAGAGGAGACTGGCACAAGACAGACCGTTGTGGAGGAAACTTGGGGAGACCTTCGTCCAGCAGTGGATTGATAATGGTTGACAATGATGATGATGATGATGATATATATATATATATATATATATATATATGAAGTGTAAGGTCAGGTGATGCGTAAGCAAGATACTGCAGACTCTCCTTGACAAATGTCAATTCCGCCTTGTTGTGGTGCATCCTGTACCCACTAAAGGGGCTATGACGACCGCCAATAGCGGTATAACTATACCATCGAGATTAGTAGAAATGATATCCCACACTCACCAACCCGCTTGCCCAGCGTGGTGAGTTATGGCCAAACCCCTCCAAAGTGACTCCACAACTTAAATCTTGGCCCTCAGTCTCCGGCAGCTGGATTGTTCCTGGGCAAGGCAGCGGCCATTTAGACGTGAAGGCAGAGGGTCCTCAGAATCCCCGGAGGACCGGACTAGGCTGCCATCTGATGATGACGTTGGCTACTTAAAATGTACGCTTTCTATCTTCTGATTCATGGCTTCTTGAATTGGAAAAGGAACTACAAAGATCAAGTAATATATCGTCGGGCTAAATGAGGTAAGGAGAAAAGGAGAAGATCTCATTGAACTGAAAAGTGGACGGCAACAGAACGAAACTTCAGTAAGAAAATTCGGTCACGGTTACAGAAACCTGCGCGGAAATACTCTCTTAGAGTTTGCAGAGGCAGAAAGATTTTTCATCATGAACTCGTTTTTCAAGAAAAACCCGCAAAGGAAATGGACATGGGATGACAAAAGAAATTGATTTTATTGTGTGTAACAAGAGATTTGTCAAGAAAGACTGCAGTGTGCTGAACATTTTCAACACCGATAGTGACTTTAGAATGGTAAGATGTAAGATGCACCTCAATGCTAAACTGGAGCGTGGCAAGCTCATGAAATAAACAAAGTGTATTGAAAAGATCAACCTTAAAAACATCATAATACCTTCAAATTGGAACTGAGGAACACATTCTCTGCTGTCGAACGTCTAACGTCGGAAGAAGTGGACATTTCTGAAGTTAACAGAAAACTAACCATCGCTCTTGTGGAAACAGCAACAAAAATATCTTGTACTAAGAACAAGTTGCATACGAACAAATTATCAAGGGAAACCAACATTATGATGCAAAAAAGAACAGAGATGAGGACAACTAAAGAGATGTGACTTCCAAAGTGGAATATATAGAGATATGCAAGATAGTACGAAGAGGTATCACTGAAGACGTAAGGAAACTCAACTGTGAACTAGGGAGGAAAGCAATTGAAAACAACCAAAGCCTGAAGAGAGCAAAGGCACATCTAAGTAAGGGAATAAAACAGATTATGAATCTGAGAAAAGAAGATGGTTTTGTAGCAAGAAATTGAGGCGAAAGTTTGACAAAAGTGAAATATTTCTACTCACAACTATCTGAAAGGAATCATAAATGTACTCCTGACATTACGAAATTTACCAGTATGAGAATTATCCCAGTCCTCCCTGCAGAAGTTGCACATGCTATCAACATCATAAAACTGGGAAAAGCTCTAGGAGAAGATAGAATTGTCGTAGACATCACACAAGAAGCAAATGGAGAAATTGAAACATTACTTGCCCAAGTTTTCACTCGGTGCATTAATGAAGGGAAGATTCCTGAGGATTGGAACACTGCTACAATGATCCTGCTACATTAAAAATTGAATTTGAGGATCTCAGGAAAAACAGACCCATCTGTTTCCTATCAGTGGTTTATAAAACCTTCACTAAATGTTTTCACACCGTTTCCAGGTGACACTGGACATGGCTCAACTGAGAGAACCAGCTATATTCAACAGTGGCTACAGCACTATAGATCATATCCACGTACTGAGAGAACTAATTGGAAGAGCGAGGGAATATGAACTTCCGATATGCATGGTACTTATCAATTATGAAAAGTCCTTTGATTCGGTGAAACCATCAGCAATTACAATGGTATTGGAATCCTGCAGTATTGAATAGGCATACATTAATATTTTAATAACATCTATGAAAATGCAAGTGCAAAGATTCTGCTATTTGATAGTACAACACCCATATAAATTGGAAAGAGAGTGAGACAAGGCCACGCTATATCTCCCAAACTCTTTAATGCCACTTTGGAAAATGTCTTTCAATCACTGAACTGGGAAACCAAAGGGATAAAGTTAAATGGATATTATCTTACTCACCTTCGTTTTGCTGATGACGTAGTCATTTTTGAAACTACCCCCTCAGGGCTGCAAAGTATGATCCAGGAACTTGCTGACAAGAGTAAAGAAGTGGCGTTCAAATGAACTTTCTGAAGACAAAAATGATGTACAATGCTTTTACAAGAAATGAAGATTTATCGATTGATTTTGAGAAGCTGAAGAAAACCAATACCTGCATTTATTTGGACAGCAGATATCAAGTGAAGGTTCCATTGATGAAGAAATTAATCGGCGTATTAAACTTGCCTGGAGGGTTTTTGGAAGAAACAGTATAATTTTCAAGAGCAATATGCCATTATGTCTTAAAAGAAAAGTGTTTGATCAATGCATCCCTCCAGTGCTTACGTATGGTGCAGAGACGTGGACCTTAACTAAAAGAGAAAACTCAAAGAAGCATGGAGAGGTAGGTTAATGTTGGTGTAATTAGGAGAGATAAGAAGAGAATATCGTGGAGCAGAAAAATGACAAGAGTAGAATGCATCATCATCAGATTAAAATCACTGAAATGGCAATGGGCTCGACATATTGCCAGAAGGACAGACCATCGATGGACAGCCGAAATTTTGGAATAAATTCCAAGGCACAGGAAAAGACCCATAAGAAGACCACATACGGGGGAACATGGAGGAGACTGCCACAAGACAGACTTTTGTGGAAGAAAACTGGGGAGACATTCATCTAGCAGTGGATTGATAATTGTTGACAACGATGATGATGATATATATATATATACTGCCTGACAGAGAAAATGCCACAGCATGAAGGAATGTAGAATGCTCGAAAACAGACCAAACTGCTCCCACAGATAGTCAAGTAGGTCCTGAACATTTGATTTAGTGGTCACCTACAGACTAGGCTCCAGTGGCTGAATATACAGGATTATCAATAAGCAGTATGGACCCATTTTTCGTGATACACATTTGATTCCGACGTGGCATCGAGGAAATGAGAGTCCGAATAGATTTCTGGGGTATCGTGGACCATTTGGTGTTGATCCGAGTCTACAGTTCATCTTCGTGTTCCTGCGGTGAGAGGGTACTCAACCGACGTCCAATCATGTTCGAGAGATGTTCGGTTGGCAAGAGGTCGGTGACCGTGCTGGCCACGGAAGCTTCCGCACACCGTGTAAAACATTCAGGCTGATCCCAGAGGTATAAAGCCGGGCGTTATCGTGCTGAAAAACGGCGTTTGGCATGCCCAGCAGATACGGTAGTGCTACGGGCAGCAGCATCTTATCAACAAAGCGGAATGCCACCAATCTGTCCGTAATGCCTACAAGCGGCGAGCGGCTGTTAGCGCTGAGAACACCCCACAACATGATTTTTGGTTGCCGGGCCGTGTGACTCTTCTCAATGGCGGAGGAATCCGCCCGTTGGCCACGTCGCCTGCAGACTCTCATACGGCGATCATCCGTGGTGAGACAGCATCGCGATTCGTCGCTGGACGTCACACTGTTCCATCCGTCACCCCTGGCAGCCCTGAAGTGACACCACGCCAAGCGGTGACGACGATGGCTCGCTGTTAAGAGCAGCCTTCGCAACGGAAGGCTGGACAGCAAACCAGATGCAGCCAATCGGCGCGAAATTGTCCGCGTTGATATCAGATCCAAGCCTCCCCGTACACTCCGCAAAATGTTGCCCGTTGTGGCCTGTGTTTCCGATACAACATGACGTCGGATGCGACGATCGTGCTCCGGTCACCCTACGACATGGCATAGGTCTTTTATGGGGCAACTGTATCCACATGCGACCGACGGTTGTGGCATCACGTTGCGCATCTTCTGCAATACGACCCAAACGCCATCTGGCGGTAAGTATGCCTACGATAACACCTGCGCTGAACTCGTCCGTTTGATGGAATCGCGTACGACAGCATTTTAACGGCATTGCCATTGCCACCACTTGTTCGTTCTCTTACATCGGTTACAGCAGAACCACTCATCTCTTGCTGTCGTGACGTTTTGACTGATGACCTCACGGGCTGGTTGCCCGCTTATATCCTTGGCCTTACGAGCGATTGCAATTATGTGCATATTTTGCACGTGGGCACCCACCATGCAATTTGGATGTCGTTGTTCAGGTCTTCGTGGTGTGGCATTTTCTCGGTCATGCAGTGTACATTTCCCTTTTTTTTTTTTACATTTGCAATATTTTTTACAAAACAGCTGCGAAAATGGGAATATCAGTATTGGGGTGGGCGCATATCTACGAATTCAAGCTACGTATGTGTTTAACTGAATTAATCTATGCATAGACGGTGCAGACATTCCAATTTTGTATAATTGCGCAGTATGCTCATTTATCACCAGCCGACACTCAAGTCAGCTAATTTTCATACAGTTATTACATATTTTGTTTGCTTAATTGTTTAGCAGTAATTTTTATAATTTCTTTTTGAAATACTATAATGTAAGTATGTTCTTCCGATGAAACTACAAGGAAAGTGCTCAGTGAAATAACTTTTTTCCGAATGGGAACTCCAGAAACTGAATTGTGGAATACCTCCTTCAAAATCATGAATTATATTTTTTTCCTATATCAATCTTTTTGTTGCTCAACATTTCCTTTCTTCGGTGTGACATATATTTTACATGATTTCAAACATAGAGTGTTCTAGTTTTTGCGTTCATATAAATCAATAAATCTTTCGTGGGGTTTATATTCCCCACGGTTTTTTGTTTATTATTTATTTTACATTGGAATAAATACGAAGCTGTTTTGTGTTTGGACCTAATAAAAATATTTAATGGAAATAAAGTCGCCACCATTAATCATGATGTCAGCATGCCAACAGATGGTGTAAGCGATGGTACGTACGCCGTTTTGAACAACACACACACACACATAGTAATATAATATAAATTATATTTCCTGTAATTTTCTCAAAATTAATTCAGATAAACATTTTTCATCTCGTCGAAAAGTTCTACCCATATTGAATTTAGAAATGTTTCAAAACGTATTTTGTTCGCTTTTAACTTCAGTGGACAAGTAAGTTCCCATCATTTGATTAAATGCACTTTTAAATTCCTGAAAAAAATGCATGTTTGCCATCTCCATTATGGCATACTTCTGCTTAGAATCAATAAACTTCCTTTGAGGAGCTTCAAGCTTTCCGATATTGAGTACTCAAATAACCTTACCTTGGGCAGCACAAATTGCTGTCAAGTAAATAGAAGTCTTATTGATATCCAAATTTTGAGTACAAGGAATACTGTAATTTAAATTATTTTTTTGTTTTCTTAAAAATATACTAATCGATTTTATGCAACTAGCATTGTACCTTTTCTAGTAATATTTGAGTTAACAAACATTTTTAGCTCCGCAATTAGAATTTAAGGAACAGAAAGAAAAACCAAATCAACTTTCTTTCAGCTTACACGATATGAAGCAGTGAACCCTGTTGTTCATTTTAATCAAACGTGAAAATCAAGTAATACCAAAATACAAATTCCAATCTTGCCCTCATCAGCCCAATGTTACTGAACGAGAAGTTTTATTCACGTATGCAGCTAACCGGTTTCTGTTCTTTTAGATATCTTTAGGAAAACTTGTCACAAACTTCTCTCCTGAGATGGGTATGGGAAAATCAAAAAGCTAGAATGATGTATTCTTCTTAACAGCATGTTTTACATTTGGTTTTTCTTAAAGTTAAAAAAGGAAGAAGGAAAATGGGAAAAATTATATAACGAAAATCTCATATGAAGTGTTTTGACCTAAAAATTAAAACAATCGTTCATTCCAGTCTTACCGTAAAATTGCCTCACTTTTAAAAGAAAGTTCCGTGGACTTCTAACACTGTTCTTAAAGATTAAGGAGAACAAAAACCACAGCGGCTATCAACTACAGAAGTTTACCTGTGCAAGTAAGGGTGCTTTGCGCAATATTTTTACATTTATTAGAATATTATATTATATTTAATAACAGTTAGGCTCAGGAGCCATCTATAATATCGCGAATAACTTCATTTAAAGAACAATCTTTTGTATTTCACAGTGCGTCAAAGAATTTTTAAGACTGGGTCTGTAAAATGAAATAGAAACAGGAAATTATAGTGTGTTTTGGTTTTTTATTCAAAATAAGTCCCTCTGGCTTCAATACACTTGTTATAGTTATTTAATAATGATTCGAATGCCTGTTCCAGTTCACTTTGCGTTATTGCCTCCAAAGCACGCTTCGAAGCTGTTTGTATGGTCGAAATATCCCCAAATCAACACCCTTTTAACGTCATTTTAAATTTTGGGAACAAAAAAAAGTCGCAGGGTGCTAAATCAGGCGAATACGGTGGATGATTCAACACACAGACGTTATTTTTCGCCAAACATCTACGAACAACAAGTGAGGTGTGACTGGGTGCATTATCGGGCAACGAACACCAACTGTTTTCATCTGGATATTCTGGACAAATGCGACGAATTCTGCCCATCAAACGCCTCAAAACATTTAAATAAAACTCACCAGTAATTGTTTGTCTACTTGGAACAAATTCTTTGTGGATAATACCTTTATTATCGAAGAATGTAATGAGCATTCTTTTGATTTTTGATGGAACTTTTCTTGTTTTTTTTGCTTATGGCGAGTTTTTTGACTTCCATTCTAAACTTTGTCGCTTTGTTTTAGGATCATATTGAAAGCACCATGTTTCATCACCAGTAACAATCGATTTTAAGAAATTTGGATCATTTTCAGCGGCTGAAATGATGTCTCCTCAATGTGCTCTTCTCCTTGATTTTTGTTCATTGGTTAACGTGTGTGGAACAAATTTAGCACAGACTTTTGTTTTGCCCAAATCTTCATGCAGGATGGTTCAAATCGTTTCTTTGTTGATGTTTAAAGACTCTTCCATCATTTTTAGTGACGTACATCGATTGTTTGCCACGAAATCACACACTTTTTCAATAATCTCAGGTGTCCTAGATAAACTTGGTCTTCCGGTATGCTTATCATCTTCTAGCGTCTCCTTTCCATCCAAAAAATGTTTGAGGCACAGAAAAACAGTTGATCTACTTAAAAAAAACTCACCGTCAACTTGTTTCATCATTTGGTATGCTTTCGAGGCACTTTTACCAAGTTTTGCGTTAAATGTAATAACAGCCCTTTGTTCCATCTTAATAATTCAACAAGAAAAAAATTTTACTTCTCTAATGAACGCCCGTTTCGTTTGAGTTACTTTAGCAACTGCGCAGTACTTTTGGCAGAAAGCAAGCAGATGGTCACGGTTTATAATTCATTCGCGATTACACTGGTGGCGCCACCGTAGGCTGAAATCTAACGCCAATCTTAAAAATTCTTTGACGCACTGTGTATAAATCGGAAATGATTCCAAATAGAGCACATGCCTGTTGCGCAAAATACTGAACAGGACTTAGAGATAACTATCAATCCTGGTAAAACTGCTGGGTGCATGAGCAAATCCATTTTTTATATTTCTCATGTTCATGTTCTTCATCATGAAAATTTTTTGCAGTGCAGACGGAATAATTTCCTTAATTCATGAGAAGGTAATTGCGTCTTAGTTCCCCCAAACACAGCGCCATTCAGTTCTTTCGCAAAATGTAACTTAGCCTAATCCTGCGACAGGGAAAAGGAAAGGTGCGTTAAGCACCTTCCAGAAAGTTGAGTATTCTGGAAGAGAGGTTCTATAAACGTTAACGTAATTTATATTCAAAATAAATTACTGCAGATTGATTGCTTGTTTGTTTGAATGCTATCCTCTCAGAGCGCGATTAGAACACACTTATTTTACACTGACGACAGGGTTGATTACAAATGTTAATGCTTTACTTAACATAAAATAATTTGTCTAGGATTATGCAGTTCGTAACACCGTTCAAGCTCATATATCATGCTTGTTCAAGTATTGCATTACGAGGCATTTCCCTTACACATCGTTACTGTGTTCGCGCAGCAAAGTATTAAACTTGCACTAGTAAATTAGCAACGTCGTTATAATTTTTTTCTAGGGTTCCTAAACTGCTAATTACTGTTAAGTGAAACATCGAGGTCTGATTTGTTCAGCGCCCCATTATTTTTTTTAAATTTTGCAACACGTATTACAGCTCAGCCTAGTCTTTTGTAATAATTCCACAATTATAAAATAATTGTGGAGATAAGTACAGACCATGCACCTGAGAATTTGTTTAAACAAATTCCGTTAACGAGGCATTGGAAATATACCGTCTGATCCTGAAATAAAAGCCTTTATTTCTGAAAAATATACTTTTTAAAGAAAGATACTTTTCTTGTTTGTGTCATTTCTAAACAATATTTATGTTTAACAAGTAAGTAAAATGATGCAATGCATTGATTATGATACGCTTTCCAACATACCAGAAATTATTACTCAAGTTATGAGGATAATGGCTGTGGAATAAATCTCGCTCCTGTGTCCTGACCTGTGACCACATTTCGATGATATTCAATAGAACCGGTTCAGTACACCTCAAGAATAACATACTAACGTTTTGTCGCAATAGAAGCAGTTTTACGCAAGTTATGAGAATAATGGCTGTGGAATAAATCTTGCTTTTGTGCAGTGACCTTTGACTCCATTTCTTTGATATTCAACAGAACCGGTTCACTATACCTCCGAAACAACATGATAACGTTTTGTCGCAATCGAAACATTTTTTGGTAAGTTATAATGCACAAGGGCAATGGAATGGATCCCACTCCAGTGTTCTGACCTTTGACCCCATTTCGCCCATTTTCAATAGGGTTCGTCCCCAGTGGCTCCCTACCACATACTAAAATTTCATCGAAATCGAACCATTTTTACGCAAGTTATGACGCATAAGGGTAATGGAAGAAATCCCGCTCTTATGTCCTGCCTGACCTTGGACCCCATTTTGCCCATTTTCAATAGGGTTTGTGCCCAGGTGGTTCCTTACCACATACTAAAATTTCATCGAAATCGAACCATATTTACGCATGTTATGACGCATAAATACAATGGAATGGATTCCACTTTTATGCCCTGATCTTTGACCCCATTTCGCCTATTTTCAATAGTGTTCGTCCCCAGGTGGTTTTCATACCAATTACTAAAATTTTATCAAAATCGAACCATTTTTACGCAAGTTATGACGCATAAGGGCAATGGAATGAATACCGCTTTTATGCCCTGCCTGACTTTTGACCCCATTCGCCCATTTTCAATAGGATTCGTGCCCAGTGGTTCCCTACCACATACAAAACTTTCATCGAAATTGAACCGTATTTACGCATGTTATGACGTATGAAGGCAATGAAATGGATCCCACTTTTATGTCCTGACCTTTGACCCCATTTTGCCCATTTTCAACAGGTTTCGTTCCCAGGTGGTTCCTTACCACATACCAAAATTTCATCGAAATCGAACCATTTTTACGCAAGTTATGACTCATAAGGGCAATGGAACAAATCACGCTCTTATGCCCTGCCTGACCTTTGACCCCAATTTGCTAATTTTCAATAGGGTTCGTACCCAGGTAGTTCCCTACCACATACTGAAATTTCATGGAAATCGAACCATATTTACGCATGTTATGACGCATAAAGGCAATGAAATGGATCCCGCTCTTATGGCGTGACCTTTGACCCCACTTCACCCATTTTCAATAGGGTTCGTCCCGTGGTGGTCCTCTACCACATACTAAAATTTCATCGAAATCGTACCATTTTTACGTGAGTTATCGGGCCGACAGACGGACGGACGGAAAAAGCTGGAACATATCCGCTTCTTCAACCTATGGTTGGAAATCGTAAAAAATCGTTTGATCAAAAATAGATTTTTGAGGGCTTTTCTTTCCAACGAATGATGATTGAGAACAGAAGAAAGTGTAAATAATGTGCTATCTCAGAAAATATCCAGACTACTGGGAAGTAATTATTAAATGATTATATAACATTTTTGCGTCTTCTTTTCATTTTATTGAAAAATGTTTGAACTTCAAATCTTTCATGATTTTTGTTCGTTTTGATTAATATATAAGGAAATTTTAAACTAAGTAAAAGTGAATGCTTAAGGTTCCCGCAAAACCTATTCATAAAGAGCTCTTTGGAAACTTGAAGAATTAAACACTCATGTAAGAAAAGGGTAATTAGGAAATAGAATAACTTGCATTTTTTAATATTTTACGAAACCACTATTAATGAGAAAAAAGATGTAAACTACTCATAGCCCTTAGAAAAGAGGTAGATCGTAGCCCTTAACTATTAGCCCTTAGAAAAAGAGGTAGATGGTTGCAAGTTATCTCGCTACATAAGTAACTTTGCTTCACTGACTGAACTACCGAGAACTCCTCTCAGCAAGTCGTCTGTGCATGAAAACTTTCTCATCCGGATTTTCCCTCTCGGTTTCGTAACACAGAGCATCGAACGATTGAATAGTGTCACTCCAGCAAAATTTGCGGTATGGGAAATGCGTGTACTAATCCTGCAGCATCGCGAACCAAAATCATAACGAAACTTACATAACTAGTAAAACCAATTGCGCACCACTCAGTGTTTTTCACACTTTCTTTAATTTGTCTTGCAGAATTTAAGAGGAAATGTTTCAGATATAATTGTTTATTAATTTTTTTTTTGCAACAAATTACTTTAAAATTCTAAGAAGTGCTTGAGCATGTTGAAGGATTCCCAATTAGAAAATACCTTCCTTCAGTGAGGCAAAAATTATTTTATAGATTAACATTAAAGTTTGCTTTAGAAAATGTGGGAAAATTCGACGAAAAGTGAGTTGTTTTTTTTTGTGTTTTTCGAATAAAAACCCAATGCGAATCAATCAATTTGCAAAGAGAGTGAAGCTTGATGTAGGGGGAATCACATGCGTTAAAACATTTTGCTTTTTGATTGTATTCAATTTCTTAGCGTTTTATAATTGTTTAGCCTTTATTCGGGAATACATCTCCATAGTTTCCCGGAATAATTTATTTGGAGAGAATGA
Organism: Macrothele yani; assembly: GCA_039090855.1. Taxonomy (NCBI): domain Eukaryota; kingdom Metazoa; phylum Arthropoda; class Arachnida; order Araneae; family Macrothelidae; genus Macrothele; species Macrothele yani. The sequence goes on along the minus strand of CM077015.1, from coordinate 129,037,489 downwards.
TAATCAAGAAAGCAACAAGATTTATTATTTGAGTAAGAAGAAGTCGCAAATTTGTAGAAACAGCCAATACTGCTAACCCTAGACATGAAATTCCCACTTACGTATGTAACAATCACACTGAAATATTTTAAGAGACCGCTCCGGGCAACTGATTATAACTGGTACATGTCATAGTTACCGGTAATATGTGAAATCATTGGAAGTAAAGCGACTGAAAATTTCATGCTAGTGTCAGCTAAGCTGGCATCCTCAAGTACTGAAGAACTGGTAAACGTTCTCGGCTAAGGAAGAACAACTGTATATAGTGTGTACACTTAGTGGTACACAAACAACACAAAAAACGAAATTGTCGGTATTCCTCTGGATGGAAACCACTGCTCGACGACCAAGGGTAACAGATGTTTGCAAAGACTGTACGAGGTAACATAAGAGCTCCTTTGAGTCAAGCAACTGCGCAGTACAACAAATTGTATGAAAAATGACATTGCACGATGCGTTGCCCTCTGCACATTGGACGCAATGGGCTATAATATCAGATGACTCGTTTGTGCATACCACGTCACTGTTAAAAACAGAAAAATACTTCTGCAGCCTCAACAAATCTACCCTTGAGTACAAGAAAAATGTCGTTTAGTCCAATGAATCAAATTTTTAATTAAAACGCATTGATAGACAGGAAAAAATATCATATCAACAATCGATGGTTCTCGTCTACATAGCGTTCGCTTTACAAGCAGATGGAGATTATGAAAGGATTTAGGGCATGTATTCTTACGGCCATTGTGCTTATTGCGTCTTCTGCATCAGAAATTTGGATACCACGTCGCATACCAACATAATTTCGGACAAGGCACACCTGTAAATATGCATATTATTTCGTGATGGAGACGGCGGCTTCTAGCGGAATTATACACCATATCAAAAACTTGGAGTGTCAATTCCTGCCTTCAGACACATGACAGTTTTTTCAAATTCAAGAAATAGCTCTCGAATTACACATATAATAATCCAATTAAACACCTGTTGAGTTAGATAAACCCTGATTTGTTGAAAAAGCCTGAAAAATGTTGATAAGGTGATTCATTAAAGATTCACAAAATGTCGTTCTTCTAAATTGTGCCTTCTGTTTTGCAAGACATGAATGCAAAGTATATTGTTTTAATTTATTATGTTTTATTTGCCAGTGTCCACTGAATCCCAGTCCTCAAACTTGAACTTCAGTTAAACAATCATTATCTACGATAGGTTCTACTAATTCCGAATGGTCGAAGGGAGGGTCATTGATAATCACATTTTGCTCGACGTGACTACGCTCATGATATTTCATTTTAGTAAGTTTAAGATTAAACATCAGAAAAAAGTTTGATATGGTTTCTTAAACTGGTTATTGATAGTTAATACGCAAATAGTTTGCTCCATATATCGTTCGTTGCTGTTCACGTAGCTGCTATATTCAACACAGGATGAATCCAAATAAGAGGACATCCTCTTTTGAATTTAAAAATAAATCAGTGGGAAAGTAATGCTTATTAAGTTACTGCCGAGAGTTGCAGCGACGCAGTGAGACATAACGTTAAAATTGTCAGGTCAATATTCGTAAAAAATGTAAATGTCCGTCTGCTTTCGCTGTGGTTTTGTAACCGAAAATTCTGCAAATCACCAACAGGTTTTCATTGTCTCTGCTACTTGCAACTACAGAATAGTCGAACAAGATAGGAAAATTGCGGGAGTGAAGTTACAACATAAGTAAGGACAACTGTTATTCGTAACGAAAATATTATTTTTCTTGAATAACAACTGGTGACTGCTATTCTATAGTAACACTGCTTGAATAATCCGTTCTGTCGTTTCTGCCAATCCGTAGTGGTTAGCACAATTTTGCGAACTCGAACTTTTTTATTAATATGTATACCATAGATGTGACCTTAATTCCCCCACAATTTCCGTTATTTTACGTGAGAAAAGCCTTCCGCTTACACGAAGTAGGAGCACGATATTACAGCTGAGTGCTTCTGAATCACTGTTGAAGATAAACAACCTGGTATTCAACTTACTAAGATTCAGACACTTATTGTATCTACTGTTTGTACATACTACTTTTGTCATAATGGAAGGAGCCTTGAATTAGGAGACAGAATTCATCAACTACTTACAACACGACAAATTCAGCCTCTGGTGACTGACAGGTCCAGCTTTCATATGATCTTTTCTGTCCACAATCTACTTGTCACAGTGGGAGATTCCTTGGACAGGTATATTCCAGCAAGCGGAAGTAGAGGGCAAATAATTTTGAAATCATTTAAAGGTGTTTGGCCTTAACACACCAAGGTAGTCAAACTGGCTTTTGCGTCTGTGATTGCACTTCCTCCAATATTTATGGCACAGTTATAACATAATTTATCATTGGTCAGATCCAGTTCAATAGAACCAGAAAATATCTCAACAAAGCCGATTGACATTTTTCTGAGATACGTACGGTATCACACGATTTCTACTTACAAAAAGGTAGAAATTCCTAAACCAAGATATATTTGTCGGCGTATAATATAAATTGGTGCATATGTGTGGACAAATGAGATAGGTAAATTACTTTACTTGCGACCTAATCACGTGACAGCTGTGGAAGATAAATTGGTAATACTGATCGGCGTAAGTTTGGTCGTCCGTCCTTACTTGGAAGTGTGCACCACTGCATCAGAGTGATCTCAATGATAAAACCCCTTGTAAGGAATCAGAATGCTTGGGCGACGTCGTTAACATTCTTACCATCACAGGGACACCTTTGCCAGAGGATTCATCATAGGATAAATATCGACGATAGGTCTTCGCTTGACATTGCGTTCAAAACGCATCGAGAAGAAAATATTGTCGAGTGTATGTGCACCAGTGGTAGAAAAAGGGTGGCATGCGCCTTTGTACTGAGAATGACGCACCTAAGCAGACGTCCGAACACCTGGATCACCGTATTAGACTGCAAGGGTGAAAACATAAGTTCAGAAATGTTTTCCTCAGCAAAATATACTCAACTTACATTTATTTTTATAATCATACACGCAGATGCACACGAAGCTGGGTGTTTAAATTTCATGGATCGGTGATTGCTTCCGTCTAAAAACAGGATAATTGTTATAGCCTTATTTGAGTGAGGGCGAATATACAAAAACTGAAATAGCCGTGTAGTACTGCAAAAACGTGCAATCGGAATAACATTTAAATCATATCTGATAAGAACTCACCAAACTTTGCAAGTTTGAACTTTATTAGAGTATTATAAATCCGTTTACTTCCTGATGCAATAGCCAACCTGATGCAATAGCCAACTTTATTTTAAATTCACCAGACTTGAATAATCCTAAAAGGCGTATGGCGTATTAACTCCGTTTATTGTTGTGGTGTATTTTTGTTGTCTAAACCACAAAAATAAACGGATTTAATATGCTATATGCGTTTCATGATTATGCAATAGCCACATTTTGGCTCACCAGTAGCAGAGGATTTCAAAAAAGGGTTTTTTATTGTTGTGAGCACTTTGAGGTCTAAAAATTGGACTCAAAATCATGATAACATTTCAACGAAATAGTAGTGTAATCGGTAAAAAAGAAATGGTGGCGAGATAATTAAAGTAAAACAAATTAAAGAGTGGATAGTGTAAAGGAATTCCTGGAAGAGTAGTTGCCGATGAATAAAATTTACCGGATTATAGCTGTGCAGTAACGTGAAACCCCTTCGAAATACCGTATTTACAGATCCAAACGATCAGGAAAAACATTGTAAAACCACAATTTGGTCTTTTACCAAATTGCCTTACATATAATCTGTCTTTTCGATATAAAAGTGTCCTTAAATATTAGATGCATTCTAATATTTTTTCAAATTTTAGATCTATAGACACCATAAAAGGAATTCCGCTAAATGTCACAGCACTCTCCCCAGTTGTTTAACTTATTACTTAACTCGTGATGAAACCGAAGTTAGTTTTCTACAGAAGCTATATGTTTATCCAACATTTTACACGTTATTGTTTAAGATATGAAGGTTTGGTATTTTAATGACGCATCTGAACTGCACTCAAAAATGATATATGAGCAGGTTACAAAATTTAAAATTTTGACACCTTTCAACAGAAAAATATACAAATTACGCTATTGGGTTATACCTGAACACGGTAGTATCAAAATCCCATGACGACTCCCATCATCTCAGTGTACCCGCCCAGGCCAGTCACAGATTGCACGTGATATGTCGACCACAACGAAATATGAGCGGCCGGACAGGACAGATGAGCCACAGTGCGTTTCGTGAGCATAATGGGAAGAGGTATTGATTTAACGGACGTTCAAAGAATGTCATCGGTTTCCGGGACATGGGTGGAAGCACCTTAGAAACAGCAGATACCTTGGATTGCACACGAAGCGCTGTAGTACGAGTGTACCAAAGGTGAACCGCTGACACACCAAGTACCTCCTGACATAATAACTGCACATCCCCGAAAGACATGGACCGCAGAGGAGAACGTTGCCTCCGTCGACTGGTAAAGGACGCTGCACTGTTGCGTGTCCTTTACCAGGCTTGGGCATACAGGTAAGTGTCCCCGATGACAGTAGAGCAAACCCTGTTACGCATGGGTCTCCGGATTTGACGCTGACTGAATGCGCCCATGTTAACCCAGGTCCATCGGCAACGACGCCTGTAGTTCTCATCGGACTACCGTCTTTGGACTGTAAAATATTTGAAAACGGTGGCATTCTCAGACGAATGATCGAGGTTTTTACTCCGCCGAAGTGAAGGGCAGGCAGGACACGGCGTCAGACACACGAGATCCAACATCCGGACACGATTATCAGTCAAGTACAAGCCGGTGGTGGTAGTGTGCATGTGTGAGATATGTTTTTCTAATATGACATGAGAAAGCTGGTACCACTGGCTTAGTCCTTGAACACCAATTGCTACCTCTTCATCCTCGCCGTCCTCATACATACCTTCATGTTGAAGGTGTACCCTGGTTGTGATGGGGTCTACCAACAGAACAATGCGCCGTGCTACGTAGCTAATGAGGTGCGTGACTGGCTGGAGGAACACGACAGCGATGTTTCCATTCTCCTTTGGCCGGCGAATTCGCCTGATATTAATCCCATTTATCACTGGTAGGACCATTTGTATCGACAGGTTCAACGTGACGACCTACATCCACGTCATCTCCAGGTCTTCTGGCTCTGCTAAAGTTCGAAAAGGCTGGTATGTCTCGAGCAACCTTGCAGGGCCTTATTGCCCCCATGCCATGTCGTCTTGCCCCTGTCATCCGGATCCAGAGTTTTTATGCCCATCATTAGATAAGTGGCCATATTATTATGATACGACTGTGTACATTGATTAGGGAGAGAACAAGTATTTTTAAAATTATGAATCCTGCATTGTATTTGCCTCAGTGTTCCTTTTTCCCCAAAGTCAATGGTGTTCTCAATAACTTTCACTACTCAACTCACTAGACATTTACCAACGCCACGAATTAAACTGCATTTTGAAGCACTTACATATGTCCTTTATTACCGGAATTAGTAATGACTCGGTCCACCTTTTGCATGTATGATAGCAGGAACAAGTCGAGACACACTATCAACCGATTTCCAGTAGATCTTCACAAGAATGTCTCACCACTCGTCCTGCAAAGCTGCTGCCAGATGGAGCGCAAAGACGGTCGTTGTGGTCAATTTCGCATCCGTCTGTCCAGTTCATCCCACATCTTTCCATGAGATTAAGATTAGGACACTGAGCAGGCCATTATAACCATTCCAGGTCATTTTCAAGAAAAAAGTCCTGTACATGTCGTGAAGTGTGGCAGGGAGCTCTACCGTGTTGTTAGAGACAACGATCATTTTCCATAATACTGCCATATAACAGGTAAGGCAGACTTATCCAAAACTTCGAGGTACAATTCAGAGTTCACGGTTTACGGTACAATAACCAACGGGCCGTGTCCCATTCATGAAAACCAACTCCGTACCATGATGGAGCATCCACCGAACTTAATAGTCGGGAAAACACAGTCCGATGAAAAACATTCGCCAGGCTCTCGCCATATCTACACATGTCCATGAGACTGAAGGAGTGTAAAGCGTGACTCATTACTCTCGCCATATCTACATATGTCCATCAGATTGAAGGTGTGTAAAGCGTGACCCATCACTTCCAAAAAAAAAGCGTGACCCATCACTTCCAAAAAAGCGTGACTCATTGCTCTCGCCATATCTACGCATGTCCATCAGACTGAAGGAGTGTAAAGCGTAACTCATCACGCTCGCCATATCTGCACATGTCCATCAGATTGAAGGAGTGTAAAGCGTAACTCACCACTCTCGCCATATCTGCACATGTGAAAACCGTGACTCATCACTCCTAAAGGAAAAACTGCTTTCAGTCGAGCACAATAAGAAACGGTGGGTGACATATCATACCAAACGGGGCTTTGCATGCACAGTACTAATATGTCGCTTGCGTGCAGCTCCTCTACTATAATAACGCACATTGTGCAACTCCCTGCAGATAACTATAGTACTATCAGAGCCATTATAAACATTTCCTACTTCAGCAGCTATAGAAACGGCAGAGGAAGAACGGGATTCCATAACATTTCTTACCATGAAATTTTGATTACGTTCCATCACCTTGTGCGGCCTTCTTCAACTCTTTTTGATGCAGATTCACTGTCCTGTTCCCATCGGTTCCCAAAACTACTGACATTTCCGAGTTCCAGCCTACGCTGGAACTCTGAAATGTCACATCCACGCGGCATACCCGCTTCAAAGTTACTGATAAGACGACAGAACATCTCAGCCATTTAAACGTAACTACCCCATTACACAGCACACCTTCCGGCATAACTGTTCTTTGCACTTACACAAATATTTGGTAGTGTCTGAATAATTTTGATAATATAGAGTTTCAGGCACTAAGGTACAATAATATGTATTACATTTGAATGATGTTCTGTACATGCGTACAGTACAAATTCTTCGATTGCATAACTTTTAGTATCAGAAATGCGTCCCGCAACTCTTATTCAGAAAAATAAGAAATAACAGCAAACATCATGTGGTGTACAAGAAAGAAAGGAATGCATTGATTTATTATATCCATGCATCTCCCAGTGAGATTCGTTAAAGAAAACTTTAAATAAAAAGCAAAGGACATTTCAATCAAAAGTTGCTTACTGAGACCTCTTTAAGCGTTGTGATTTCACCTCACAGCATTTCGATGGCATGAGTTCTTTAGGTGCAGCTTTATTTCAACTAGAATGTGTGTTATGGGAAAAATACATTGCCATTAAAGTGAATGTCAATATCTCCCTTCTGTTGTCACAGACGTTAAATGCCCAAATTCTCTGAATATACTGAGTATGCTTTGAATCATGCCTACAGGATGAGGCGTCCCAACAGCACGGAATTTAATGATGATTTAAAATTTTACTGCAAAACCCCGAACACCACAAATTTGGGAACTGCTCGGGTTTCCTGTAGCTGCAGCGGCCCAGAAATTTATAAAGGCTGCCGCACGGCGGTCTAAGTTTCCCAATGTGCAAGCATCGGTTTGAAGGTTCTCTGTTACCCGACCATCTCGAAGAGACCCTCTCAAAGCTAAAAAGAGGTACACACTTTTTTTCCTCGGACGAAGACTTTGAAGCTGCATTTCATAAACGGAAGAAGTTTCTTTCTCGCCAAAAGCGAAGGATAAACTGCTTTGCTGATTGTCCATACTAGGTGCTTCTCACGGGGTGGAGGAAACTCTGAGATATACTTATGTATCTTGGCATTTCTTTTTTTGGTATTTTTTTTCTCTTTTGCATAATTTATTTAATAACATTTATAAGGTAGGCATCTATTAGTTTTGTTTGCTTTTTATTAGGCTTTCTACGTTTATTTATTTGAGATATTCTGAGCTCAACGCCTAAACATTTACGTGAGCACAGAGCTTTCCGTTAGTACTTATCTTGAGCAACATATATTCTAAAAAATATTTTAGTAATTATTCTTGAGGGTTTTAAATATTTAATTTTTTTGGGAAGGAGGTATCCAGCTTTCTCTTTATTTTTGGTTAAATTCTCGTAATTCACTAATTCAGTGTTAAGAAAATATTAAACGAAATCAAGCTTTAGTAAATGAACTCCGTGTGATATTTTTTAATTCAAATAAAGGCACAAAATAAAATGCATCACCTTTGAGGTATTGTGGCAGTTCTGCCACATGCGTGAGTGAATGATGATACAATTCAAAAGCCTGTAAAGCAAACCGGAAAAGTATGATAAGATGCAACCAGTAAGTTATTTTGAAAAGAAAGTATAATAATAACTATTCAATAACCTATTTTCATTGTTTAAAAATTAAATTAAAAAATTCCCTGGTTCTTCAGCTGAGCTGCTGTTTAAATTCGCTGAATGCTCAGTACGCAAACAAAAAGACATGCACGGACTAGATGTTCGTGTACAAAGTTGTGACCCTTAAAACTCCTCAGTGCATCAGGCACTAGGCCTATGAGTGCAACTGTCCAGGTTGCAAAGCCACTGCTTGCACCCAATATATTAGCATCAAACAGCTGCACGACTCTTTCTGTTGCACTAAGATCAATTCTCCTTGCCATCATGCAGTTGAGGTCAAGAGGTCTGCCCGTGAACGCCAATATATATATATGAAGCAAAAATCCAAAAACAAAGTACGACAAGTTACTTTTTGATAAACCTTAACGCGCAAGAATGCAGCAGAGGAGTATTAATAAAAAGGTATAAGCCAAAGCAGAATAAACCATTTCAAAGGGACTGCAGCAACCTGATTGATAGTAAAAACCTTTTAGGGCGAAATCCTTGTGAAACATGGCACACTACGGATTGAGATTCAGATAGCATTTAGTAATAGATATTTGAAGAAGTGATGTATGTTTTCCAAATGTATTTAGGAGACATTGAAAACACGCCATTAACCGGTTTGGTTATTTTATTGAAAAAAATATTTATAGTTATATTTCGGCAGCTTTTCGAAATTGATTTCTGTTTAAAATGAGCCATGCCCTAAATTTGTGAATGTGTTGCTATGGTCAAGCTGTGTTTCTATAATAATACTACCTGTGCTGTTGCCAAATATCATCATCATCATCATTGTCAACCATTATCAATCCACTGCTGGACGAAGGTCTCCCCAAGTTTCTTTAACAACGGTCTGTCTTGTGCCAGTCTCCTCCGTGTCACTCCCGCATACTTTCGATTTTCATCCACCCATCTCCCATGTGGTCACCTTCTGGGTCTTTTCCTGTCCCTTGGAATCCAATCTAAAATTTCGGCTGTCCATTGATGGTCTGTTCTTCTGGCAGTATGTCCAGCCCATTGCCATTTCAGGGATTTAACTCTGATCATGATGTCTTGAACTCTTGTCATTTTTCGGATCCACGAGTTTCTCTTCTTATCTCTCCTGGTTACACCAAGCATGCACCTCTCCATGCTGTTTTGAGTTGTCTGCAGCCTTTGTATGTCTCTTTTAGTTAAGATCCACGTCTCTGAACCATACGTAAGCACTGGAAGGATGTATTGGTCAAACACTTTTCTTTTAAGACATAATGGCGTATTGCTCTTGAAAATTATGCTGTTTCTTCCAAAACCTCTCCAGGCAAGTTTTGTATGCCGATTAATTTCTTCATCAATGTGACCTTCACTTGATATCTGCTGTCCAAGATAAACGTACGTGTCTGTTATCTCCAGCTTTTCTCCATCAATCGATAAATCTTCATTTCGTGTAAAAGCATTGAACATCACTTTTGTCTTCTGAAAGTTCATTTTTAATCCCACTTCTTTACTCTTGTCAGCAAGTTCTTGGAAGACACTCTGCAGCTCTGATGGGGTAGTTGCAAAAATGACTATGTCATCAGCAAAACGAAGTTGGGTTAGATGATCTCCATTAATCTTTATCCCATTGTTTTCCCAGTTCAGTGATTGAAAGACATTTTCCAATATGGCGTTAAAGAGCTTCGGAGATATGTTGTCACCTTGTCTCACTCCCTTTCCAATTTTTATGTATGTTGTATTTTCAAACAGCCGAATCTTTGCACTTGCATTTTCATAGATGTTATTAATAATATTAATGTATGCATCTTCAATACCGCAGAATTTCAGAGCCATTGTAACTGCTGATGGTTTTATCGAATCAAGGCTTTTTCATAATCGATAAAAGCCATGCACAATAGAAGTTCATATTCCCTTGCTTTTTCAATTTCAAACGCCAAATATACTGTTTCTTTAAGTAGAAAAATAATAATCGTTCAATTCCTGAAAATGTGATGAAAAGCCACTTTAAGTGACAAACGTCCTTTAAATGTAGAACATGACTTGAAACTGGCATACATCGCAACTGACGCTTGTATTAATCATTCTAGTTGACAAAGGTGGTAGGCTCATTAAAATTCAGTTTAGAAACGTGTATAGTATAATTTTGGGGGTGGGGCAACAAAAAATGGAAGTTTCTGAAATCCACCAGAAAAAAATAAAGACATAGATTATACCCAATATTAAACCACTCACTCGTACTTTCTTGATAAATAAGTATAAGCGACACCGTTTATGTACGAACAATTGAATAAGAAAATTAAGGAACTTTATTCTAAAATACACATGAGTACTTTCGGGCCACTATGGTCCCATCTTCAGATGTGAGATGAACATTTGAACCGTGCTGCAAAAAACATAGAGCAGAATACAAACAAGCTGATGAATTAGGTCTGGTCTTGCACCAAGGTGTACGCTGGACTTCCATGAGCAACTGTTTGAAAAGTTAAACCAATAACAGGCCAATACTCATAACAATAATGGTGAACAGTAAAGATGTCAATATTTAATTTAAAATCAATGGAAAGGTAATTAATTTGTTCGTAAAGAAAACTGTTGTTGATTTATTTGCAATGTATCAGCAACAGTTAATGCTCTTGATAGGTCCGAGGGAAAATCTTCTAAGGCAGTTGTAGTATTGAAAAAGTTAGAAATCATGGCATCTTACATAAACAGAAATTTAAGTTGTTTCATAAAAGATTTGGTCAAGCTTTATATTCAGATAAGTTATTTTTTTGTCTTCCCCTTTGACCTTCATCTTCAAGCAAAAATCATATATTTTACCAGAGACGTCACTAGAGTAAAGAATGAGCTGCCCTGGTGCGAAACTCATTGTTTACAACCTGATTGGAATTGGAATTAGAAATTTTGCACTAGCTTTCGTACAGTTTTTTTCGCCGTAATTTGTCACTTGCACGTATACAGAAACTGCATATAATATGTTTTACGAGTCTCTGCAGCCGTGACAGATAACGTTCACATTTAGTCCTCAAAATGTGCAGTGTTGTTAGTTATTCACATGCAGAAGCGAAGGTGTGCTCTTGTGCACATTTCGCAAGATAGGGATTTCATTCACGTTACTGAAGATCCTCTGGGGCTGTTCTGTCATTGCTGCACTTGAAGAGGACAACAAGCAGCATTCGATCCGTTTGGTGCGATACCAAACTCCCGAACTAGTTGGTAAAATCTGCAGAAACAGTTGAAATTTGAAATTTTTGTTGTTGTCTTTCCCTAGCAGTTTAACGACCACTGTGAGCCTTACTCAATGTGCAATAAGTAGTCGCCTGTCCCTAATTTAAAACCACTTCCTCCAGTGATTGGAGAGAGCCAATGCCATAGGACAAACACACCTTCCATTACTCATTCGGGATTCGAGCCCGAACACACTTCCGATGCATGATTAGAGATAAACGCCTCTAATTTAGGCCCCGTGAAACTACGAGCCCTAACTTAGGGGCAGCAGACTGCTGATGGCCCAACAGCAGACTGATTATGCCGGAGTTTAAAAACCGGCCATAAGCAGCAGACTGTTTATGGCCAGTTGTTAAACTCTAAAAGAAAGCAAAAAAATATGCGGGGAGAAGGCAATATTTTGGGATTTTGCCCGGTCGTAGAACAGCCGAATTACGCACTTCAAAATGATTACTACGCCTGAAGAAAAATAAGTTGCTTTGAAATTTGTCAGCAAATAGTATAGATACAGATACTTCACAATTCTCATTAGGCTTCTGGCACCAATCGTTGGAAAAGTGATGGAAGAAAAAGTTCAGCTTGCAGTAAATTTTACTGATGGAATTCCTTTTCCATAGCGAAAGAGTTCATTGGAAAACAAAAACTGGAAACTTGTTTGCAATTACAACAGTAACATCTCCTTCGGGTAAAAATGAAAAAAACTGTCTCAACATTTTATACTGTTCATTCTAACATAAGAAATAGGGTAAGAACTCAAAAAGCAGCGAAATTTTGCATTTTTGTTAAAACTGCGGAACAAATAATTTCTCTCGTTTGCTTTTGTTAATTCATTTAAAATTCACCCGGGAATTTATTTCTTTAAATAAATATATTATTATTTGGGGCCATTATTATTAAAATTTAATGGGTATGTCGTGATTGCTTAAAACTAAACAAATAGCATAATGACTATTATTTTCCCTGTTTCATGCATGTTGTGCGCATTCGGATTTATTTTGGAATTTACATATTCAACAATTTATCGTGAAACAAAAAACGAACTTCCTTTTGTAAATTAAGAAAACCGTACGATTTTAGAAATGCTCATACACATTCAAACAGGATAGTGCTTCTAAAAATTTGTTACAAAGTGCAGGATATTATACTTCATAATTACAACGAAATCCGTATTCCTTTAAAAGAGTAAGGGCATATACATACCTCACGTTTATTTTATTTAAAGAATGAGCTACGTCATTAGGAAATAATGTCTCGGAGTGAACAACAAAGAATATGATCGCAAAAGAAACGTTTGTTTGCAAAAATATCTACTTCGTGGGTGCCATTACATTTTATTTTAACTAAGTAATTCTAAAATTAATTTATTTGTAAAATTTGCTAACAAATCTTATGTAATTTTCATAAATACTGCTAGAGCCTCAAATACGGTCTTTAAGGGCCTATATACCATAGCAAGAATACTTTGTTGCACTTGTGTCATAGCATTTTGGGTTGCACAAGTATTAAATTTCAGAGAGGTACTAACTAAACTGACGTAACGAAATGGCCGTGTCGAGTGTAAGGATAATAGAGTATGTCTGTGTATCATGTATCTAAAGTGTTTGGTCAAATTTTAGGAATATGATCCATTACAGATTTTGATAGAAAAATATCCTGTAGGTACACGACAGGAAACTCTTTTTGATAGGATCTTAAAAGTATATAAATATAAATCAAACTTGCACAATGTCATTCACAAGCAAGCGGAGGCTCATAACTATATGAAACCAACTGGGATAGTGTAAGTTCCTGATGGTTGGGCCCATAAGCTCAAGTTTAGTGCCCTTACTTGCGAATTTACACCTCTAAAATATTTTAGTAACACATCAAAAAGTTATTCAAACAAGAAGTCAGCTGTTTTAAAAATACAACATACAATTTATTAAACATACGTAGAAGTACAGGACGACGGCATTAATTTTTTCGATTCTGACACGAGTAGTTCGCGGGATCGAGTACGCATAAAGAATGATGTTCTCCTCATATGGAGCGTATTTTCTCCTTTCCATGAAGTAAGTGTCCCGAAATTAAGAGCTGGCGAAATTTTATGTCCGCAGAGTTTCTCTCGGCGTACATCAAACACTAAAATGAACACACAAAACAAAAAAATACAGAGTACCTGTTTTAAGACATATCATTATACACACCGAATGCTTGGAAGAAATATTTTCTTTTCTCGACAATGTGTTTCCTGCCTTAAGGTTTCCTTGTATTCCGTTTAGCTGAACTGTTTTAAAGTTCCACCCATATCTGACAGGGATAACGCCCTTTGCTGAAATTTTCACAACGGTACTTTATATATCAGCCTCCTAAAATTTTTCGCACAAGGGTAAGTGAAACTACAAGGGCAGAATAGATAAAAAGGGTGGCTAATAAAGATCTGCTGTTTTCTAAGAGCCAAAGAAGTTCTTCAATTACATATATACACCGTCGAGTCACATTATTGTGACCACCAGCTAATATCCAGAGCAACCGCCGTGTGCAGCGTGGACAGCAGATACACGGGCTGGGAGTGACTCAGTAAAGAGCTGGAAAGGGTTCACAGGAATGTGGAGCCAAGCCGACTACAGTGCATTTGACAGATGCTGTACATTGCGTGGTAAATGATTCATAGATCGAACAGGCCCCTCAAGGTGGTCCCACAGATGCTCAAATAAGTTTAACTCTGAGGAATTAGGAGGACAGGAAAGTACTTTGAAACCTTCAATCTCCTCCAACAACTCTCGGGCAATTCCAGTTGTGTGACACGTCATATTGTCGTGCTGGAAGATCCCATTCGCCACAAAGAAGACAATCAGCATGTATGGAGGTACGTGGTTTTCAAGGAATAATTCTGAACGAATTCGGACCATAGTGTCTTACACTTGTATGAGTGGACCCAGGGAATACCACGAAAATATTCCCCAGACCATAACGCTTCCCACACCAGCTTGTGTTCTTGCAGCATTGGTTGAAGAATTTGTTCTCCGATGTTTCTCGCCTTATACACCGAAGTCTATCCGCTCGATGAAGTAGAAAACTTTATTTAACGGAGAAGGCAATCCTTCACCAATCAGCGGAGGTCCAAATCCGATTCTGCCGTGTAAATGTAAGCCTTTTCTGCCGATGCACCTTCGTTAGCACAGGTGCAATGACCATCCGTCTGCATCGGAGCTCCATCGCTGAACTGTCGTTTTACACACACTTTAAGTAGCCTCCTGGTTCTTTCGGCTTGCAAGTTGTTCAACTGCAGCGTGTCGATCGGCCCTCATGCAGCTTCGAAGCCGACTTCACTTCTAACATCAATGGCACGTGGTGCTCCGCAGTCTTCACGTAGTTTATTCACAATGGTGCCATTTCTCCAATCACGATATACTTTAACTACAGCAGCACCCGAACAGTTCAAAAACTGCGCTGTTTCATAAATACTGACACCCTTGGCCCAAAAGCCAATAATCACCCCTTTTCGAAAATCTGATAAATCGCTCCTTTCATCCATGACAGCAACAAGTGATATGTTTTCGGAATGCCTACAGCACACCTTATACACCGAGTGGCCACTTTATTACGAACACCTGACAGTTTTAAGCAAATGAGCTATGGCTGCACACTGTTGCCGCCAAAGGGCGAGGCTAGTATAAAAATGGAAATCTTAGTGCTTGCGACAGTAGTAGAAGTGATTTTTGGGTAACGAGTTGGGTAAAAAATGCGATTTGACGGACGTTCAGTGTAGGATGATTGTAGGAGCTCAGAGCCATGGAGCGATTAATACCGAAACCGCCGTATTCGTGAAATGTTCCTAAGCAGCTGTTGTTAAAGTGTTTAAAGACTGGAATGTGAGCCAAAAAACTAGGTCTCTACGTGAAACGTGTGGTTGTCATCGACTAGTGACTGCTCGGGCGGAACGGAGAGTGCCCAGACTGGTAACAGACAACAGAAGGGCAACAGTGCAGCAAATTACAGACCATTTCAATCAAGGGTACCACCAAATGATCTCTGCACGCACTGTTTGCCGTTCACTGCATTGGATGGGATATGGCAGCAGAAGGTCTCCTCGAACACCTTTGGTGTCTGCAGTTAACAAGAGAAAACGTCTCCAGTTTGCACAGGAGCACAAGGATTGGACAGTCGATAATTGGAAACAAATTATGTGGTTCGATTAATCACGTTTTCAGTTGCACCATGCCGATGGGCGAATGAGAATTTGGCGGAAACAGTATGAAAGGATGGACCTCTAATGCATTGCTAAAAGCCTTCAAGCTGGTGGAAGCAACGTTATGGTTTGGGGAATGGTTTCCTGGCATGCTTTTGGCCCTTTAATTCATGTTGATCAACGTCTGACTAGCACATCATATCTAAACACCGTTGCTGACCAAGTGCATCCTGTCATGTGGATGGTTTATTCCATTGGCGATGGCTACTTTCAACAAGATAATGCGTGCTGCCATAGTGCTCGTATTGTACAGGATTGGTTTCAAGAACATGCCGGTGAGTTTACTTTGCTTAGGTGGCCCCCACAATTACCAGATCTCAACCACATTGAGAATTTGTGGGTTGAAGTTGAACGAGCCATCAGACAGCAGGATCCACAACCATGCAATCTCACACTCCTGGAAAGTGCTATTCATCAAGCACTGTCTCAGATCACACAAACCACCTATCAACATCTCGTGGAGTCAATGCCACGGAGAATCGACGCAGTATGAAAGGCAAAAAGTGGCCCAAGGAAGTACTGAGCGAGTGGTCATAATATAGTGGCCACTCAGTGTATACCCTCCTAGCCAGATCACGACATATGCCTTCTTTTATTGGCTATGCGCTGTTGACGTCAAAATTAGGAGGTGGTCACAATAATGGTACTCGACTCTGTATATGTTCCACACAAAAAGATGTACTTTTCTGATAGACAGTTTTACAATTTGTTTGCACTAGAATGTGATAAACTGCGACAAAATAGTTTGCAGTTCACTGTTTTTCTTGTAGGTGTTCAAATGCGTTGTCCGCCTCATTCAAAATAATTGACCTGAAATTCCGAATGAGATGCTAAAGTTGTGTTTTATATAGAAGCGTTGATACGCGCAGTGCTTCTTGAGAAAACCTCATAGTCATCGATTGTTTGAAAACAAACAGCCCACTAAAAAGTGTTTTTGCCATTCCGAACACCCCACTTTGAACAGGAAATCTCTGAAACATTTATATTATTCCTTTATACCCCAATTATTCTGTTACTAATGGTTTCCCAGACTAGTGCATCAATAAATAGGAGGGATCAGAATTCTTTGCTGAACACTATTTTTCTTGTTTTTTTTTTGTTGGTGAACTCGAACGTGGCAAGCTCATAAAACAAACAAAATGTATTGACATGACCAACCTTTAAAAGCATCATAATACCTTCGAATTGGAACTGAGAAAGAGATTCTCCACTGTAGAGATCTAACATCAGAAGAAATAGATATATCTAACATTAACGGAAAATTAACCAAGGCTATTATGGAATGAGTAACAAAAATATATGGTACTAAGGACAATTTGCATACAAAAACATATCACAAAAAAAATGCTGATGCCAAAGAGAAGTGGTATGAGTACAAATGAAGATGTCACTTCTAAAGTGGAACATACAGAGCTATGGAAGACAGTACAAAAAATTATAAATCAAGACCAAAGGAAATTCAGCTGTGAAGTAGTCACGAAATAAATTGGAAGCAACTAAAGCCTGAAGACAGCAAAGTGACATTTCAGTAAGAGAAGAAAACAAATTATGGCACTAAGAAAAGAAGATATCACTGCAACAACAAATAGAAGCGAAATTTTGCAAGAATAACAGATTTTTACTCAAAACTTCATCAAATAGATTATACATTTACCCTAGATATTAGGAAAGGTAAACAGTACCACAATCCCCTCAGTCCTCCCGCCGGAAGTTACACATGCAAATGCTAACTTGAAACGGGTAAAATATCTACAGAACAAGATGGAATCACCGTGGACATTATAAAAGAAGCAAGTTAAGAAAAAGAAATACACTTGCCCAAGTTTTTACTAGATGTCTCAATAATGGGAAGATTCCTGAGGACTGGAACAATGCTACAATTATCATCTTACCTAAAAAGGATTACTCTATGAGTTTTAGAAACTACAATGGCATCAGCCTTATATCGGTGGTTTATAAAATTTTAAATAAGGTTCTTTAACATCGCTTTAAGATAACACTGGACATAGCTCAACCGAGAGAACAAGTCGGATTCAGGATCGTATCGATCATAACCATGTAATGAGAGAAACTAACTGAAACAACGAGGGAATAAGAACTCCCATTATGTATGGCTTTAATCAATTTTGGAAAGGCATTTGACTCCGTGAAACAATTAGCTTCTTATGGAAACAAGGGATTTGAAATCCTACAGTACTGGAGGTACATACATTAGAATACTTTTAGTAACATCTATGAAAATGCATGTGCAAAGGTTTGGATATTTGAGGTTACAGCACCAAAAAAAAATTGGAAAGTAATTGAGACATGGTAACACCACATCTCCTCCGAAACTCTTCAATACCACATTGCAAAATGTCTTTCAAATGTTGAACTTCCAAAACAAAGGGATAAAGATCAATGGAGAATACTCAACCTGTGACGTAGTGCAGAGGTGAAAACACGTGTCAAGACGACAAATATGCAGCGACACATTCTGCTCGCGTAGCTCAGTTGGGAGAGAGACTTACTCCAGACTGAGGGGACACTGCTTCGCTGGCTGTCGCGGACAAACTTGTGTTTTCACAAATCCTCCTTCATTTTGCTCATGACGAAAAATGACAAGATTGGAAGACATCATGATCATAGAAAAAACCCAGAAATCGCAATGGTTGGACATGTTGCCAGAAGAACGGAACACCGATGGACAACCGAATTTCTAGGCTGGGTCCCAAGGGACAGGGAAAGACCCAGAAGAAGACCACATAGGAGACGGATGGGTGAAATTGGAAAAACATGCGAGAGTGACATGGGGGAGACTGGCTGAGAAGAGGCTGTTGTGGAAGAAATTCGGGGAGACCCTCATCCAGGAGTGGATTGATAATTGTGTTGTTGAAGATGATTATGATGACATACATAAGAATCTTTTAAGATGCCAGATTGACTGACTATTGGTTGATCCATACATTACAAAACTTAGAATAACTATAGTTGTGCAACATATCACACAATTTATCGCTGCAAAGGTGATTATGTTAGATACAAAATATAAGGTAGAATGCATAACAACTGAGTTGTTAAGACATGTATTTAAATCATAGCATTCAACGAATATCGTAAATATAGTGTAACATTACATATTTCAAAAGTATATAAGAAAAATACAAAGTCATGTTGGCAGTCACTTTTGAGGGAGCATATTTTATCATAAAGGTTAATATACACTGCTGGACAATTGCTAAGGACGGATCATAAACGGCTATATAGCGCCTAAAAAAGTAAGTATGGTTGGATGCCAAGTGAAATAAAATAATATCAGAATGCCAGGACATTACAAGAAAGACACTTTATTTTGCTCTGAATTCCAGAAGGCTTTGGAACGGGTTCAAGGGACAAACAGGCCATTTTGTGCAGAATACGTAAACGGGAAAAAAATGCAATTACCTTCCGCAGGCGTTCCGGCGTAAGATGTCAATACGGGATATGGCCACCATGGAGGACGATGCAAGATTCCACACGTCGTGTCATGCTTTGCTCAACATTATCAAGCAGCTGTTGGGGTAATTTATCCCATTCCTCTGTCAGTGAACGGATGAGGGTGTCCTTGTTTATTGGAGGGCATTGGCGACCAGCAAGACTCCTTCCCAAAGCATCCCACACATTTTCAATGGGATTCAGATCTGGAGAACGTGCTGGCCATACGAGGCGTTGAATATCCTCGCTCTCAAGACACTCCTGGACAGCGACTGTTCGATGACATATTGCGTTGTCGTCCATGAAAATGAATCTATCACCTACAGCACCACGGAACATGCGAACATGAGGTAGCAGAACATCATTAATGTATCGTTGGCCAGTCATAGTCCCAGTTGGAAGCACATAGAGGAAAGTACGGCCATTGATCATGATGCCAGCCCATACCATGACACTAGATGTCGGATATCGGTCCCTTTTCTGTATGTTTGCTGGACAATATGCAGTACCACTATCACGCCAGATCAGTTGTCGTCGACAATCAGACAATAGACTGTATCTACTCTCATCTGAGAAGAGGGCAGCAGACCAGTCGTTATCAGTCCAATTGCGATGTTGATGGCACCATTGAAAACGGGCGGTACGGTGACGTCTGGACAATAGGATGCACACAACAGGACGGCGGGCGTATAGCCCTCCTTCATGCAAACGTCTGGCGACAATTTTTCGGGAGATCCGCTTGCCAGTAGCAGCCATAAACTGATTTGCTACCTCACTAGCTGTGCTGCTCCGGTGTCTTTTTGTTGATAGCACTATGTACCGATCTTCTGCCGGTGTCGTACTGCAAACACGACCTCCCCCGTGACGTATGCTACACTCTCCATTTGCTTGAAATGATTTCCAAAGCCTTGAAACAACACTGAGGCTGACGTTGAACTCCCTGGCAACATCTGTTATTTTTCGCCCTTCTTCAATCTTGCCAATAATACGGCCACGCGTAAAATCCTCTAATTGATGTCGGGAAGACATACTGAAAATTGCAAGTTCGTCAACTGATTGTTTGCCTTTCAACTTTGCGTTTGAACAACAACGGTCAATACGCGTCAAATCCTTTATATCTCTTATCAGCGCTATGACGTCACGAACAAGTTCGGCAATCCAAAATTTGCATACGCACAACACGTCTTACTGTATCCCGCACTTATGCTAATTTCCACATTTTCCTGCCTTCCATTTTATGGTTGCTATCGTTGCTATTGTAATCCGTCCTTAGCAATTGTCCGGCAGGGTATTTAAGAAAAATGGTAGTCATCTTTGTAGACATCTTTGGCATTTGTCGATTAAAAAGGGCATCCTGAAAGTAATGCCTCGTCCCTCACAAGATGTTTATTTATAGTAGCAAAAATGTGAAACTTGTTGTAAAAATACTTGGGCATATTGTTAATTATACTAGCCTGTTCGAAGTATTGTCCAACACTTTCTATACATTTCAGCTATTTTTGAACCCATTGGTAAAATCATTCTTTGTAAAAATCCTGATGCTCTCGTTTCACCCATGAGTTCATAGCTGGTTTAACGTGTGTCACATCGTCGAAACGTTCCCCACGAAAGGTGTTTTTCAAAGGGGCAAACAGGATATTGTCTGAGGGAGCCAAATCAGGATTATGGAGTGGTTGAGCCATCACCGTTTACCCCATTTTAGCACTAGTCTATGAAGTTTCCATTGAGGTATAAAACAACACTGTGAAGTGTAATGCCACGTTTTTTTCTTCTGATAGTTTCCTTTAGCTTCTTCAGTGTCTGCACATAATGAGCACTGTTTATTTTTGTAAATCCTGGATGGTGAGCAGACGATCAACTGTGATGAGGTCTTTCCTTTCGTTGCCTGTTGGCTTCTGTCACTGAAATCCCTCCCCAAACCTCTTCATCCATCATCGGACATTACTGATATCGATTGTTGCAGCTCCACACACCGTTAGAAGCTTTATGTGGATTTTTGGGGCCTCACTTCTCTTTTTTTCTAGGAATTCATTACGATCGTTGTTGACCTCTGTCATTCATGATCTTTGCTTGCGATTTTGAAAAACATTTCTTCCCACATTGTTAACATATCGTAGCACATCTCAGTGCAGTTTCATTAAAAACACTTCAAAATTTCAGTTATTGAGGAAGAAGTATTACTTTCATGATGCCCCTTGTAAAAGTTTTGTTATTTTATTAGAAAAATAAACTTAATATATAAAATAATGGGAAGTTTCGAGTGCAACATATCTTGAAATATAACTAATAGTAACGCATTGGCTTTCTCGTAAAGCTGGTGATACACTGTGGGACACGACGGTGATGTGGCAAAAACAGTTGTTCCGAAGTGTTAA
This sequence comes from Macrothele yani, assembly GCA_039090855.1. Classification (NCBI taxonomy): domain Eukaryota; kingdom Metazoa; phylum Arthropoda; class Arachnida; order Araneae; family Macrothelidae; genus Macrothele; species Macrothele yani. The sequence continues at coordinate 129,015,879 of CM077015.1, read as the reverse complement.
AAAAGATTTTGCTAGCTAACACACCAGCCATAACTCCTGAAATCACTACACGATTGATATGATAAGAGCCATGCATATGAACATCGACCCGTCTTTGCACGATTCGAAGTTGCGTTAGATAACCTAAAGTTAAGAAACACCAAGTTAGAAGTGTACAATAAACGTTTTAGATCTTTCGGATTACACAGTGAATTCATCTTCAGAAAACGTTAATTGCATAAAAAGAAACGTTACAATTTTAAAATAAACATAAACATCTTACATACAACGCGCAGTACACGTGTTCACGTTCTAGCACGCAAATTACAGCTTCTTCTGGGTTGCGTGAAAAGTTTTATGAATAATAAATAGTGAAGTTGGTTTGGATTTTTACAGATAAATTATTACTAAGTAATACCTTCCCAGGTTGAGGAATGCTTACTGGGCAGTCTTTATTACAGCGTCTATGTGCCCATTTGTGGATAAAAATACTTTATGATAATAGCATTCTATTTTTAAAGAAGAAGTGGCAAGAATTGTTGCTTCATCCCATTTAGGGAAGTGCGTACCTCCGTGAACTAGACGAGATAGAGCTGTAGTCATAGCACCATTTTTAACATTATATTTATGTTCAGTCAATCTACTTAGTTTTTAATGTCCGAGTCGTTGAACCAATATAACATATATTTGCGTGTTCCGGGTGTACTGCGTTTACGGGAATACTGTATATTCCTTGTTTATTCTGCTCTTCCTCACAGTCACGGTCTTTTTTAATAATGGATAAGATGCTACTTGTCCTTAATCCAAAGTTCAGGTTATGACGTCGGCAAATGTTGTTATGAGAGCGAGAGATTCTAGGAATAAAGTCCATGCAGCCTACATATCTTGTAGAAGTATGGTCTCTCGATAACGTAATGGTTGTCGATCTCTTCACTTTTTTAATGATGTTGTCAACAGTTGACATGGAATATCCATAGTTTTTAGCTGTGTCCTTTATCTGTCGAAGTTCTGCTCTGCGTAGTTTCATACTTGAAGAATGAGTAAATGCTTTTCTAACAAGATAATAAATGGATGAAAGTTTATGTTTTAAAGGGTGTGCCGAGGTAGCTGGTATTAGAGCTGGAGAAGAAGTTGGTTTCTTAAAAACAGAATAAGTGATTTTTGACGAATCAGGAGTTCGATGTAAGAGAAAATCTAGAAATGGCAATGTCAGATTTTCTCTTACAATTTACAGATTTTCTCTTATGAAAGAGGGGCAGCAGATGACTCTCAGAGTGGATTTGTTTTTTTTTCGCTTTGGACAAATAAGGTGTCGGGAGAGCATTTGTCAATTATGTTTTCACATATGCTTCACATCAGAACCGAATTTAGACGGTTTGAGGACTTAAGCGCAGTTTGAAGTAGAACCCCCATTTTGCAGCGATATCAAATTGTCTACCATGTCAGAGTGTGAAAAAAACCCCATCTTAGTTGCATGATCGCACTTTTGAACTACTATGTTTTGCTCTTTCGTTTTGGAAGAAATGCCGATTATATCATCATAATTGATAGAATTTTTTAAGTCAGATTCTAAAAGCTTTACAGATATATGAGAAAACCTTTCTTGCCCTAATAAACTTATTAAGTAATCTTTTACCATCTTCAAAAGTGCAAAGGACATTTCGGCGCAGCCAATCGCTAATGCCATTGTCAAAAGCATTTCCAACATAGTTCCGACATTTGGAATGAAATAAAGAAAATCCGAATTGTTTTCGACATTGGAAATGTTGAACACTGTCCTTCGTTAGGGCATTGTTGTACATCCATGGGACTGATAACACATTTTTCTTTAATGAATTTTAAAAACTGAAAATTTTCGTCTTGAAATGGTTTATAACTATGTCCTGTTTGTACTTTTCTATCAGTTTTGAAGCAGATACCCACATTTCGTCACTCGTCATCTGAATGCTGAAAAAAAAGCAAACATGTCTAATCAGTCTTCATAGACTTCTAGACTACATCGAATTTCATAGGTTTACGTGTCACATGTAATATAAATGTTTTCTCCGAAGAAATGTTCACTGCCTGGCAGAACAACTTCGTTTTCCTTGGTCTGATAAGGAAAGGTTTTCTTTTCTTCTCTCGATTTTTTTTACCTTAAATGTATTGTTGTCAGCCAAAATTTTGGAGTTGGCGCCTGCCGATTGAACATTACTTTTCAAACTTATGATGAATGATTTTAATTATTTAAATGAATTCATAGCTTTCAAAAGAACTATTTATGGGACTTTGCAAGTACTTGCTCATTGCATTAAATATTTGTAACACCGTATTCCAAAATATGGTAAATCGAGTTGTCTCATACTCCTGGAATTTTTTCAGTAACCCTTTCCTTCGTAATCGACATTGTGAGTTTTCATCTTCGCATTATTCGGTGTCCATCAACGCATTTTTTTATGTTTACAAAACTGTTCTTTAATGCCAATGTATCATCAGCTGCTGCTTACCACTTTGTGTGATTTAACTATCTCAGTGTTAAAAGGTCAGATGTCAAACATGCATCTAGAATGTTCCAGCGTCGTGTTGACTTTGAAATGAAGGTAAACGACGTTTCTACAAAGTAAAAATATTTCACTGCTTTTAACCAGAAATTGGATGCCAAACTTCCAATTGAGAGTAGTGAGCGACTTGCACAAGGAATGTCAACTGCAGTGGGACTATGACTTTTTATTCTGGTATATAGCCTTATATGTATATATGCCTGACGTATTTGCTCCGCTGTCGTACGCTTGCCCTAAGCTCTTTAATGTCAAAATATATATTGTCTAATTATTTAGTACAATTTCTTTTAAGTGTGCAGCCTTCTGCTCGCCAATCGGAATAATTAAAAGAAACCATTCGTGTAGTAGTTAGCATACCAGGGCGTTTTCTGCGAGACGCGGGTTCGGGTCCCACTCCAGGACGATGAAAATTTCAAGTTTTCGGAGATTTGCCATCCTTGTCACATTTACGCAAAAAATCGGATTGTCATCTTCAAAAATTTGTATTATATGGCGTAATCCCGTATTTCTTTCATGAACCATTCCCTGATTTTTCCATTTGCTGCGACATATCTAAATATAAAAACAAGCTGAACCTGATGCGGTGTGTCCGGTGTTGAATTTATTACAATCGAAAAGTATATGGAATATTTCAATTATTCAGCATTTTGATGTTGTAATTGTCTTCCATTAAGTAAATGAACTCGTCACAGCAATGATACGACAAATTATTAGTTCTCTTTGACCACATTTTCCGCGAGTTTGTAAATTCTCCGTAAAACATCATAAAATTCACTCAGATATTCTGAGCTGGTTAGGAAATTTCCGTTTCTTTAAGACTGAACATTATTGCTGCCCCTCCTAAATGTCAATCTTAATTTACTCTCAAATTTTCCAGTTGCAGTGGTCATTTTCAAAACTTATTTCTAATAGTGCAGTTCCGCAAGAATTTACTTTACCAATCCAGTGTCAATACACCCGTTACTGTACATCTCTTTTTATATGAACACACAGCTTCGGTATGGTTGGGACTACGCTCATGCTGAATTAAAGTTTTAGCAATACACTCACGGACAATGACATTTGTGCAACATTAAGGCAGCATCGGATTGAACTAAAAATTTATGGACGTAATTATACAGATGAGTGATAAACATGATGGCAAAACCAGAGTTGCAGGACAATTAGAGAGGTATCTGTGGCACGCAAGTTGGTCATCTTCAATAGTGGGTCGCACCGCCACACGCGGCGATACACGTTACATGGAGGCGAACAGACGCCTGATACTGCCCTGCGGTAGATTATCACCCACGTGTTAGACGGTGTGTTCCAATTCCCTGATAGTACGACACGGTGGCAGTTGGAGTTTCAATTGGTTGCACACATGCTTGATAGGGGAAATATCCGGGCAGAGAGGAGGCCATGGAAATGTCTGGACATGAAATAAACAGTCCTGGGCAACCTGAGCAGTGTTCGTGCGGGCATTAAGTTGTTGGTATAGCGCACATGGAATCCCGACCAGGAATGGGAAGAGATGGGGCGGTAGGATCTCATCCACATACCGCCAGCCCGTCAATAATCCACGAATTACTACTAGAGTTCATCGGCAGTCGTAGGCAATGGCTCCCCAAACCATAATGCCTGCTGTGGGGGAGGTGTGTCGCTCGATAGCGAGGTTGGGATTGTGCTGCTAACACGCGGATGTTCACACCTGGACACAATGATAATATGTCCCCAAAATGAAGCGGCACACAGCGCTAAACACCGCACGTCGCACGTTTGTGGCGTACCACGTCGCTCTGGCATGGCACCACTGCACACGGAGCCGGCAATTCTACGGTGTTAATGGCAGCACAGGTAAGGGGCGCTGGGATCGCAGATTCGCTTCCGCGAGGCGTCGGGAAATGGTTAGTGGGCACACAGGAGCCCCTACATCTTCCTGTATATTGGACACGGTCCCCGTGGTATTCTTTCGTGCCTCCTGCACGATCCGTCGTTCCCCTCTACCGGTGGTCATCTTGGGCCATCCCGGAGCCGTTCCGCCGTGTGGCAGTGCCGTCACGTGTCCACTGTCCCCAACACAGTCTGACGGTATGGTCAGAACGATCCATGTGGCGGGCAATACGGCGCGCCGACAACTCTTCAGTTTTCAGCACTATAATCAGGCCTATCTCAATGTCCGTAAGTTGCGTCTATCGACGTCTCTGTTTTCTATCCGGTATTCTTGTGACTCTGTACTTTTGCTTACGTCGGCCGGTGCTGTTCGTTTTCCTTGGGTATAGACTACATAAATAAATAAATACATCGCTCTTAACCACGTTCTAGAAACACACAGCAACCAAAAAAAGGCTTTTAAGCCGCCTCTGTGGAATTGAACCAACAGGACTCTCGATATGTAGCCGAGTGCGTTACATATACGCCACGGTGGACAACAATCCACGGTGCTATGTGTATTTTTAAGTCAGCTTCTGACATCATAAATCCGTAAGATGGGCTCAGCTACTGAGACGTCTCCATCTGGTGGGCATTAAAGTCACAGGCTATATATATAATATAGCAGTCATATCAAAAGGGCGAGATCCAAGCTGAAAATACTCCAAATACCTGGCGACTGTAAATAAATAAATACATCGCTCTTAACCACGTTCTAGAAACACACAGCAACCGAAAAATTGTTTTTCAGCCGCCACTGTGGAATTGAACGAACAGATCTCTCAATATCTAGCCGAGTGCGTTACATATACGCCACGGTATCCAACAATCTACGGTGCTATGTTTATTTTTAAGTCAGGTTCTGACATCATAAATCCGCAAGATGGGCTCAGCTACTGAGACGTCTCCATCTGGTGGGCAATAAAGACACACAGGCTATATATATATAATATAGCAGTTATATCCAAAGGGCGAGATCCAAGTTCAAAATACTCCAAATACCTGGCGACATAAATAAATAAATACATCGCTCTTAACCACGTTCTAGAAACACACAGCAACCGAAAAATTGTTTTTCAGCCGCCACTGTGAAATTGAACCAACAGATCTCTCAATATCTAGCCGAGTGCGTTACATATACGCCACGGTGGCCAACAATCCACGGTGCTATGTTTATTTTTAAGTCAGCTTCTGACATCATAAATCCGCAAGATGGGTTCAGCTACTGAGACGTCTCCATCTGGTGGGCATTAACGGTACAGGCTATATATATATTATAACAGTTATATCCAAAGGGCGAGATCCAAGTTGAAAATACTCCAAATACGTGGCAACAGTAAATAAATAAATACATCGCTCTTAACCACGTTCTAGAAACACACAGCAACCGAAAAATTGTTTTTCAGCCGCCACTGTGAAATTGAACCAACAGATCTCTCTATATCTAGCAGAGTGCGTTACATATACGCCACGGTGGCCAACAATCCACGGTACTATGTGTATCTTTAAGTAAGCTTCTGACATCATAAGTCCGTAAGATGGGCTCAGCTACTGAGACGTCTCCATCTGGTGGGCATTAACGATGGGGACGTCTCAGTAGCCGAGCCCATCTTACGGATTTATGATCTCAGAAGCTGACTTAAAGATACACATAGCAGCGTGGATTGTTGGCCACCGTGGCGTATATGTAACGCACTCGGCTAGATATCGAGAGTTCTGTTGGTTCCATTCCACAGCGGCGGCGAAAAAACACTTTTTTCGGTTGCTGTGTGTTTCTAGAACGTGGTTAAGAGCGATGTATTTATTTATTTACTTGTCGCCACGTATTTGGAGTATTTTCAACTTGTATCTCGCCCTTTGATTTAATTGCTATAATATATACATAGCTAGTGCCGTTAATGCCCACCAGATGGAGAAGTCTCAGTAGCTGAGCACATCTTACGGATTTATGATGTCAGAAGCTGACTTAAAAATACAGATAGCACCGTGGATTGTTGGCCTCCGTGGCGTGTATGTAACGCACTGGGCTAGATATCAAGAGTTATGTTGATTCAATTCCACAGCGGCGGCTGAAAAACAATTTTTCGATTGCTGTGTGTTTCTAGAACGTGGTTAAGAGCGATGTATTTATTTATTTATTGTCGCCACGTATTTGGAGTATTTTCAACTACTATTTCGCCCGTTGGATATAACTGCTATAATATATACATAGCTAGTGCCGTTAATGCCCACCAGATGGAGACGTCTCAGTAACTGAGCACATCTTACGGATTTATGATGTCAGAAGCTGACTTAAAAATACACATAGCACCGTGGATTGTTGTCCACCGTGGCGTCAACGTAACGCACTCGGCTAGATATCGAGAGTTCTGTTGGTTCAATTCCACAGCGGTGGCTGAAGAACAATTTTTCGGTTGCTGTGTGTTTCTAGAACGTGGTTAAGAGCGATGTATTTATTTATCTACTGTCGCCATGTATTTGGAGTATTTTCCATATAGACTACATGCCGATTTATAAGGCTGACGGTTCGTACTTTCAGCGTAACCACAGGCTGTGCGGTCATGCACAACCGCAGCAAACGTGAATCATTTGCATACCAGCACGGACTCTAGCTATTTGCAAAGTTGTGTGGTGCGCACAACTTTTTAAGGTGCGCAAGGTTATTGTTCTTGAGTGTATTTCTTCAGTCATTACATCCCGTTTTATTTTATTACACACTAAAACTTTCGTAAAAAGTTTGAAAACAAAGCAATATACTGATTCGATTATTTCCGAGAAAATCAACCACTCCCATTTTCTTTGGTTCCATTACTTTCGAGGAGTAGAATTGCGATTCATCAAAGCTGCTACAATATTCCCAGTCGGGACTTTTATACACGAATTTCAAACATTCAATGTTGCCAATATTTTGCGGTTTATTAATGAAATTAAGAATACAGCATCATTGTTTATGCGCTCGTACTTGAAGTATCAGATGTGATGCTTAATTTACCACTTTGATTTCCGTTTCCCTGAATTTGTAGATGCAGTCGAGAGACACATTGTTTCTACATTTCCTCTTTGGTAATCTAACTTGTTTTTTTCACTGCTTTCCACAAGTTGTTCCTCGTGTACTTGTAATAAGTCCACCTTCTTGCTTATGACTCAACTTCTTTCTTACTCCTTATGCGGGTGCATAGGTCGTCCCAAGAACGAGTCAATAGAATTGACCCGGGCTTGAAGAGCTTTTACTTCTAAATGTTTACGGTTTGACGTAATGGAATCAAACTTTCTTTTTATTATTTTAGATACACATATTGTCAACTTCGCAAAGCGAAGACCCAAAACAAACTACGTATGCAACGAACATACACACTGTGAAGATTGGATCGCATAGCCGAGTCGATTAAAGAAGGCTTTGTCGGCGTAACGAAGGAATGCAGTTGATGGCGCAACGTAGTAGCCAATCAAAACGGCTGATTTTTTTCCTTCTCAGATGCGCGATGTAGAATGCTGTAATCCCTAAGTAATTTTTCCTCCGTGAGCCAAGGGCACACCGCCAACATTCTGAAAAGAGGACTTGCGAAGCACATATTTCAACTTCAGTTTATGCCCTCAGCAGCATCAAGAAGCCGGCTAGCTCCTGTTGCGCCTAATGGCAAATCCAGCTCTGTTCTTCTTCAACATAAAGATTTTTCTTCTCTTAAACATTTGACGTTTTATTTTATGTGATTCCCACACACACACAATGAATTTGCAGATGCAGTCGATTCATTGTGCATCTGCAATGAATTTGCAGATGCACAATGAATTTGCAGATGCAGAATTTGCATATAATTTGTTTTCTTCACTGCATTCTGCAAGTAGCTCGTCATGCACTTGTAGTTCCACACACACACACACACACTCAAAACTTGCTTTCAAAGAGCAAAAGCTCGACCTTTCAGAAATTAAGTGGCCTGGACGATGTTCATGTACTAATATTAGAACATAGATCAAATGGATTTTCACAGGATTATTGAATGTATTGCAATAGATTTCACCGTTTTCGTAAACCAAAAGTGAGGCCACTTCTATGCTTGGTTTTTGGCAATTCATTCGGAGCTCTGAGATTTCAGAGTGAGCATAATACAAAAATATATCAGTTGATATTGCGAACAATCATCCGAGATATGTTCTAAATATGGTTGTCTCACTTAGTCTTATATTTCTTTTGAGGAATATAACTGAAAAGAAATGCGAATAACGTGACTCACTTTGTCTACAAAACATTAACGCATAAACCTTGAATATTCATGAATTTGAACATCGAGAAAATTATGTGAGAAGGATTAGGGCTTGTCCGGGTCAGACTATTCTAAGCTGCTAAATTCTTACTGGACGGATCGAAGGCACCAGATCCATCGTTGATATTAAAGTCACCTGTACCTTGCATTCTCATTCCGTTTTTTCATGGGTGCTAGTGCTCAGTGCTTTAATTTAAATGTTGTTATTACATTAGAAATATACAAGCTCCGAAATATCATAGCTCTATTTTTACTGTTTGCCACACTGTTTAACCTGCTGTCAATAAAATAATATTTAATGACTATTGAAGTGTTAACCCAAGGCTGATTACTACCATGCATTTCAGACAGCTCTTATCGTCATCTTGAAAATATTATTCAGTTTTTGTATCTCTCTTACTTCAGTAGTTAACCTTTAGTGTCAGCTCATTTGCTTCCATTGACCACTTAATTTTCACATTGGGGCTATAACCCGAATTCCTGCTGCACAGCTCCTTGGAACAATTTGCTTGAGCCTGGAGAAAGCATTTGATTGTAAATGCTGCCTTTGTATTAGTCAGCAGGGTATCAACCCAAAACAATACCAGAGAAGAATGGCAAAAATTGAACCACTTTATTCTAATACGACGTGCTGTAAAGAGTGCAATGAATTAATTAACACGAGAAAGGAGCAGTACGTGTACAAGTGTGTCGACAAAAGACGTAATCGTATTACAGTAGAGTACGAATATTTTACTATAAATGTGGTATGTCAGATTTGAATTTGTGTTCCGCCCATTGAGAATTCTGGCTGTGTTTCGTAGGTAACTGTTACAAAAGCAATTTGTAGAGGGACCCCTTAAGGTTCTTAGATTCGGTGGGGTAGTCGTATGAGAAAAAGAAGGTCAGCTCTTCCTTAACTGTACGCCGCAAGACTGTCCTGCATCTCCCAGTAGACTCCAGAATTTCTTTCATTAGGACGTCACACGTATATTGTGGGGGACAATTGAAATTTATACCGAATTAGTCAAGCGTTTGTCAGTCCACACTAGGTAGGACTGCCATTCACTGCTGTAAGGTAATTACTGCATAAAAAGGAGTCTGTTGTCCTTGTTTCCTTAATACGTAAGTAGTCACAAAAATTGTACATTCAGAGTAAATACATTTTGTGTTTTAGCATAGCAAATGAATTAGGGGATATAACAATATTTCGCGCATAAACAACGAAGACGTATACAGCTTTACATATTTTTTAGATTAGTTTTTTTTTTTAATGATTTTCGTAAAGTGCTGCATAGTATTAAAATATTACAACATTGTCATACAATCTATTTCAACCTATTAATTTCCAAAATACAACTCGTATTATGCATTATTTTATTGCAAAAATAATATGAAAATAATTTTCAAAATACATGCTTAAGATGTTATATTATTATGTTCCATTTCTTTACGGAATTTGGTTTTTTGCCAAAAAATTAAATTAGAACTTGCTAATTCATTTGCTATTTATATCACAAAGCACTATGCATTGTGTGAAAGGTTTGAGTATCTGATAATTAACACTTTCCCTTATATTTTGCTCTCTGGGGGAACAGATTCGTACTCTTCGAAATATAGCACAACTGAGAGAAATAGGAAATAAAAGAGATCTGAATGTGATGCCTGATGTCAGAGATATTTTCAACAGGTTGATATGGTTGTCCGTGGGTAGGTGATCGCATGAGAGAACACCAAGTCCTGTGTCCATCCGGAAGTCACCGATTAAATTTCATTTCGTATTTTTATAGACGTGAAGTTACGTAAAAGAAAAATTTTGTACTGCCAGAATTTGTCTCATTCATAAAATGTTAATAAAAATTCCAAATTCGAAGTATTGCAAACTATTGATAATACAATAAAGTTCAAGCAAATGCGTGCTTCCACACAGACAGAGCTCACCATATGTCGGGAACATATGGAGGGCTCTATTTGATGATGAAAAAAACAAAATGTTTATGTTCAAACTTCAAGATTTCCTCATGAATAGCTGAAAATACCCAGAATTTGTTTCCTAAATTTCATTTTCCACACAGATGCTCATTTGTGACGAATTAATGATTGGATAATTTCAAAAAGTTTTAAAGCGTAATTTCTTGAGCACCTTGATTTGTAAATTGGTTCAAACTAATATGTCTCAGCAGCGTTTTACAAGGCTTGCTCTAAATCTCAGAAAAACTAAGGAACTCACTAAGAATAGTCGATAAGGGTTTGTAATGGCTTTTAGACAGTAAGATGGATATGAATTGGTTACGGAGGAATTCAATTGCGAAAATAATAATTACTTCTATATATCAGCATTTTTTTAGATTTAATATGTTCAATCGAATTTTCTGTCAATATGCAATGACGATACCGAATTTGCACTATTGGCAAAGCAGTACGTTTTGAAGTTAAAGAAAGTGTGTCCCACAGAAAGCAGAGCAAAAGCAATAAATTTAATTTATATCCCAGTAATTTGCACTAATTCAGAACTTAGTGTATGTTGATGAAGGCAGTGAAGTATAAATTGATGAATGTAATGAATAATAAGTTGATGAAAGCAGTGAAGAATAAGTTGGTTAAAGCCTTAGAATAACTGGTGACGGCAATACATGTTTCTCATTAAGAAAATGAGTTTATCTGATTATTGTTGGCATAATAATCAGCCAACAATAATTTCTCTATATCATTTTCAGCTTTCAAATAACATCACCAAAACTGAAAAAAAAAACTTGTCTCCTGATTGGTCTGGAATAGGAGAATAATGTTTCAGGATTACCATATATGGTAGATATACTACAGATATCTATGACGAATGGTGAATATCACCTAACGAAATGAGGTTGAGTGCCTCACATGCATGCAGTTTGTATTTGTTCTGATGCTTTTGTAAGGACTCATAACCAATGCTCGATAGTGATTCGAAGGTGAACAACAGTTATTTGTTTCTCGGGTATATCCAATACTGTGGAGAATTGGCTCTTTATATGATGTGAACTAACTTTTTAAAATCTTTCTTTCTGGCTTGTATTCACCAATATTGGAAAATGATATTCGAATCTTGAAATATAATAAATGCACCAAAATACACCACAATTGGTAAACTACAAGGAATGAATCAAAATTTATTGTATGGCAAGGAAACGACGAATATTCGGAGTATTTTTATATATCATACGAAACTAACCTTAATTCAGTCGTATGTATCGCAATTTACATTTCGAAAATTAATTACGAAGTAAATGAAATAGCAAAGTAAACGCTCAGCGAGTACTTTATTTTTTTTATTTTTTTTGATTGGAGGTTTAACGACCACCGTGAGCAACTCAATGGGCTATAAGGAATCGCCCGTCCCTAATTTAGGTTCACTGGTTCCAGGGAAGGGAAAGAGCCAGTGCCGTAAGACAAACACAACATCCATGCCTCACCGGGATTCGAACCCAGGCTCCTTTCGGACGATTGATCAGTCCATCGCTTAGACCACTTACCCACCGGGGCGGCCGTACTTATTTTCAGAAACGAAATAAATTCAGTAGGGGTGTCACCTGCTGTTATAAAAAATCGTTTTTTCAACAAATACAAACTGTAGATCATTGATAATTATCATTATTTTGAAATTTTAAATCATCGAAAATTGTCAGGGTAAAATATAACTTATTTTGCATCCCTTAATGCAGTAGATAATATACTTCTAGATGTAAAGCAAACTCTGAGAAATGTCATACTTTGATAGCACGTTTGTTTGAAATGGCTTTTTTTCTGCTCTAATTTTTGTCTGATTCCTGATATTTCATCACTATTAACGGAATACAGACAATTCCACATCTGTCTGTATTCCGTCTGGTAAGCATTATCTTTCAGCACTCGATGACTCATCACACAATTTTGGTTTAAATGATCCCTTTTTTAATTCTTGATAGATTGTAACTTCAAATCCCCCTGTTCTAAATGTTTTTTTTTTCGATTTTCAGAAGAATGGCTTGTTTAAAACAATAATTTTCCGGTTTTCTTAAGGGCACTCTTTATATCTCTCAGCAGCTGATCAGTTGAAGTGCAACGCAATTTAGGAAATGTATGCAACCTATGTTTTTTTTTACCTATATGAATCTTCTTGAACAATTTTAATCGAACAACTGGGTGACATACCACAGGAGATTAGGAATCACAGTCTAGAATTCCATTCCTAGCGGGACCTCATTAATATAGTGATTTAATTGGTATGAATAAGATTGAAGCCACCCCATTGCACAAAATGTCTGAACACTCACAAGAGGAGGTGGAGCGGCTTTGATATTCATAAATTAGGTCTTGTCGCCTGAAAGTAGAAACTTGGTTTTCCCATCATCCATAGCATTCATTACCAAGAAAGAGCTCTATCTCTATAGAGGTATATCGTATATTTCCTCGAACTTCAATGGCTCATCATCTCTTCGTTGTATTTCCAGGTTAGATTTTTTCTTTTCTTAATATTATTGGTGATTAAGGCACTAATCGGTGACACAAATTCCTGGTAGTAAATGGTTTCATATCAGCAAAAATATTTTTTCCCTCATGTGAAAAAAAAACTTCCTCGTTGACAAAAGATATTGTGATCGTCCATGCAGTCACTTTGTCATGGATGATAAAGCGGACCAATGGTAAATCACTCTAACATAAGGATTCACATTAGCGTCTCACACTTTTCGAATGTGTATGATATCTTCTATAGCTTGAACAACAGTAGAACTCTAAAAATATTACAAAGCAGAGAGCTGAATATCATCGGAACTGTTAACTTGATTTCAAAACCATTGAGACATGCATGATGATTTGTTATGTCACTCTAAACAAAAAATGCATACATAATTTAATGTTTATTTGGCGAAATGCCAAATACAGAGCAATTTTTAAAAAGCGGAGGGTAACCTAAATTTTTATGTTTAGCTTTTATATGTACTAAATGTTCTTTACAAGTTACTGTAAACTTTGCTTTAACAGTTTAATGACCATAACGCTCAAAACGCAGGTACATACAAACGCCCATAGCTGCCCGAAGACAAGCGTCTGGCGTAACCTGGTTCCCAAGGAGAAAACGGAAGTCACGTGACCCGATCCCAGCACCGCTGGCGCGCGAGTATGCAGTTCTGTGCGCGCGGTGACCTCTCCAAGGTCTTTGGGTGACCCTTACATCTCGGCGTTCAGCAACGTGGCTTTGAAAAAGAAACTGGATTCCGGATTGGGTACAGTATTGTTCGTAGATATCTATACATAAATGCTGACTACGCTGGCGCTGTGAGATTCAAGAACCTATTGAAAAATTGTATAAAGGGAAAGCTTAGAAACAAAAATCTTTACAAATTTTGGAAATCTTTCTTTAAAATTAGCAGGATATTTTTTGACATTAGACTGTTCACTAAAGTCTAATCTGTATATAAACAAATCCATTATAAAAATAATAAAAGTAATGCTGCACAGTCTCTCGTAGATGCTGACTACGTTGATGCTTTGGGGTTTAGGCACATATTTAGGTTTTTTATAATAATGAAACTTTCCTCTTCCGAAAAAAATACCAAAAAAACGTAACTGCTGAAGCGTGCATAATGAATATTTGTAATGCATAAATTATATATCCAGTCCAATTTTAAAAGTTTATTACTGATTAAATCGTTTAAGTTGGGATTTTCACTGCAATTTATATGTACGCAAATAAACTTGACAGCGTATTCCCGGTCTCTAACAGACCAACACACCAAAAAGTTTTTTTATATTCTGACAATTATTCCAGCTAATTTTTCCAAATTTATGTAAAAGTGTGCTTCATCCACAGGTAAAAAATCTAAGAGCACTAGAAATAAGATAGAGGCTGATTTCGGATTTTCGTAAGAGGGGAGGGGGGGGGTGTGCGCAAGTGTCGTGAATAACCGGATACCTTTCTGATATTTTTCCTCAAAATGAAAAAGTGTTCTTAGTATGGTAATACTTTCTTTCACAAAAAAATATTCACTTTGGTATTAAAACCTAACATATCGAAGGTATCCCTTGGTCCTGAGGGAAGAGCGCCCCCCCCCCCTCTGGATCAGCCCCTTGAATAAGATAACTGGTGGAGAGCGACAACATTTCTTGGCTGACCAAACTTGTCACATAAAAATACCCAACACCGCCAGTTATATCGCCTCAAAATTGGAGAGAAGTCAAACGTTTCGAGAAAGGCAAGCCACGGAGGTGCTGCACTCCAGCCCTCATGAAAAAACAAGGATAGTCAAAGGAACTCAGACCTCATAAAAAGATAGAATGCATCACTGGTCCACATTGAGCTTATTAAGAAGCCCCCTTTCCCACCTAGGTTGCCCAGCAAGCTTCAAATAAGTCTTAAATGTGAGAAACTCACGTGCACTAATCTGTGTCCCTTTCTAAATTTGAATAATTAGATAATTTACCGACACAAAAATTTACATGATGCAGGCACAAGTTTGCATGCCTGATACCTATTGACATATATGTATAGAACATATGCTGTATTTTTTTATAAAGAGCTATTTCTTTTCTCAATCTCAGTAACTTCCCAGATGACTTCCAAAAAGGTGGAATTCCTCCTTATGGCAGAACTCTTTCACCCCAACAATATCATTGCAAAAATGACAATATTGGGGTAAAATATCAATTGCTAAAATTATATTTTCACCAACAATATTTGTTAAATGCTATTTCAACAATATCCTCAAACTTCGAACAGAGGTCATCGCTCTTTTCACGTTTATAAGTGAGTCACGGAAAAATTCTCATTGGCCGACACCGGGAATCGAAATTAGGGTTTTACAGTTACGCGCCAGATATGCTTCCACTGCACCACGGCGGCCTCAAATTTCTCCAGACTCACATACACTAACTGCCAAGCAAATTGCTTCTTGGAGCCCCGCTCAATGCTGAGGATTCACCAAAGTTGGTAAGCAGCAACTGAACAAATAACTAGAAGGAGAATGAATAATTAATAAAGGCATTTAACGAGGACCAAGAACATCAAACAGAGGAAATGCTCTTTCCACGTCTATAAGTGAGTCACGGAAAAATCCTCATTGACCGCCACCGGGAATCGAACCCACGGTCTTCAAGTTACGCGCCGGATAAGCTTCCACGGCACCAAATTTGCTTTAAGAAAAATACATCTCATTCCTATCATTAATATAAATGCGCAAAACGTAGTTACCAAAAAATAAAGGAAAACCTACAGAAAATTTGAATCAGTTTCGCTCACTACGTTATCAAGAGACTAGAATTACCGTGACAGTAACTATAGGATCAAAAGTATCCGGACACACATTTTGAATAATTGGATTGTCCATTACCGTCAAATCTATGTCCCATACAATCACGAAAAAACGCGCATGGTCTGGAAAATACCATACACAGGCACGAAGAGTAAATGGGCTATACCGCAGAGCTCAGTGACTTTGTACCTGACACGGCTAAAGGATGCTATCTTTGCAATGATTCAGTTCGTCAAATTTCTGCTTTGTTGCTTCTGTACCGATCAAATGTAAGCGATACATTTCGTCGGCGGAAACCCCATGGAAAACCAATACCGAAATCGTGACCTGGTCGTCTATGGAATATGAATGAGCCGGGTTGCTGAATGTTGAAGAAAGTTTAGCGAAAAAATATCCTGTCCTGAGTTGCAACACCCACATCCTAGTTCCAAAACGTTTCCGGAAGAAACGACAACAAACTAACACTTTTTCTAATCAGAAGGCAATGAGTTTATACGACCGGCTAGCAGCGCACATTCGAAGGTCATGACAAAAGTTATGCACACGTTGATCTAAAACGTAAGAGGGTAATGCAATCGTGAAATTGATTGCCTCATATCAAGGTCAAACTCTCAGCAATGCAATGGTGTTAGAACGACGCGCTATCTATCATTTGCTGCGTGGACGTGGGAGGGTTTGGAGATACTCTGCGGGAGAAAATTCTGACACAGATCCACACTGCTTTGCAGGAAGTTTGTGGGGAAGAAACTCTTGATCGAAGCACAATTTCTAGCTGAGCATCCCGGTATTGGGACCACCAAAGTAGCATCGAATATGATCACTGTTCAGGCAGACCAGAAAATGTGACAGACGAAACATCTGTCACCATTATTGCAACGGTTATCGAACAGTTTGAAAGTCAAGGTGATTGCTCATTAGGCAAATTTGTCCTAACCATGTCTGTTCACCGGATTGTGACCGATTCAACGGAAAAATGACAAATCGCTGCTCGTTTGGTGTGAGAAGCGAACCTTGAACACGATCACCTCCACAGGTTCGCCCTGGTATTCCAACGGACTTATCTGAATGTAAAAGGGTACAGGTAAACGTTCCTTTCTCACCAATGTTGTGGAAACTATGAATTTTTGTGCGAAAGGAATCAGGCTGTGGGTTAGTTTTTCATGTATTAAGCTGAATCATCCTAGTTCCACTTTCACGATATCTTAATGCCTCGGCCTATAATACTCCCAACATCATCATAAAAATTCGGGGAATGCCTTTTCCTTTAAGAACAGAACAAAGTTCTTGCCCGTGAAGCTAGATCTCTGCAGGAATGATTTAATGAATGATGTGGAAGAACATGACTAGCTTCCACACAGTCCCGATCTCATAACCCTGAAATACATTGCAAACAATTGAATTGGAACGTTCTCTAAAAGTCAAACGAACGCCCAACACTAGTTAGAGACCTCACAAAGGATTTTGTGGCATATTGATAGAAATTCTGGCAACAAGCAGCTGAAATTTATTTGTTTCATAAACATTTGCAAAATCCGCCTTAAGTACTGCTCTACTGAATGAATTATGTGTGGTATTCTTTTTTTACCAGAAGACATAGATTTTTCCCGGATGGGGGGGGGTGAAGTCCATTAGAACAAAATTAAAGTTTATTAAAAATAGAAGAAAACATTTAAGTATTTCTTTCTATTGTAAGTTTGCGCATTTTTATTAAATTAATGCATTTTGTCC
Source organism: Macrothele yani (assembly GCA_039090855.1). NCBI lineage: Eukaryota > Metazoa > Arthropoda > Arachnida > Araneae > Macrothelidae > Macrothele > Macrothele yani. The sequence continues at coordinate 128,998,212 of CM077015.1, read as the reverse complement.
TAATGTAAGTCACCTTTTTAGCAAAATGTTAAAAAAAGGAAACACATTCAGGGGGCAAGCCCTCTGTCGTTCCATCTAAACACGCCCCTGTTTCGTAAAATAAAGGAAGTTTAATTTATCTTAATGCCTTTTTGAGTACTTTAAATTTATATTGCAATTTTTTCGTAGTATTGCATTGATAACCTTATGTGAGCATAAATTACCTATAACTTGTTCACATGATTCCGGTTTACAACTAGATTGCTTTCAAAGATGTTTCCAAAAAGCAATGGTAGCAAAGGTTTGGCAAGTACGTTTGAACTAAATTCAAGTCATATTTTCTAACCTTTCCTGATGTAAAAATTTTCCATTTTTATAGCGTGCTACAGCAGTAGTTGTTTCTCTTTCACCCAGTAAATAACATTTCAAATGCAAACCTTGTTTAACGCGTTTTCTTTGAAAACAATTGTTGATTACCAAGTTATAAAATGTCACAATATATGTCCTATGTAAAATCAAATTTCTGAATAAAAAACTTCACACTAATTTGGTTTACTGAAAATTCTGAATACTTTTTCTGATGTTCATCACTCAATGCATATCGTGTAATGTTACTTTAAAATTTATCTAGGCATTGAATTCCAAAAAATTTCGAAACAGAGTTGGATTAGAAAATGATTAATTATGCGTTACACAACAGAGTTAAAAGAAAGAAAAACAAATTTCGCTTGTTTCTCAACTGTTCAGGCTTCGAAGTACCATAATAAATATATTGTCAATAATCCGATATACTTTGCCAAATTATTAGAATTGCACACGCATCGTAGTGTATACACTGATTGGACATATTATTATGACCGTCTGGCTGGTAAGTTGTTGTGCAGTGAAAATCTTTAAAATACGTAAAGACAATGTAAATGCACGAAGTTATCGCTCTTTCCACGTTTTTCTTTAATTAGCACACAACAACTGAAAAATTGTATTTTGACACCGTTGGGATCGAACCCCAGATACCTCGATAACTAACCGGGTGCGTTCGCCTTACGTTACAATACCAATATTCCACGGCGCTATGTTGTTTATCTGTCAGCATCTGACTTCACAATTCCGTAGGGATAGGCTCAGCAACTGAGATGCACATATTTACATTGTCTTCACGTATTTGGAAGATGTTCGCCCTTTCTCTCGGCCTTTGGATTTATTAGCTATAATTACATAGCTTGCGCCGTTAAACCCCACCAGATGGAGAACCTTCAGTTACTGAGCCCCTCCCTACAGAATTGCGAAGTCAGATGCTGATAGATAAACACACATAGCGCCAGAGATTGTTAGCACAGTAGCGTAAACCGAACGCATTCGGCAAATTATCTTGAGATCTGGGATTCGATCCCAGCGGTGTCGAAATACAATTTTTCGGTTGCTGTGTGTTAATAAAAGAAAAACGTGGAAAGACGGATGAACTTAGTTTATTTATGTTTTTGTGCAGTATTTGCCTTTTATTCTGCTCGAATTCGTCTTCGTAAAAACCCAAATGTTTTTAAATGGCTTGGGAAATATTAGTACAAATTCGATGAATTGCGTCCTCTAGCTCTTAATGGCCTGCGGTAGCATATGAAATTGTGTGATGTCCCTTTTTACTTCATACAAAAGATTCTCTATTGGATTCAGATGAGGCTTATGTAGCAGGGTTAAGCCTCCTTAAATCATTCGCTTGCAGTGTGAATATTATGAGGTGGAGAATTCTCCCGCTGAAAGTATCTGTCTCCATTAGGATAAATCATCATCATAACGGAGTGGATTTGGTCGGCAACGATAAATAAATTCGCTTGGGTGGTCACACGTTGCTCCAAATGAATCAAAGGGCCGAAGCGCTCCTTCGAAAACAAGCCCTACACCATAACATTGATTCAGCCAGCTTGAAGAATAGTTACAATGCAAGTTTATGGGTCCAAGCTTTTGTGGTATTGTCTTCTTATATTCACCCTTCCATGTGCATAGTGTATTTGAAAACGTGATTCGTTGGACCAAAGTACACTTTTTCACTCATATAATGCCCGGTTTTTGTGTTCCTAAACGACCAGGAGGCGATTCCGCTTGTTCACTGCAGGTAGCAATGGCTTCCACACAAGCTGTCTCCCTATAAGATGTAAATTTTCAGTGAACTGTACGTCAAGAAGCCATCAAGATTGGTCTCACATTATGTTTTCCTGTAATTTGACTAAGTGTTGCTCGTCTGTCGTACTTAACGGTCTACATACTCTCCTGTAACCTCGAGCATTCAGTAGCGATTGGTAACCAAAAGCCTTGCACCCAGACCCGCTTCTATGACTGGTGTTCCAACCTCTTTAAACCTTTACAACTGCTGCTAATGGTTGCACTAATTCTTCCAGTATCCACGTTTAAAGTCCATTAGATCGCGTTTTGCACACATTATTTCATGCGTAATGCATTTTATTAGTCCCTGCATGCCTTCGGTGTTCCTTTTAATACTGATTTAGCCAACTTGCGTCAGCAGTTTATGCGGCATATCTACTTTGCATTAATTGGTCCAGTATTAATAATACATTGGCCTCTCAGTGTATAAGATACTGCCCTGGAACTATAATATTTTTCCATTTATCTAAAAACTTCAAAGGTTCTCTCTTTAGAATTCTTAGATCCTTGTTTCGCGAGCAAAAATATACCATTTTATTTCTTTATTAGCACAGGAGTTGTAGTGCATTACTAGAGAGCACACGTAGAAGTAAATTACCATGGTAGCAGTATGTTATCAGAATATTACCAGACGTTGAAAGATTAATATTTTCCTGCATGGTCAGCGTTCACTCCTACTTATTTAACATAATATACAATTCCCAGAAATTAAACTCACTCTCATAGAAGATACTAAAATCAACATTAGTGCAAAATTATTTAGCCAAAATAATGTCAATAGAGTTTGGGCCCCATAAGAATATTTTAAATTCATTTTAAAGGACCAAAAGTTTTGTAATTGAAAAAGGTAATATATTTTACCTAAATGTTTGAAAACTTTGATTCGTCCAACAGAAAATTATTGTGTCTTCTCTTATTCGACATGTAAATTCAGAATTAAAAATTTTCCTATACTCGTATTTCTTGCCTTAATATCAAATATGTTTATTCACTGTCTTAAACATCTAAAACATTAAAGCGAATGGGATTTTGTTTTTTTCTTCTTTAATGTAAACTGATCTGCAAATGATGTATCCCGTAACGACAAAACAAATTTAAAGACAAACAATACTAAGAGCATCCATAATGTATAAACAACTTTCTGATGTTTAAAAATATGCAAAAATATGGAAGCATTTGGAAAAGTGTCAAATCATTTCTGATGATACCTCCAAAAAATAAAGTAACTGAGAATGTTGGAAAAAAATGTTTTTTTTATTGATGTTACATTTTCATAGCTTCAATAAAAAAACTATTGTTTGTTTACGATCTACTTGGCTATCTGTGTGTGAAGTGTGGTCTGTTTTCGAGCATTCCTTAATGGAATGGTATTTTCTCTGTCAGGCAGTGTATTTGAGTGCTGAATCTGTGGGTTGCGAAATGTTATTAAAGTGATTTTTTCAGATTGAATCCTTTATGTGTCTGTGGAGAGAGACATGAATTTTTAGAGGAACGCAAGGTGAAAATATTAGCTTTCCGAAAAACAGTCTTTGTAGTTCACTGCTTTGCATAATGTTCAAGAAGACAATAATTTGTAAACCGACATTTAAAATTTCAAAACGTTATTCCTGTCTTCTTGTAATTAGGATAAGAGCAAAAGTTCTCGCGTATGATACATTATTAAAACTGAAAGAGATCCAAAGGTTTTGAAAATTCAACATTATACATAAGAAAATTTCCAAACTAAATACTGCAAAAAATAATTTTTTTAATTAATATTTTGTTTCCAAATAAAGACTATACAGCAATAGAAGCAAAGTATTTCAAATTTAAAACAAAAATAGTTTTATTAAATATCGTTTTCATTTGGTTTACTTTCGATTTAACTTAAACAAGAATTAGAAAACTTTTCGTAAGTGCTCACTGCACTGCGAAATTTTGAACTTCAGAGAAGCAAATAAAAGTACGCGTGAGTGTAGCTTTTATATCGATGCCTTATGACTATCAATCATATAAATCTTTTCCGGTGAAGCATTCTCCGTGACAAATAGACGATCTGTAAAATTTTGAAACTCTAGATGCTTTATTGTAGATTACATGGTATGTGTGACGTAAATACAAGATCATTTCTCATTTTTTGAAGAGACGATTTTGTGTCCCCAGTCATTTACCTGCACCACCCATAAAATGCAACGACTGAAGAAATGTTCCACATCTAAAAAATGTAACACGCCATTTAACGTTTGTGTATAAAGTGAGACGTATACTGGAGGGATTAGATGAAAACTCAAAAGCATACCGATGTCTAATTTCGCGGTGCCGCCAGGCTGCGCAGTGGTCTAAGCGATGGCTTCTGATCATTCGTCCGAAAGGGGTTCCCGGGTTCGAATCCCAGCGAGCCATGGATGTTGTGTATGTCTCATGGCGCTGGCTATCCCCTTCCCTGGAACCAGTGACCCTATATTAGGGTCAGGCGACTGCTTTATAGCCCATTGAGTTACAACCGGTGGTCGTTAACCCTCCAATCAAAAAAAAAAATAAAGAAATTTGCGGTTTGCTTATCCAGTAAAATTTAATTTTACCATTTGAGCAGCGGTCACACAACGGCTCGTTCAAGAAATTTAATTTGTGTTCCATGAAACCCATGCTTGTAAGATAAAAAATAAATATGTTTGCACCTCAGGAATAGTCTTAGAATAATAAGACTATCCCTGAGGTGCAACAATAATCCGATTGTCATTTCAGGGATTTTACTCTGATCACGGTGTCTTCCACTCTTGTCATTTTGTTAATCCACGAGTTCCTCTTCTTATCTCTCCTCGTTACACCAAGAATAAAACTTTCCATTAGTCTTTCAGTTGTATGCACTCTCTGTAAGTCTTTTTTTAGAAATTCAAACGTTTAACGTGCTCAATCCGAAGTAATCCTGCTATATAAAAGCTATAGCTTCATGGTGAAAACAAATATACCCCAAGTATTTGCCCTTTTGAGAATTCTGCAAATACAATTACTCAATTAAAACAATCCGTATAATTATCTATCCATGGTATATTATTTCTGTAATTAAAATAATATAACGGCCGTTCCATAAAACCTGAGCGTAAAATCACACAAAGTGAAGAAATATAGGTACAGCTAAACTTATGTCTATCTTTTTGAAGTATTTTCCCTCGGATGATATGCAACGATCTCACTGTTCAGTCCACTTTTTATAGCATGTGGCGAAAGCATTTTGCGGAAGCTGCTTTAACAATCTCTGCACATTCTGAATAACGTCAGGATCTGTGTTGAATGTTTCGCCAAGGAATTCTCTTTCATTCTTGGAAACAACCAGAAATCGCACTGGGCGAAGTCAGGATTGTGGGCAGACTGTGACATGATTTCAATACCGCATTTCTTAAGAAACTGTTCAACACAAGCAGCCACATATGAGCGAGCGTTATCATGGTGTAGAGACCACTTTTCCTTTAGTTCCGGTTGCTTAACCGATATGTGTCGTTGCAGACGCTTTAATTCTGAAATGTAATACACAGCATTGACAGTAATTTGTGGAAAAACGGCATACTAGTGAACTAAGCTTTTATGATCAAAGAAAATTATTATCATCACCTTCCCAGCTGATTTGGTTTGACGGACGTTTTTCGGAGGAGGCGAATCAGTGTGTTTCTAGACCTTCGTTGCGCTCTTCGTGGGGGTCGAATCAGTAAACCCATGTTTCATTGATAGTCATTACAATGTTAAGAAAGTTTTGATCCTTTGATACACCTAAACTCTGGATACCTGAGGAGATTTCCTCAGGTGATGAAGCATCCATCTGGAACACACACGTTGCAGCAATAATTTGTCGTGTAGAATGTGGAAGGCCGACGTTTTTGAATTATTAGTTGACGCTCTTATGTCTTCACACGTCAATCGTCGATCTTTTTGCAGAACTACCCAAACAGCGTTAACAAAACTTTCCGTAACAACCCTTTCAGGTTGACCAGGCCTCAGATCGAGTTCTGCCAACAAACGCCCGTTTTCGAAAACATGGGGCCATCTAAATATCGTTTATTAACCAAAACAGTTACATTTGTAAAGTTTTTTTTATTAAATCAATTCTTTCTGGAGCCTTTTCACCGAAACGATAAGAAAATTAATCACACAACGCATTTTTCTTCTTAACATTGAATCACTTACCTCCATAGCTGTACGGCGAAATGCGGAGTATCTTAAGCAACTGCGCAGTAACTAAACCAGAATCCACTGCCACTGTTAATTACTGTTGCTATAGATACTTTCGTAAATCAGTTAGTCGCCTGTGTGGTTATTTTCCCCTTCGGGCTGCTGCCAACTCGAAAATGTTACTCTCAGTTTTTATGGAACGGCCTTTGTTCTGACATAATGAAGAAACGAGACGCCATAGTTTAAGCGCTGGTTTCTGACCATTCGTCCACGATGTGTCTGGGCTCAAAAAACCAGTTAAACATGAATGTCGTACTTCCCTTACGGCAATGGCTCGTTCCATTATCTGGATCCAGTTGTCCCAAATTAGGAACCTATTTTAACCCTCAGAGTGGCCAACACTATGTCGTTAACATTCATCTCTATTTAAAAAGTATTGGAATGATTATTATCTTCCATTCGATCCAAACGATTCAAAATATTTGCTTTGCCAAGGTATCAGTTTTTTCATTTACCAGTTTTGCAACAAAATGCCCAAGTTCGTGAACTTTCACCCAGCTTTATAAGTTTTGAAATTTTTGAATTAATCTAAGGAATGAAATTTTGGGAAAAATATTTCAGTGTCATTTTCTCTTAATGTATCAAATGATAAATATTATAATAGAGCTTATTAATCTGACACTTTATTTTCTAAAAATAGTTTTAAAATATGAAGTTTTTGTTCCTTAATGTCCTGCAAAAAAATTTTAAAACTTGTGGAAAAACCTTTAAGACGGCATAGGGTTTAACATATTCGAAATCGCAATTGAGAGAACGATTTCACATTTCAGTTCCTATATCTGGCATACTTACCATACAATTCAGGTAAAACAATATTCCCAGAAGAAAGCAAATAGGTACAGCGCGCACTTTTTTCTAGCACTGGATTAACAGGTCCGACAGAAAATTTCGTTAACCTTTGTCATGTACTTCTAAACGAGAGTATATATAAGCATAATCTCAAGGAAAGTTGTTGCTTTGCAAAAACAAGTTTCTACCCATTGCTTGCTCGTCCCGTGATGCGATGTTCTATTAAGATTTTTGAGACCAACCGATTACCACCTGATACTACGGAATATTTCTCGTTAGAACTTAACATTTTAACTAATTATAAACTTGTGTTCAGAAACATTTCGATGAAACCCGTGTGTAAGAAGTGTTTTCACTAAAATTATCCGGTTTAACTTTACCCAAACATTTAGAACTACCGGGCTTTGCAATCCTCAGGAAGTGTACAGTATATTTTGTTTATTTTATACAAAAAAAAACGTTATTTTCCAAAACTGTAATCGACAAATATTTATTGACAGGTATTATTCATTTTGAACGTCGATTAAAGAGAGAAAAAATATCATATAATATTTTCTGTTGGAAACGCTAATTAATCTATATTCTGCAAAGATTCATAAAATAATTTTCATTTGACAATATTTAGTCCGCTGATATAGTAGCCAAAGAATAATATACACGGACGAGACACCTTACTTTCTCCCCCAGCTAATATCTACAGTAACCGCCATATGCAGCGCGGACAGCAGCTAGAAGGCTGGAAGTGACTCAACATGGTGTGGAAGGTGTTCACAGGTATGTGGAGTCACGCTGTCTACATTGCATCTGACAGCTGCTGGAGAGTGCGTGGTGGAGAATCCATAGAGCGAACAGCACGATCGCGGTGATCCCAGAGGTACTCAATTAGGTTTAAGACTAGGGAGCTAGGGGGCCAGGAAAATGCTTTGAAGTTTTCATCGTGCTCTTCCAACCACTCTCGGACATTTCTAGCTGTGTAAGCTGTCGCAATGTCGTGTTGGAAGATGCCATCCGTCCTAGGGGAGACAATCACCACATATGGGTGCATGTGGTCTGCAAGGATGGGTTCATAATGGTATCGTTCTATAGTACCTTCCACAAGTATGAGTTAACCTAGAGAATGCCACGAAACATTCCCCAGACCACAACGCTGCCCCCACCAGCTTGTATTCTGCCAGAAATGGTTGAAAAGCGTCAGTTCTATGATGTTTCTCGCCTTATACGCCGACGTCCATCCATTCGATGAAGCAGAAAACGTGACTTATCTTAGAGGTAATCCTTTGCCAATACGCGGAGGTCCTATTACGATACTTCCGTGCAAGTGTAAGCCTTTTTCTGCCGATGCACCTTCCTTAGCAGAGTCTCAGTGACCATCCGTCTGCATCAGAGCCCCATAAGGAGCAGGGTTCTCTGAACTGTGGCATTAGACTCACTTCTGGTAGTTCTATTGTTCATTTGGGCAGTGAGTTGCTCCACTGTAGCGAGTCTATCGACCCTCTCGCACCTTCGCAGCCGACGTTCACCTCTCACATCAGTGGCACGTGGTGTTCCGCAGTTTCCACGTTGCTCATTCGCAATGGTTCCATTTATCCGATCACAGTACACTTTACCCACAGCAGCACGCAAACAGTTCACAAACTGCACTCTTTCAGAAATTCTTCCACCTTTGGCCCGAATCCAAAAATCATTCCTCTTTGCAAATCTGTTAAATCGCTCATTTTATCCATGCCAGCAATGATTGATATGTTTTCAGAATTCTTACAGCACACCTTATATACCCTCCAAGCCGTCTCACGACACGTGGCTTTTTTCATTTGCTGCACGCTGTTGACGTCAAAAGTAGTAGGTGGTCACAATAATGTGATTCAACTATGCATTTAATTGAACAAGTTTTGCGGTTGGACATTTCCATGATTATAACTGGCGCGGAATGAGGATTTAAGCAACTATACTTTAAATATCATGTTACGTAGGTCCACAATGGAGATAAACTATATAAGAGTATGTAATGCTCATACCCCGTGTTACGATACATTTTAACTTAACGGAATCAGCGTTTCACGTAAACTTCAGGTTTCGTTTTTTGAGTTGTACATAACTGAGAACCCATTGTGTTGAGATAATGCATTTTTGAAATTAAATCAAAGCAATAGCTACAAAGCAAAAAATCCTGATTACTTGATATATAGACAGCTTTCATGTAACAATATACAATATGGAAGTATTAGGAAATTCGCATAGCACATTTATTTGTGGGTTAAGGATACAATTCAAATGTTTTGCTTTTATCATTATATATAACATGCGGTATGCTTACTTGTTTCAAAAATGCATTCTTCTAGTTTTCTCTGAAGTGTCATCTATCGTTTAAAATGCAGTGTGCTACATATGCGAGTTCTCGATTGTATGCATTAAATGATATTTAAGAAAATATTACTCCTGAGTTTCCGGCAGTATGCAGGAGGCAATATGCCTGGCATTTATAATTGTAACAATTGTTCATTGAGACATTCTAAAGTTTTATGTAATGCGGTAGAAATATTATTCAGCGTAACGTATCTGAAGAAAAATGTAAACCTTGTTTAATAATATTAAAATGTTAGTCTTCCGATTCGCATTCTTCCAGTATTTGCCACTTCTAAAGGATAGAAATGATATATAAGTGATTTCTTTATCCTTATTCACCAGTGTTGTACATCGTCATAAATGGCACGAACATTCACTTTAAATTTTATACTGATTGAAAAAACAGTCGATGCTTTTTTAAGCAAATGAAGATAGCCTTGCATTTAAGGGTTCAATTTTTCGTTGAACGTCGTTGATCTGTACACGTAAATTGCTTTGGCTTCACATTTGAATGGAACAAAGCACTTCATTTCTTTGGCTACTTAGTGTATCCCCGAACCGGGTTAGTTTATGAAAATTCTGAATTTACTTGACGGAAATTTATCGCTCTGGTCATCCATGGAGTTAAATGTCCCCAAAATACGAACTACGATTTTGGACCATGGATAACCAGAGCGATAAGTTTTCATCAAGTAAATTCTGGTTTTACATCGTAGTTTATGACCATACCTGCAAATTTACTTTTCAACTCACACACGCTAATTTTTTTTCGGTTACTGAGTAACTTTCTTTTGTCAGCGACATGTTGATTGTAGGCATTCAGTTACAAATACTTTTATTGCGATAGACACTGAAGCTAATACACGCAGAATGCAAACATTTGTGAGTTAATTTCATACATGGTCTTAAATCGTAGTTTATGACCATAAAAAAATTTAGCGTGTGTGAGTTGAAAAGTAAATTTGCAGGTAAGCATTGAAAGTCTAATTTCTATCCTGAAGAAATTTGGCAGTCTTTAAAAATATTGATTAATATCTAGAGCGGCCTGAAAAACTGAAGGTCAAATTCGTAAGTGTTTTGTCTAACAAGAAACGTATATACTTAAATATTCCCTAGATTTTTGTTATCATGAGACATTGGGAGTTCTAGAATTGCTTAAAATAATATTTTCCGAAGCGTAATGACCAGTTCCAAAATGTTTTTTTTTCTTTTCACTAAATATTTGAAATGAGTTTCTTTTTAAAATAATGTGGCACATTTCATTTACGGATTTTTCGTCTTGATTAAATGACTCCTTCTAGGAACATTTTTCTTGGGCAAAGAGAGTATTCGTTAAGAAATTTTCAAGTTGTACAATATTTAATTCATTCAAATTGCCGGAAAGAAATGTGCGTTCTGAAGCTGTAGAGGACCGTTAATGCCGATAGCTTCCCAAAGTTTTCTCTATTACGTGTTTCATGTTAAAGTAGGTAAAATCATACGGAAAAAATAATACACATAATCATAAGAAATAAAATAAACTGCTTAAATAAAAGTTTATATATGAAAATTCACTTTAAGTTTTTATTTTATAAAATAATTTATATTTAAAAGCCAATGCATCAGAAATTGTAATAATTTTTGTTAATACTTACGTGGAAACCGTTAATTATGTTACTAACAAGAATCAAATTCAATGGGGACTTACAGAAACTCGCCTTTATATTATGTTTGCTTCCTTAATTTGGAAACATTTTTTCGGAAAATTTATAATACAAACAACATAAAAGGGAAACAGAAGGATTTTCAGAGAAATGATAATGAATACGTAAAGTACACTGCATATTCATATGAATTTACTCTTTTCCTGGACTCTTTTCCTTTTGATACACTTTTAAATAGGTTGAACTCAATAAATATTTTTGCTATATTCAAACTGAAATGAAACAGTTCAAGAGGATTTAATTTCCGACCATTTTTGTAAACCTCCTACTAGTTCAGAGGAAACCGCCAGTTCCAGCTGCGGACAGTGAGTGAAAATGTAATCAGGGATTCCACTTTTTTCTTTTCAAAAACGTATCGCATCATTATAACGTAACGACAGAGCTTAAATGTTTCGTTCGTGAAAAATATCAGCTGTTCCTTGCTAGTTTCCGTTCAACACGATTTTCGAAGACGTAGACGACCATGGCCATCAAGTTGAATCGTGACCTCAGAAAACACGACTTGTTTCCAAACAGTGCGCCAATTTCTGCGTTGGCTCGCTCTGACATATCAAGTTAAGCTTTGAAATATTTTCACACCTGGATACTATTGTCATCGTGTAGAAGTTAGACACTCTTATCTTTCACAAATAAAAATTAGTTATGCTTAACTTTTGATGTAAAGCGTAACTAATGTTGTAACTAGAAAGAAATTATAGTTTACACTTTCTTATAATAAAGCAATATTTGCAAAAATTCATTTTAGTTACAGACATTCATTACAATTTGACCCAAAAAGGATCCAAATGCCATTAACTGTGGAAGCTATCAGAAACAGAACAGCGAAGATGTAGATAAATAAACCTAAAAGGAACTTGAATAAGAATTTATCATTGCATAGAGCAAAAATATTAAACTTCGTATAAGGAAATTATTCTAAAACATTTCAATAATATAATACTTCTTCTTGTATATTTAGAGTGATAAATATTACAATTCTTCTTTAAATCTGAAATCCTGTCTTTACTCAGTTGTGTATTTATCACTCTAATTTTGCTAGAGTCGCACTTTACATACGTCATTTACTTACAGTTTCAGGCATGATATGAAATTTGTGTTTCCTAGCCTAGGTCCTTACACCTTCTAACGCAATCTTGCAGAAAAGAAAATATATTTCAATTTGAAATCCATAGCAGCGAAGTGGGGTAATTATGCAATATCTAAAACTTCATTATTAGAACGTTTGGAAGCTACACCTATTATGCTAACTAAAGTGCGTTGTAGGAAGCATCGTCGGTGGAACTACTAACCAGTACTTTGAAATCCAAATTGAAATAATTAAATTGTTGCGTGACATTCTGTTTTTTCTCCTGTTGACGAAACAAATGTCATGAAATAAAAATTCGTTCTTAACAACGGTTTCATTGTTTGCAAATCGCAAACAAATGCATATTTGGCATTTTATCTTGTGTTCAGTCTACCTCTAAAGAGAATTTATCCGCCAAAACAACATTCACAAAATGAATGTTTCTATAATACCTTTTTTTCTGAAAGCTGATAATCTTAGAAACTGGCGTTTTTGAAAAAAACTGATTTCTTTATATTGGGTTGTAAAGGCCACCGTGAACAATTAGATGGACTGTAATTTAGTAGACTTACTCTGATTCGTGGGTTTCAGGGAAAGGAGAAAGCCAGTGCTGAAAGATATACATAAAATGCATGCTTAACTGGGATTCGAACCAGGACATAATCTTTACGAATTTGCAGAAGCCAGCACTTAAACCACTGTCTCAACGGGACGGAAAACGGCTTTCGCCCTTATTTATGGATATTACTAAGCTAGATTTCTTCAGCAAAAGCGCTTTGTATTTAAGATTTTCCCATCAGATGCCTCATAACGCAATCCTGGAAACACAAACCATTGATGACTTTGAGAAATGTTTTTTCTTTTCTTTTCGATTTCATAAAAATCATATACTATTATTTCGCTTTTTGTCTGTATTTTGTAAAATATCCCAAGAATTATTTAAAAAAATAATTATTTTAAACAATAATTCTACCATTATTTTAATTACCAACGAAAAACTTACCTACTACGTTTGGCAGCTCTCTGTGGTTTTATGATCATGGTTTTATGACTGTTCCATGTTTGAATTTCGTTTAAGGCGTATGTACTACAAGAGTGAAATTCAAAGAATAATAAAGTTGTGTTTGCACGATCTAAAGACTTCTCTTGGTTTCAGAGTCTTTTATATAATCGTCCTGTGCTAACTGTTGAATCCATACAAAACGAAGAGTTACTATCATCTATGTAGAAACCCTGCACTTATTTTGAGATGATTGACTTCAGTTTTTCATATTGAGCGATACATATTTAGTTTAGTGGCCACGCCACAATGTAACGCATAGAAACAGGATTTACGCAGGTCGAAAAGTAGAAGGCACTGTTACCTTTTCATACGGTTTAAACGAATGGAGCTTCAGGAAATCCAAGTTTTCACCCATCTGAGATCCTCAATAGTACGAGAAATAAAAAAAAAATGCTTGTTTCTGTGTCATTGACGCCATGGTCCGAATTTTTGCTTGAAACCTAACCTGAACATCAGTTATGTCTCCAATGTCGTGGGTTCAATGAATTTGTTAAGTATCGTGAAAACGGAGTGCACAAGTATCAGGGTTTAAAAATACAGTAATCTGAAATCCTCAATAGTACGAGAAATAAAAAAAAATGCTTGTTTCTGTGTCATTGACGCCATGTTCCGAATTTTTGTTTGAAGCCTAACCTAAACATCAGTTATGTCTCCAATGTCGTGGGTTCAATAAATTTGTTAAGTATCGTGAAAACGAAGTGCACAAGTATCAGGGTTTAAAAATACAGTCACAATCTGAATTACTTAAATTTATAAACTTCCGGTACTTGAAGTCCATTTACAGGCTCAAAAGAGCAGTTTAGAGATAACCAACACACTTTGTTTCTCGAGAATTTCAAATAAATATATACCATTTCACGAACAACAATGTGGGAATTCAAATAATGATATTGTTAAAGAGTGGATATTTTCCTCTGAAGGACTTATTTAGAAATAAAACATAAACGCAACAAAACACATGTCTTTCAAAAAATAGCGTTTAACTAATGTAGTAATTTGCAAAAGATCTAAGTTCGACATTCAGGCCATGGCATCCGACCACCATATCAAACTAATAGTACGTCACATGGCTGATGGGTTGCAGCAGGCGAAGGAACAACACGACTAAACCTTGGAAGACTGGGAACGTGTAAATATAATGAACGTGGATGTGATAGTATACAACACTTTGAAAGTCAGCGGCATGCTTTGGTACAACTTCGCGTAACACCAAGTTTTCATTTTTCCTTTGCGAGCGCAATGTTACTGCTCCCGTCCAGTACGGAAAAACGAAAAAAGAATAGCTCTGTAATTTGGGAAATAATTAAAGTGTTACAAAAGTAAACTTGATAAATCATTGAATGTTCGATGTTAGGATCATGTGAAATGATTTCTCTGTGCTATAGAAATGTGTTTCCTTAATTTAACTAGCAACGGCCGGTATACGGTATTTCACAAAAATCTGAATAAAATCTTTTCTTTTTCTTTTTTTTCGACAAAAATAAAATGAAAAATATTCTGACAGTACAACCATTCAAAACATAAGTAGCAACAAAAACATTTGGCCCACGATATTAACAAAAGGTGCAATTTTTAGTTGATTGCATCATTGTCGTTTGATTTAGTTATTTATTAATTTGATTTCGTAAGATTTTGGTAATTTTTAAATTTACCGGAAGATTTCGAAATCCAAAATTATGCAAACGCATATTTTCAAATAAAAACGGATTACAGTAAATAAAAGGTTATAATGAATATAGCTTTCTTCTAAATTATATCATGAATAAACTTTCCTGCTAGTAGTGTAGTAATAATAATGAACAAGCTCTTAACTGCTAGTAATGTTGTAGTAGTAATTAAGATGAATAAAGTCTTATGCTGGTTGTTAATAATAACAACTAATGAAATAAACCTAACAGCCAGACAGAGATCTGACAAAACTATGAACTGAGAAAAACGTACTTACAACAAATTCTTTATTAGTGAAACTTCTGATATGATCCCACATACAACGAAGCTCTACTCACATAAACGAAGATCTCTCTACACATAAAAGCTCTCTGGCACATAAACAACAGCTCTCTCTACGCACATCAACAAAAGCTCTCCTCCACATAAACAAACGCTCTCTCTACGCACATCAACAAAAAGCTCTCTTCCACATAAACAAACGCTCTCCTAGGTATCGTTGAACGCGCCTATTTATACTGGCTACCACCACGTCATGACTTACACTCATTGCCAGATCTCATTCAGCGGGAGAAATAACATCTCGTTCAGTAAGAAGATAATTTACATAGGAAAATAAAATAACCAGAGATAGTAAAAATCAAAAGGAAAGTGAATCTAGAGTATACGTTACAAGGTGACTCCACATGTACCGTTTTTGGAAAGGTTGCGTGTCATAATTAAAAAAATATGCCATTCTTTGTGAAATTCCCTGAGGAGTAGGTATTTTTGTTTAGTAAAACTGTAACGATTCCTGTATCATATTTGGTAATCCCATGAACTTCTAGAGAGATGGGGGATTAATATGATTCCAGTTTACCCGTTTCTTTGGAGGGAAGCAATGACATATATGGGAAATTGAAAAAAACCCCACCAGACTATTCGAGTGCAATCTATCTTACGTTTTACACTAATTACACGTATGTTTTTGATTTTATTTATTACCTGTTTTCAATAGCATGATCTGACAAAAAACATATTCACATTTTATGAGTACACACTTTTTACACAACGTTATAGTAACATTTTCTTTCCAACACTTCTTTTCATACTTGGGGTATGAATTTACAGAAAAGCTTTCTTAAAGAGCACACATTAAGAAAAACAAATTTGCAGTAAAGCTTTCTTAATGAGCTTTCCTACATCCTTTCTTCTACTGCGGTATAAATTTCCAGTAATATTTTCGTTATGAGTACACACAGAGTGTACAGATATTTCCTGTTGTTGTCGTAACATGTCTTTATTTTAACAAACGATACAAATCAATGTGTAATTATTACTATGATCAAGGAAATATTCTGTTACTAAAATTGTTTATAAGTTTTGTAACCATAACAGGGAAGCAAATAAAGAGTTTGGTAAGTCGTTTTTCCATTCAAATTGGATATTTTAGTATGCATGTAGAATAGCACAGTACTTTTCCTAGTCCTCATACCGTCCGCATATTTCCAATACGTTTCCGCATTATTTATATGACTATAATTATAGGGGATTTACAAAGAGGCACAACATTTTCTTTTTTCTATCGGGAAACGTTTTGTAATTAATTATATTATGTTTCAGAAAATCTAACTTGCTAAGGGAACTTCCAATACTAGTTTCTGGGTCCTCCTGGACATTTTTTGCTGTAGTTGTACCATCCTGCTTCCATCTCATCACAAAACATCTAGAAGGGGTTAAAAACAGTTCCGTGGAACTTGCTGTTATTTCTTTTTACTCACTGGCGTTATTTTTTTCTTGGAATCAAATGTTCTTATGCAGCCTTCTGGGAAAATATTTTTTCTCTTCTTTATTTTTTACTTAATGTCTTTGCTTTGTACATTTTCCATCGTGGAAATATCCACTGATGTTAAACAGATTCATCTAGATATTTACATATTTCCATTCTGAATCTCTAATACAAATTTTGAAGATGTGAATCCGTTTTTTAGCGTAAATTTGACAAAGATGGTAAGTCAGATAACATCCGAAAACTTGCACATTTTTCATTCTGGAGCGAAACTCGATCCCGCGTCTCCCAGATAGCGCCCGGGTATGCTACGCAGTACACGACCCAGAACGACCAAGCCTCAAGTTTCCGATTAATTTGAATAAAATTATCACAGAATTCGCTATTGGGAGCAACCGGCATTCATGTTTAGTGAATCGGGAGGTTAAGAATCCTATCCCGTATTTACCAGGAGGAGCAGATAAATCATGAATGTAATACGGGATTACACCATACAATAAACATTTTAAAGATGTGATTTCGTTTTTTGGTGTAAATATGACAAGGATGGTAAGTCAGATAATATAAATCAGCTTCTTTTATTGTGATTGCGAAAATGCTGGGCCGCAGTTCTTTTCTGGTCTACCTTCTTTTTTATGTATTTTAAAATTGATATTTAGGTTTTCTTTACCAAAGTAGGATATAAGAATTATATGTCCGTTTATTATTCCCCAAAATTATTATTTAAATTTTCAATATTCTAATAGACGCTTTAGGTACAAATGGCAAGTTTTGGTATTCGTTTTACTAGGATTGCAAATGGGAAATTAACATGCAGATTTGAAAATTAACTTTACTCTTAACGCAATAAAGATTAGCATAAAACTATATACACAGTTAGTATGGTAACCCAAAATATGTTTGCGCAATTCACGACATGTCGGTATCGCACTACACGCAAGCTTTGCTGGGATAGTAAGTCGCAGGGTGCAGCTGAATTCTAAATAATCAACTTCTTGAAAGACCACTTGCTTTCGTTTTAAAACGGAAATATATATGCTTTTAAGTTGTTGAAATATTCATGACAACTACATGTTTATGCGCTTTATCTTGACGTCGAAAAACAATTAATATTATGTATTTCGGAAAATGGGCTCATTTTATCATTTGCGTTATCCTTCCTTGTAGTCAATGATCTACTGATAGAATTGCAGCAGCTCCTAGAGTAAATCAGTATTATGATCACTGTCCAAAATATTTCTTCCAGATGTAGAAAACTGTAATTGAAACAACGCAATAAATACTTTCTTTTCCTAACATATTATTAACCAAGTATTCTGCTTCAAACATTTTCATCTGAAACTGCCACTGAATGACAAAAAAAACAACAAAAAAACAGAGTATAGTGATATTTGACAACCTTATCGTTCCATGTTAGAATTTCGTTTAAGGCGTATGTTCTACAAAAATTTAAAGTACCTCACGTGTTTATTGATTTTCCTGATAACATAATATTTTTATAATAATGACATTTTGTACTACGAAGAATTTCGATAACGCAGAAACTCAAATACCTCTTGTTTTCAAGGTATCAGAAATACAAAAATCCCCACTTATGTCGAAATCTTTGTTAAGAATCACGCGGAGGAAACACAGACGCTTTTGTTTCATTCATTTTTTTTTTTTACCTCAGCGAAGTGTGACTGATTTTTTTTTCTGTGTAAACCTTAACGAAGCTACTTTGTGGAGCTGTGAGTTTTCCATATGTTGTAGTAGGAATACAAAAAGATCAAACAGAAAAATGAAAAAAAGAGCTTTGCATTATTTGATGTGTTTTAAGAATGTGTTTCGAACATTTTACATATTCCTTTCATATTTCAGCTTCTTAGTAGTCAATGAGTCGTGTTGGCATAACGTTACTGATATTTCACTAAGGTGCCATATCAACCAGCTGTCGTGCGTATGGTATTAGTTAGAATACAATCAACATAAACTTTTCGAAAACGTTTTCGAGGTTAGGATTTATAGCACTCGGCTCCTCTTGGCTGCGGAAAATGTGATATTAAAATGGAATTTGTGAGTCAAAGAGACGGAAAGTTGTGAAATTTTAGAGTTCCTCCTTTTCGGGACATACCTGCAGACGCGAAAGAATATAGACCGGATAATCAGAAACCGTGTAATCCAAGTGTTTGATTAAATTTGCTGACTTGCTATTATTGCTAAGTGAAAAATTTATACGTGAAGCTTACTTTCCTGTGTGGTGTAGCTTTTTGGAATTTCTTACTAATTTAACAAAATGTGATGCTGTCAACATTTCTATCTTGTCATATTTTTATTTGAAGGTAGGCAGCAATCGAGGAAAGCTTGCAATTCACCGATGCCAATAGGTTGTGCAATAATTTGTTACTGCAAAAAAAAGGGTTGCTGATGCCAAATCTCCTTTAGTGAGAAAATGTAGGAATAAGAACGGTACGACACACTTCGAGGTTAATCATATATTTCACGTATTTGGCTAACTTCCTTTAGTTTTTCTTATCCAATTTCAGGAAAAATTGTTAAATGTGTGAAGTAATTAGTGTGCAGGTAATAAATCCAATACTTACAAAATTATATTTTTTACCTCAAGTTTTCATTATTAGGTGTTTTTTTGCATTGGTTAAACTGAAGTGAGTTTTAGCTCACATCTTACCTAAATTTGAGCCGTATAAGTGTCATGCATAAGTGTTTCAATTTTTCAAATTAAACGTTTTCCTATTTTCCAAGACAAAAAAAAACATTGAATGAACAATATTCTGCTGTAAGTTAAATCAAGTAGGGAAGGTCAAACAGAGTCTTGTGAAACAATAGATTCCTTCGATTCGACTCATCAAAACGATTCATTCATTTTGGTCGGCTGATTCTTCCGGTTTACAGAACGACTTGTGTCTCGGAATCGATTCTGATTCGAAACCTTTCATTTGTTTCTGCCTGCGCTTTTTCCGGTTTAGAAAACAATTTGTCTGTAGCGAAACGATTCTGAGTCGGATCATTTCGTTTGTTGACAGTTGTCAGTTTTGCGGACGATTTTAATTTGATATTTGTTTTTAATCCTCATATTGCAATTTGTTCTGCTGGTTTCTTGTAAGTTCGTTTCCAACGTTCGTGTAATTTATTGCATTTCTGCATTTCTGAATGAAATAATATTTTTTTTACTACAACATGATCGTCACAAAGACACCGTAGTGAACTATTATATCTAATAAAGAGTAGTTCCAAAGATATTGGCTTTGAATATTTCTGACTGATTCATTCAGGCAGTCGGCTCTCTTGCGGAATCGATTCTTTCCAGGAAACAATCGATTCCGTGGAGAACTCATTCCTCACGTGGAGGATTAGCATGGTATTATATTGGAGGTCAGGATCTTTTCGCCCTTCGGTGCAAATATTTACGGTATAGAGTAGCTTTCAACCCGGCTTAGCATCACACTTCAAACATCTGAAAACGTATTTTTCATCCCTTGCTTTCCAGTCCTTTCATGAGGAATAAGAGAAATTTGAACTAATGAATGCCGATGTTTCTTTAAATTATCACAAGTTCAATGTATGATTTTGAGCTTGCAGTTTTGTTATGAACATATCTATAAACATTTCAGGAAACATTTTCACAGGAATGGTAAAGTGGTATTGAAAGCCCAGTGATAGGCTTAATGATAAATTATTATGCAAGATGCACGCTCACAAATTTGAAATACATTAAATATGAATTATATTTTTAAGAATATAAACTATAAGTATTTTTTTACATGAAAAGCGGTACATATGTACGAACACAGGAACTATACGCTTTCGATGTTTTATCTAACTAAACAAATCTTATGTTGAATACAAACAAATTAAAATGATCAAGTATGTAATATACTAAGTGCATTTAATACGGTAAAACCTTCCAACTATTTTCGATTTTCATTTTGGATTATATAAGCAATTTCAATTGTGTATTTTGAAAGCTAGCATTCTGTACCCATTAAGCGAGTTACTCATGAGTCATTTTAAATTTCAAATAATATATTTTTTAATTCTGTAGACAGCGCTAAGGGGGCGGCCTGTCTGAAAATTGCGTTTGTAACAGTTACCTAAGAAACAGCGACGGCATTGTCAAGGAACGGTCTACAAATTGAATCGGACTTACTACATTAAAAAATAAAGCATCTGTACTCTAGTACAGTGCGATGAGATTATTCGTCCACAGTATTTTACATAAACTTCACTTTACTCATATTAATAGTTGCTCTCATTACAACATATGGTGTTCTGACTTAGAATTCAGTGTGTTATATTTACCCCTGTCGATGCATTTTCTCCCTTAATTGTTTCGGAATGGCCCTGTTAATGTACCCTACACTGTATACCAGAGCTGATGACTTACATACACTTACATTTTTGTCTGTCTTTCCTCTTACTGGAGTTAGTTGTGAGGAAGGATCCTTCAGCGATATGATGCCACCATTCGTATCCTAAGTGTTCAGATCCGTTTATTTCTGCAAATGAGAACATGGATCTTATGAAATTTAGTGAAATTTTCTCTAGCGTTTGCAACTAGTATTGCCTGTCAGCTAAAAAAATGTGTTGTATTACTTCCTAAAACTTTTTAACAGGATTTTCCGTGCGTGTCCCAAGCTGTCATCTAAGTGCTCTGGTCACACTGCAAAAATTACGTTCAGAAGTATTTTATTTTCACTAGTTGCCTCATGTTTTATCTACAGTCTGGAGAATTTTTATAACTTTTTAGTATTAGCCCCAGGATTCATTCTGACAACCTTCTAAACTTTAAATCTAATAGCATTAGTTTTCTCGAGTTTCCTTTGTTTGGTAGATAGCCCGCGTTGTCAGATCATTAGCATACAAAGAGGTCGTGCATATTACATTTGAGTTCTCCCTTGTTTTACCCTTCCACAACTCCATGTGACAATTTCCGTCAGTCTGCAACATGGATTTGAGATTACCGGCTGCCTTAGGTAATACGGCATCAAAAAGTGGAGTGAAAGTGCAATGCAGTACCGAGAAAAATTGACTGGACAAATAGATAAAAAGTTTTTAATTGCTGAAGCGCACGTACAGAAGTACAGACGAAACATGTCATAGCAATGCAATACAGTACGCATACTTTTCTGTCAGTGCAGTCAGTCGGATTTAAGTTTGTACACAGTCCCGTTACAATCCTGGCTTTGATTTTAGGTGTCTGTTACAAACGAATCCAATTTGCTGACTTATCCCTTAGGGCACCCAGCAATGACGGACGACAATTAGGTGGTATTCCGTCCTGACCTGATTTCCGCACAGCGAGACGTCTCTTCAACTCCTGGTTGATTTTCAAGTTTTTGGTATTTTTTTTTTTTTTATTGGAGGTTAAACGACTACCATGAGCAATGCAATGGACTATAAGAAATCACCCGTCCCTAATTTAGAGTCACTAGTTCCAGGGAAAGGAAAGAGCCAGTGCCGTAAAACAAACACAACATCCATGCCTCACAGGGATTCGGACCCGGACCACTTTCGGACGAATGATCATAGTCCATCGCTTAGACCACTTCGTCACAGGCGCGGCTTCTGTTATTGTGACTTTACCGAGTTGCACAAAGCATAAATTTATTCTTTGGCATCAGAAATTTCCGTATTAATATAGTTTTCCCATGAAGTACAGCTTAACAAAAAATATTGATATTTACAAATCATTTTATACTATTTAAAGTAGGGGCAGTAAAAGTCGTTATATCCCTTTCCTTTTGCCTTAATTCAACATCAAAGTTTTCGTTTTATTAATTGTCTTTAACGAGTTGCCATTTAAGAGAAAATGCTTTATCCAGCAGCTTCGATAAATTTCGTGAAAATTAATGATTGACGCTCAAATCACAGTCTTCGCTCCCCTCATATTAAACCACATCATAAACACATATATGTGTTTCCATAAATCCTTACCTAATTCGGTTTTCGTATTTTTAATTCTTGCTAAATAATATTGCAAAGGAATCGGAGAGTGTGCTACAGCAGTAGATGACGCTCCTCAAATTCCGATTAGGTTGCTGAAAGGGCATGGAAAGTCAAGACGTCAGTGGCGCCAATTTATGACTGCTTCGATTTTAAAAGAACATGGACGAGGAATATATCCACTTACGAATCTAATGAATGTATTTAGAGTGGCGAATTTGGTGCAAATTATTCTAATACGGTACGATGAGGAAATTTAAAATTCTGGATATATCTATTAGAAAAGATGTAAAATTTTCTGTATTGTTCAAATTAAAAGCGATCACTTTCATCTTTTTGATTCTCATCAACTTGTTCACATGGTAATTTCCTGCCCCATATTGGTTGAAAAACTGTAGAAGAATTTCATCAAATTTGTCGGATTTACTACCTAGTGAAAGCAATTATTTCTTAACTGATGGCCAGCATGCTGAAATACTTTCCTACATTTTCATCTTTTGTACACAATCAGTAGAGTTACCTACCTGACAGCGTCGTGAAGAATCTTAGATCGCACTACAGCCCATACACGTCATGGCATCGACTCCACCAGATGACGGACAGCTTCCGGAAGAAAAGTCAGACATACATGAAGCAGCACTTACCACATCTCTGCTAGAGACTTCGTTCCTTTATCCACGGATCTGATATTCCGCTCTGTCATCATAGTGAGCCTCCACACAGTCAAAATGATGGGTATTTGGGTCCATTGGTAGGTTTTAAATTCAGATGAGTGATCCTCGAGCCATGGTTTGGCAGTTGTGGCCCGGTGATGCAGCGCATTGCCCTACTCAAACAGACAATCAGATCCAGTGTGCGCGAAGTTCATGGAATCGTGCAGATTTGACAGCACATACTGCAAGAGCACAGAGGTTAAAGTCTTCTCCAGACACACAAGGAAATTAATATAAACATGTAATACAGGGTGGCTACCCAAACCATGACAGAGTTTCCAACCCTTGAACAGGGACTACCTGGCACAGCGAGGCCATGGCCTTATGCTAACGATATCACACACGCATCCTCCCGTCATTTCGGTACAGCTGAAAACGGACATCAGACAGCACGACGCCATTTTATCCTACAGAAGTACAATTTTATGTGCCCTGCACAAGGAGAAGAGTAATTTTCGATGTTGAGTAGTCAGTAGTGGTGGCGCACGATCAGGGCGTCGTTTCATGTAGCACAGGGTGTGCGCGGTGCAATCTACTGTTCGCTCGCTGTCGCTGCTTGGGACTTCAACATTTAACCTGGGCGTGATTTGGGCCGCAATTGCCGAGGGTCACGCTGTACGAGGTAGGATATTCTACGAAGACCCAGGTCATCAATGGCATGTTATTTGCTACCGATTATACTACGATACACCCTTGATACAGTTGCCCTCGGAAACCCATGGCTTAATTCCACTTCGGAGATAAAATACCCATATGTCTCAGGCAAACGTTTTGTCCACGGACATAATTACTCATATCACTGCACTTATCCACGTTCTTCAACTGCGATACACTTATGGAGATTCCTGCTGTCCGTCTATTTATAGTCTGCTTTGTGCGTACTTCTGTTCCAATCTGCGAGATGAATGCTCAGAGCAACTGTCCACCATACATATCTCTGATGTTTTGTCTACTGATGGTATGTATGTGATTTGTGTATACCGTAGAAAATGCCATATTGTCGTTGTTGCTGCTTGCCAAGGCAACGTTTTTCAGTTTCAGATTGGAAATAAACAATGGTTGAAAATCACCACTAGGAGAACTGCGTACGAAAACAAAAGAAAATATGTGGTTTCAACAGTTGTGACTGTCAAATAAAATATGGTCACATCCACGTCGAGTTCAATCGCTTAATTTTGCTTTACCTATTTACTATTTAATGACCAGGGTCCTCAAATCTTTTATCGCTCAGAATCTCAAAATACCCGAAACTCTCTGTCGCTCAGTTCAAAGTCCCCCATCAACTTTACTAATTAACAAAGAAAGATTCCTGTCCGGTCACCAAAAGAGATATCCTATGTGTATACTCAATGTTTATTGATCTTCCTTGACCTTCCGGAACAATCACTGCCTTCTTTCGCTGAGAAAGCATCTGATGTCATGAGAGTAAATAGTATCGTCCCGTCACATGACAACACCTACTTTACTTGTTTGTTTCTCGACAGGAATGAATACTGGGTGACTTTTGCTAATTTCATAGTGACCCTGTAAATTCAAAGAACAGGTGGAGGTGGGAAATGCTACTCATCCTAGACGAGCATTTTTTATCGCTTATGGTAGTTTAAGTGTAATAGTGTTACGGACGTTATGGTCGCTAGAGAGTTAATCTACTGTTCAATAATAATTGTTCTGCAATATAAAGCGATAGATAAGGTTACAGTGGATTGTAACGGAAGATCATCGGATTTTTTAATATGTACTCCATTTTTCCGAGATGCAGTACGAGATTTTTCACTTCTAGTCAACTTAGCGAAGGATATTTCCATGATTCACTCTATTTTACTGGAAGCCCAAATCTCGAAAATCATAGAGTCTGATATGTGATAATAGAAGTTCTCCTGCTTTTCTGAATGAGCAACATTTTCGAAGAGTGCTGTAGGGACGGCCTCGATGAAGAAGTTGCTCTTCTTTCAATAAAAATAATTTGGTAAGTTATCTTGTTTGTCCGAAGAATGCAATAGTAAAAAAGCAACATGACCAGATGAACGTGTGTGCCTCACAGTACATGACACTCGTCCTGTTCGAAATAAACCTGTCTGATAATAAACAATGAAATAAAAATCCTCCGTATAGAGAAATTCCTTTTGTGCAAGAAATGTGCCTGAAGCCTTAGCCGAATATCATTTACCACCAAATGAATTTCATTGTGCTCTGATCTACGCTGATAATAAATCAATATCCCAACTTCGCATTTATGAAACTTTTTAAGGAGCTCTTCATCCTGGACTCTTTAAACCTTAAGTAAAGTACAGCTAATGTTTTTGAGGAATACAAATTAGAATGCGACGCAGAAAAAATACACCGTAATAATATGAAAGGGGAAGGTCGCGATTCAAAAAATATTGATTACATCTCGGCTCATCTTCGCAACATCGCAACTGAACATAATTGTAAATTTAACCTAAGATTTTGCATATAATATATTATATCTAGCATCATGTTAATCGACACTGTCAATCACCTGCGGGAATGCCGCACACAAGTGTAAAACTTTGTGGGCACAACTTCTTTTAGCGAAATATAAATTCTCCTGTTTTCAGTGGTATTTTCCTATCATCTGGTTAAGAAACAGTAGTAATTATCCATGTCCGAACATCTTTGTTTACGCCGCAACTGACTTGACCACTGATGGCCACTCTTACCGATATTGTTGACCGCTGCCTCACCATCAACTGAGGTTAGTCCTGAACTGATTGTAATGGCCCTCTGTGTTCTTTTCTAAGTCAGATAAACGCTGCATTACCTGTTTTTTGTAAATCCCTTTCTCTAAGACGGGATAACGTTCGGAATCCTTCTTTCAGATTCCTTTCTCTCAATTGGCTAGGTGTTCTTTGTTCTTTTTAACGACAGAGCCGTTTTTTTTTCCTCTGAGTCACTAACTAAAATATTTTAATTATTCAACCATTTATTTTACAGATCATTTACTTAGTTTATTTACATAAATATAAATACGTAAAACCGGTGTCTGTCTCAAGGTTAAAAGATACAGTTACAGTCAAAATCATGCAATAATATATTTGAAATTTACATCCTAGAGATACGTAAATCAGGCAAAATTACACAACCGCAAATTACTATATTAACGTTTTAAAAAAATAGGAAATAAAATTAAATGGCACTATATGAATAACAAGTAAATCAAAGCAAAGTTGTAGATACATGCATGTGCTAACTTTTTATATTTGAACCTACCCTGGAAGTCAAATCAACCCATCAATTCTTCAGCCTTGTAGACAATTGGGGTTTCGTTTAATGTGATACGTTTTCAATCATACTGGGTAATTTTACAATTATATTTGAATTTTGTAATGCACTTAATATTTAAACGTATACTAAGCTCAGAATTGGTTTGTGAAATCTTTGTCCTGGACATGAGTTTTACGTTTGTGGAATCAGTGAAACATAAAAATGCATACTTCTGTAGAAAAAAATATCAAATAGTTTCACTTAAAGATAAGAAAAAATATATTTATTAAATTTATACATCCTTAATATCTCTTTGATAAATCAGTCAAGTTTACATTTAGCCCTTCAGAAGGCCTATTTGATGTCAAAGTTGCTCTTTATTTGCAGTATAATCACCCATGTACAGTATTAGAAAGCATTCCGGAGATAACTGAAATGTTAAATAATCCTCAAAATATTAACATCTGTCAGCACATTGCGTGCCACATTTTCAGATATTAAACCCTCCATTTACTTTTTACCAGAGTATTTATTCCGTAAAACAATTGTTTGATTGAATGTTTGTCAGCTAATTGTTTTTCAGAAGAGAAATGATCTTCAGCAGTCAATCACTGTTTCTCAGTTCAGCTGTTTTCACGGATGCCTACTCGTCCGTTATGCGTTCCATGAAGCGGCTCCGCGAGATGGAAGTTTATTTGCCGATTTTTTTTTCGTGTGGCAGTCTTGCGTGTGGTAATAATGGTTTTCTAAACATTTATGTTTCGGAGCGAAATTCGGATCAATCTTTATTAAATATTCAAGTACTCATTGTGAGACAAATGCTGCCACGAACATTCAGAAATCTGAAAATGTGGAACTATCGAAAATCAACTCAAGTATTTGAAATATAGAGATAGGTTTTACTTTTCCCTACCTACATTGAAAGACACATTCCATGACCTTTGATATTTCTTTGCGACAAAAGGTGTGAGAAAAAGATCAATCAAACTATTTTTCACAATAAACGTTAGAAATACTTATTCCGAGAAAGCGGAAACACAACGCTCCTGTATCACTCAGAATTGAAGAAAAAGTACCGTACATAAAGCAAAAATTTGTGAATATAATGGACACATTCTGAAATGGAACATTCATAGTAGAACGTTCAAATCACGCTTAGTACATACGAAAAGTAGAATTTCAAAGTAAATTTCCAAATTTACTAAAATTCAAAAAGAAATATTAGGCCACAGTGCAAAACATGAGTTGAATTGAAAGGGTGACAATTAGAATGCATCAGGTCAACTAAGGCATTTTTAGACTTATATGTTTCTTTTTCAGTATCTTTCACTTTTTTAAGTTCAAGATTCGTAGTTGCTTTAGTAGGACACTCACAAAGCAATGGATAATGTTCAAATTAAAGAGAACTAGAACGAAGGATTAGTATAAAGTGTGTGTACTTTGAAGAAATTTGGGACTTTCTCATTCAAGTGCCAGAAAAGTCCAACGAAATGAAAACAAATGCATTTCAGCTCTTGCTTCTTAGACAAGTACGTGTGCCGTAAAAAATTGCTGAACTATGGCAGAACGCGATGATTACCAGTCATAGAAGTACTTGAGTTCTCTTGTTGATTTATGACCAACAAGAGACATGAGGTTTGGCGCACCAAGATTTTTGAGACATAATTTCGAAAGCACTTCCTCAAACCGTCTGAAAAGGAATCACGTCTGTACTGTTTCATATTGTCAATATAGTAGCATACCGGAAAGTTTTTAGGTAAATGATTACAAAAACTGGGAGTCGCAGAAACATTTTGTTCTAGGGTCCTTAGTGTATTATATTTAAAGTAAAATAAACTGTGACCAAAATCCTACAGCTCTAATTCTTGACGTTGGACTAAGTCTAACTCCGCGGATAGTATGGGCCTACTTACGGCCTACCGTCTGTGATAAAAATAGGTTCCAATTGAAATCATTATAGTTAAAGATACGTGTCATACACTAATCGTGTTAGCATATTCGTAAAGAGCATGGCGTCTAATTCGCTTACTGCGCAATACAACGTGCGCGCGACGCTCGCCTAGCTCATACTATGCGGTGAAGGTGAAAAAAATAGTTCTGGGTGTGTCGCCGCGTTTGACTCATTCTGTCTTGTCAACCGTGAGCGCAACATTATATTTAAATTCATCAATCAACTTTTTGTTTAATTTGGAGTGCAAATACAAAGAAGAACTTTTCATTGGAGAGTATTTGAAAACAGTTGCTTTTTTAAAAGCATATCAAAAGATGATTCGCATTCCAAATTTTTATTGGGATCTTAAAGAATATTTTCAGAGTTTTCGTAATTAAATGATTTTTTGCTTTACAGGAAATTTGAAGAGCTTAAAGCATATCCAAACACAACGAACCAGTTGTTTTTGTACCATAATTAAATTAAAGTAGCATCATGAGTGACATCGTGTTGTCTAGTCATTCCCTTCAAATCGTTTTAATATGCTGAATCCATGATATTAAGTGATAAGGAATTCTCTTGTTGTATATAAAGACGATTTGTTTAGAATGATTTTTAATAAAGAATAGCGACTGACGGACTCGAATAATAAAGTGTCATATGTCTGTGATACAACTATGCACACTTGTTTAAAGCAAATCAGAAAATACAATTGAAGAAAAGATATATAATACATTCGTAGACACTCATGCATACTGCTACAGAAGAGCGGCTCTCATTCACATATTCTCTGTCACATTACACTTCGTCAAAATGAATTTTACCGATCTGCTTCTGAAAAAATCTTACAGTATGCTAACGTCGTTATTGAACCTGAAATACCGAAAAAGCAAAGTGTTGAAATATTTTTTTGCGCAAAATTTTAAAAATAATTGGGAAAATAAAATCCTCCGGAAATAATATCACACCCCAAACAAAAATTAACTCAGCACCGTATCTACGTACAAGATCGAAAGCACATACGTAATAATGCAGTGTTTTATTGGGTGACGTGAGAACAAACTGCGCTCTCGCAGTTCAATAGCATCAGCTTATTACCTCACCTTACGGTTTCGATTTTGATTGTCGTGTGCTAGAGACGACAAAATACCCCGTCGAGAACATCTCGATAATTTTACACGTGATCGAATAATTAGGGGGCTGGAGGATAGGTAAACTGTGATGAGTGTAGTTTAAGAGTTCTGGTATTGCACATAGCATCGTATCGCGTTGTGGGCGACCACCAGGAATGCATGTAAATCTCTACGCAAAACAGACCGGTGGTTCCCTTTTCCCAAAAACCACAGGCCAGAGGGATGAACAACACCAGCAGGTTACCTTGCAAAACAATTGAACGTGTGCACAGTACGCACATTATCGCGTTGTACACAGGCCACGCGACAACATAGGTGAGGACTGTTTGCCCGACGGTCAGTACGCTGCGTTCTCTTAAAAACTGCTCACCTGTAGCACCGTTTAAAATGGTCCAGAGAACTTTAGAACAAGGCCCTAGAACAGTACGGTACTCTTTACTAATGAAGTTGATTGAGTCTCTCCAGCCATTCTGGACGTCAGCAATCTGAGATGACGAAGGCACTCGTTATTGCCCCAAAAGCAGCAATGGAAGGGATACATAAGGCGGCCGCGGTGTTCTTCTAAGTGGATGAAGGATGAATTGTGATCCATGGACATACGGAGTTTTACATACCGGAAGAACGTACTGTATCTGGTGAGCACTGCTTTACTGAGGTACTCTTTCCGCATGTTTACCTGTTTCGAGGTATCATTGGGAAACGATTTGTGTTAATGGACGATACCCCCATACCCCATCGTACGGTAGCTGTTGATGAACTCCTAAACGTGTAGACATTCAGTGAGGGTATATCCCAGCACGCATGCCCGACCTACGTCCCATAGAACATCAGTGAGAATATCTGGTGACACGCGTTGCTGCACGCTAAGACACGCCCGAAAATTTTCTACAGCTGAAATTACCCCAAGAGCTCATACACAACTTAAACAAAGTAAGAACAGATGGTGCAAATCATGCATCACATTTAGTGGTGATCATATTCCCTGCTGAGAGACTCCTCTTCCCTTTGCACCTTCTTTGCCTCTGAGGTATCTGTATCATGGCACCTAGTTCTATGTAGCCAGTTCTGAATAAAGTCTATTCTGTCCTTATCTTCAGTTGTGTCGGTGTTGTTTCCGTCATCACGTCGGTAATTAACGGAGTTCTTGCGGTTTGTATTCAACATATCCAGAACGCTCCTTTGGTACTCAGGAGGTATAATTTTGGCTTGTCCTTAAGTTTTGCAGACCTTTTTATGTTGATATCTAAAATATTTCCTTACTCTGAAATACCAAGGGAGTCCTAATAGTCAATGCTCTCATAAAGCAGGCACACAAAGAAAATACTAATCAACATTTGAACTATTCTTTAAAAATAATAGTAGCCACAGCAAACAATCTTCCCTACGATTCATTCCGCAACAAATGATTAATGCCACTTCTTTTACAAATTAATTATTGTGTCTATTTACTTACCCAAACCACAGAATTCAATTAATACAGTATACAAAATTATAAAAAAAAGGAACTACCTGTATCAACAGGGCGAGTTTTAGGCTGCTGCGAAAGGTGAATCCTTACCAGGAGCTTACTTCAAGACGCACTGAGCTAAACTCGTTGCTTTGTGAAATAATGAAGTACGAAAAAAAAACCAGATGAAATGCTCTGCTAGGTTTGGAATTCGAGACGATGAGTGATAAAGACTGAAAACGAAGAAATGTATGCCGGACACTGTTCAATTTAAAAGACCATAGTACTATAATGTTTCAATTTACTTCAAAACTGAGCTTACATCATGGTGTTCACCTTTTGATTAAAGCGATCGCTATGTAGTATTTATATCGTATATATTTGATACGTGCTAAAAGTTTATACAAATTATTAAAATAAAAAACTTTGCGGGTGCATCATTAAATAAAGTGGAACGGAGCGCCATGGACGCGAAAGCGTCCCCAGTTTTTGCAATACCATACGAATAAGGCACTGGAATATTGCATAAATTAAAACCACACTCTCTTGATTATAGCATTACATTTGTGAACACACCTACTTGTTCTTTACCCAGAGACACCTATATCTCTCTTCGGACATTATTTGTTTGCACAGCAGGGGAATTAACAACATAAATATTTCAATGGCTTTGCACCATTTGACACGTTGCTTTATCTAGTGAAAGTTTACTAGTAAAACAAAAAATAATGGACCAAGTCATGATTGTGGTGGTATATATTAGAAAAGGCACGATGAAATAAGCACTGCTTAAAAGTTTAAAAGCGATGACTGTACCGTGACACTTCTGTAGAATAAAATCAACGCAATACAGTAATAATTCTTAATATGCTTATATGAATTTAGGAAACATGAATAAAGCCTTGCTTGTAACATCCCTTGAAATCTTCAATGCCTTGACATATTTTTGCAACAGTACATGTAAAATATCTTATTCCTGGGTTTTGTTTAATTAGTATGTGTGATAATTTAAGAAAACTTTAATTCTTAAATATGTTTTGCACAATCAAACATTTATTATACCAGGATAATTATTATTCAAAAGCGAAATCTGTTGTTAAAATTTGCAGTTTTTTATTTGTAAAATTGAGTATATATATTATAATTTCAGGGAAATTTTTATCCTCTAGATTCAAATAAATCGCAAAACAACAAGTCACCTTTCACTAGGTTAACATTTTTCTCAAGTTTTGTCCTTTATTTTCGAAATTTGGTAGACAAATTCTGTTACATAGTTCAAGATTGCATGTAAATGACTACCTGCAAATTAATATTAATACAAGGTAATTCATGTACCAGTGTTTTCATGTAATGCAACATAACTCAAACGAGACTTCTAAACTGCAATTTATTTCCGAACTAGGAGTTCTGGCTCTCGTAGACAAATTACGTTTGAAAAACACTTCCTTAAAACTTATACATCTACATCTACATGCACTTAAGCAGGTTTAGTAGATTTTGCTTTAAGTTCAAAACCTAATAAAACTCCTAAGGATATGCATTAGGAAAGGCTAAAGCTGCATTTTACGGATTTTTTTTAATAATTTTTACCAATATATAAAACTGACTGCTGTTACATTTGTTTTTAATGAATTTATCTCTTATTTGGTAATATGTAAAAAGGACTGTTTTTCACACCATTATTTCATAAATGCAGCATCGATTTTGTAATACAAAAAAGCGAGAGCACTTAGGCTCTCC
Source organism: Macrothele yani (assembly GCA_039090855.1). NCBI lineage: Eukaryota > Metazoa > Arthropoda > Arachnida > Araneae > Macrothelidae > Macrothele > Macrothele yani. The sequence continues at coordinate 128,965,345 of CM077015.1, read as the reverse complement.
GATAGGTCAGAATGAGGAGGAATTTTTTTGTGAAAATATTGAACCCTCAGTTTAACCGCAGTGTCTATCTTCCCGCTCACAAGAATCCTTTGCCGGCACACAGATTTTTGTACTAACTAATTATGGGCCTTGATTCCATATTTGCTTACACCGTCGTTTCCTATACATCAAATGACACCTGCATTACGAAAATTTGTGTTTAAACTTAGGAAACTATATTCTTCAAAAGGTACGCACCCCTTGGAAGACCCCGAACAAGAGAATCAGCATTGTGTAGGATAGGAGATTGTTATTTTGCATTGATTTTCACCAAGGTAAGGCAATAACTAATTTTGCTAAGCGTGAGATGGACAAATTTACACCATTTCCCTGACTTTCTTAACAGGGAATATATTTTTCTTAATTCCACTAACAGTGAATAAATTCCGACCGGACTGTTTCAACCTATGCTGTGTCTGCTGACTCAGTTACCTGAGTAAGATTTTTGTTTCATTAGCTAATGGGAAAAGTAGCAGGAAGAAAAGTACATGATGTTACTGCTTCAAAATTTGACAAAACTCTTGCATAAGGTTTTAAATGTAATGGAACAAATCTTAGTGAAGTGCGATACTCCGCAATCGATACGACAGAAGAAAAAAATGGCTAAACGTTTTGCGATAGAGGAGAGGCTCCTAGGTAAGCAACCGCACGACATCGAATTTCAATCTGTTGATGCGCGCAATTCATGTTGAATTCCAGTGGTGTGGGGATTTGAATGTAATAGTGCCGATGAGGGAAATAGTCTATTATGTAGATGGCCGTAAGGCAAAGTGCATCAGTTAGCGGAAGATAAAAAGTATGTATTCTCTGAGCCCTAGTAAAATCCTGAATTCGAAGGTTCGGCAAGTTTTGCCATTCCAAGATGATCAGTCGAATTTTGAGGACAGAAAAATAGGTGAAAAATACATAAGTCCTGGGAATATATACACTCAGTAGACAAAGCATTAGAGATAAGGGTGATTTGCACTTAATATGGACATCCTCAGCACAGGGTGGAGCACACCCAGACCGAACGCCGGCAATATAAAGGCGGATAGCAGGGCTTCGCAGATGGATACCGCAATCCAAGAACATGGCTAAATGAGGTGATATAAGCGACTTTGTTAGTTGACACATTGCCGGCGCAAGACTGATGGGCCGTTCTATCGCACAAGATGTAACAAACCTAGAGTTCCCTAGGAAGACAGTATCCAAGGTTTACCACAATATGATTGGAAATACAGCGTCCAGAGAGCAAGCGGCCGTAGACCATACGACAATGATGACCGCAGTCAAATTGGACTATCCAGGTTCGTAAGCACCGACCGCTTGACAGCGGCTGTGCACCACTACAGCTACGAGTGTTTGTTTGGCAACTTACATAATCCAAATTTTCGCACATAGACACCAATTTGAATGGAGCTCTGAAAAATTCTTCTTGGTGCGCCTTTCTGTGTGTCGTGCATTTAATTTGTAAGGGGTTATATTATAGAATGATGCTTACGAATTTCGGTATTTAAGTTTTCAGAAACGTATTATTTAAAAAAGTCCAGCTGTTCAAATACTTAAGAACAATCAGAAAAGAAATTTCAAAATTGCATTTCTGAGTCAGTATTAATATTTACAATTTACGCTTTCAGTTATATAATCATAATCATCAGAAGATGTTATTCACCTATGCAGGACTCGCTTTCAAATCTGACTGAACACCGGAGTTTGGAACATCGAACATCTGATCATGTTCAGCACTGTTGTCGTTAAACTCTGAAACCAGAAAAAATAATGCTTTGAATTCTACATGAAAATTGACTTCCAAATTTTCATATCATTCATTAAGCAGTCGTTCACGATTCCGGTGCAAATGTTCAAATTTAAACAATAACTCTGACATGAAATAATTTACCGAAAAACGCGTGTCAAACTTTGTGTGTATTGGTCAGAACCCAGGAGCAATTTCCGAAGGTATAATTTGCTATTGGAGGATGTAGCTGCTTGTGTAGAATGTTTGCATATTTAGAAAGTGAGATCAGGTGTAGAAATATTTCATGCTACGTAAGTCGCTTTAATGTAATTTTAAAGACATGCCTTATATTTAACAGACATAGTGTACTAGGTCGGTAGGACATGAGCAGCCATTGGAAATCTAAGAATTCAAGGTAGAAATTTTAGATAATTAAAACTGAACCCTCATTACTCTCTTAAAATTCCAGATTCTCAACTATGCGAAAAGAGGACCAGTCATTGCATAGAAGACATGTTCGACATATTGACCCTCTCACTGTTTTTCCTAACGCAAAAATTGATTCATAGTCATAACTACTGTTTGCTGGGAACTTTTTTCTTCTTTTGGTCTATCTCGATATTTACATATAGTTTAATATCCTTTTATAAATTACTTTTCACTTCCTTTCTGGCGATGAATCATGTCAACATATTAGCAAGGATGGCTTATTTTGTTATAAATATTGGCTAAAAGCCTAGGAAAATATTTCCAACACCCTTTTTCAAAGAGAAAATTACTCATGGCTATTTAACGGAGTTTTCCAATTCAAAAATAAATCGTACTTTGAAGATAACAGTATGTACAGTTTAATAAAATTAATATACACAGATGTTACTTCTAAGCTTAGATTATGTCGGATTTATAAGAAAAACGCATCCTCTCTAGATGCACAAAAATACCGCAAAATTTTCGACGTCTATACGAAAGCGATTTCTGTTTGAAGAAAATGTGAATTCAGGAAATTAGGTTAGCTACCATTTATTAACAAAATAGAAATTACTGTATTTTTAACTTCATAATTCGCGGACTATCTTTTTAAAAATTTAAAACGTTAGGTTTTGACGCAGATAATGAGGCGGATAATGCACATCTTGAAAACTGTGAAGTTTTCACGGCACTTCGATTTCTAAAGTATCCCCACAGCAATTACAGTGAGAAGTCTTACATAACGAAATGTTCCTAGAAATATGTTCATAAGAGAAACACGTAACGCAATACCAAAATGGAGTTTCGCAAGCAGTTGGAAAGACGATTTTTGTTTTCCTTACACGTATTTTGACAGATACTACGCAAGTTGCAATGACGGAAACATTTTTTACTCTAGCGGAAAATCACGAACTGGGGAAACATCGTCACACACTTTCGTTGGGGCCACACGTTTTCTTAAGCAGCAGCTTATTACGTAATCCAATGGTGTTTCTTGTGAAATTGAAGATATAACGACCACCGTGAGCAACTCGATGGGTTCTAAGCAATCGCCTGTCTCTAACTTAATGTCAATGGTTCCAGGGAAGGTGGAGCCGTAAGACAAACACAATTTCCATGCTTCATCGGATTTCTAAACAGGACGTTTCAAGGACTAATTGTTATAAGTCAGCATATTACTGCGCCACCAATCTAAATTTCGAACTGCAAAATACGTAATTTACTTCGGTACCACATGCTACGTGTTCTAACTAGTGCATTGCGGCAATATTAAATGAAAAACCTAATTCACTTGAAAGTAACTAAAAAGCATTTAAAATGACAGCTCCTTTATATAAGATCACAAACACAGTTTTCACGCTTCACCGGGTTTCGAACCAGAACATTTTACGGACAAATTGTTGTAAGTCAGAATATTACTGCGGCACCGTGGCAGCAATCAAAATTTGTAACTGCAAAATACGTAATTTATTTCGGTGCCACATACTACGTATTCTAACTAGATTATTATGGCAATATTGAAAAAAGTAATTCACTTGAAAGTAACACAAAAGCATTTAAAATGGCAGCTCTTTTAAAGAAGGTCGTTTTTACGGCTGCTTTATTCCTCTTTCTTTCAACTGCTTGATTGTCTCGTAAATCGCGACTTTTCGGTCAGAAATAATGGCTGGGATCAACATCGATCTTAGGAATTGTATAGCTGGTTTTTCCGAATTTTACTGCCCGCAGAATATCAGCCTTCTCAAAATTACCCCAAGAAGGACACGGCACTGCGTGCATACTGCGCAGCCCAGAAAATCTTTGCTCTTGGGGTAAGAAAGCGGCATGCGTGTTTAAGCAGGACCGTCTAGAAATAAAAGGATATTAGAGAGATGAGTTCACTGTGTTAGTGAAGTCACTTGAAAATCAAAGCTTCTGATTGGGTTCCAAAGCTGTCGTGCATGGCAGCAAACACGAGACTAACGTTTTAGGCTGTGTAACATGAGAGTAACGTCACAAACTGAGGGCGCAACCAAACAAATAGCTGAGGGAACTCGTTTGTCTAATGGCAGGCTTTTGTAGTGCTTGATGTCCCTATTTTAAACCGTAAATCCCCACGGAAACAATGGACAAACCATGTCACGGCGAAGATAGGGCCAGTGCGATCAATCAACGTTGGTACATCACAGACGGAAAGAATAACCCAAATTCAAAGGGTTTAAAAAAACGGTGACAATGAACACGACTAAAACTGGTCAGAGAGCTAAAATTTTGAAATAATTGCGCAAACTGCTTACTGCAGTCATTGTGATGATTATAATATCAAGAAAACCGCCATCTTTCGGAATTATTCTATTTCCCGTATCTTCAAACTACTTAACGGCCTTCCATTCGCACCATTTCTATCAAGCGCGTGGAAGCGACTAACAAAATCATTTGATCATCAAAACCTCTGAAGAGATTTTAATTATGTTTTTATAGTTTCATAAGCGATTTTAATATTTGCAGGCCATTCGTCGTTCAGAAGCTGTGCCAAACCCAGCAAAGCTTTTGTCGTCAAGAAAATGAAATAAATGTCAAACAATATTGCATTTCCTAAATTTTCCAGGATATTTTCACTAAGCATATTCTGATCGAGAAATTGCCATTAAATTATGCTTTTTAATGCCGTGCAGTGATTCTGCATTTGGCAAATGGGAGTATAAAACAAAATTTTGATTGCACGATAGCCATTGAATATACCGCAATTCCAAAATTTCTGTACAATATTCATAATCGAAAAAATAAAATTCAAACTATTGATAAAGTCGCAAATCTGAAAGAATCAGAAATCTATTTCACAAATTTAACAGAAGAGAGTGAAATTGCTGCTTGGAATACACGCGTTTTGCTGGACCGTTGCGACGTCTATCGCAAGAATATTCTCAGGGCGAACTTCATAAAACGCACGCGTACCACACGGCGAAGTTAAGTTTTTGGTACTAGCTTGATACTTCTGATACCGTACGATGAATTGTTCAAGTTTATTTTCAAATGAAATCAACAGAAGTTTCTTACCCAAAGTCCGTAAGAACTAGTCTCGCGACCTAAAGGAAATAAGTGTGGGAAACCTAACCTGAGCTTCCGATTTGTGACACTAATTTTTAATGGATTGCAGTAATGTAGTGAATGAAATACGGGATTACACCGTCGTTCTAAAATGCAATTAAAAAATCGGGCGCAATACTGGAACAATTCCTGCTTCAGGAAACGGAATTTTTAAGCTTTTGGATATTATCTTAATTAACATCCATGACATATTTACACCAATAAGCTGATTCACATTTTCCAGATTTGTATAGTAATTTACACATTTTCATGAGTAATTCAATTGCCATAAACCGTATTCAGTAAAGAAATAGGAAAACAAGTTATATATATAATAAAAAGATTATAAAATTTCTTTTATGTGTTAGACTAGCGTCTGGGAACGGCAATAGAAATGTCGTAGGAAGATCCTCATTGGTAGGAATAAAACACAATCAACCAATTGGCGTGCGTGATGTGTGCGATAGGAAACACAGGCAGACAGGCATTTTTGGCGTGTAGAATTATTACTGTTGTTACTTCTTACTGCGGATTTTTGGCGTGTTTTCATATTTCGCGGTGACCATGGATACTGCAAACAGATTCATTTGTTCAATCTGTGGTGGTTCATTCTGGATGAAATATAACTTAAAGAAGCATGTTAAAAAATTGCATGGAACCAATTGGCGTGGGTGTTGTGCAGAGCAATAGCTCGTTTTAGATGTTAGTCCTAGCAAATTCTGATGTGTACGTTATATTCATTTTTAGGGATGTTCGTCCTCGTCCTAGCAACAATAGCGCGTTTTTGATGTTAGTCTTAGAAAATTCTGATGTGTACGTTATATTCATTTTTAGTGATGTTCGTCGTAGCAACAATAGCGCGTTTTTGATGTTAGTCCTAGCAAATTCTGATGTGTACGTTTGATGGATATAAAAAGGTTTGTATTGAAGTACCAGGTACTACTATGAGTTTAATACATATTCATTTTTAGTGATGTTAGTCCTAGCAACTCCGTGTGCAAATATTCCCTTTATTTGCACGTTTGAAATACGTGCGTGACTTTTTAAACACACCGAGAATGCCGTCTCAATTTTTGCAGTGTCTCGGATATCTTTAGCCGCTATATAGTGCTTTTATTTTCAATCAGACTAGTTAATCGTAGTGCTTGTTCACGTTTGAGATCATTATACTATGTATGCATTACTAGCGGTGCCTCCCCTCCCCCCATCGCAAGATTTACTTCAGCTCCCCTAAGCACAAACATTTTCCCAGGATTTGAAACGATCCAGGAAGGATTGTAACGTACCAGGAGATGTGACGTACCTGCCAGAAGGACGCACACGACATAAAGGCAAATAGGAATCAGAATAAAATGTCCGCGTAGCTCAACTGGTAGAGTGACTTATTCCGGAATGAGGGGATCCGGGTTCGAATCCTGGCGTGGACAGAAATGACGGAGAAATTCACTTCGTTATAATGGCGCCCGAACTATCCGGATGACCCGACCGTTCAAAATCTCGCATTGGTGTGATGTTATTTCCACCCCGCGAGATAGGAAAAATAAGAGAATCCCTTCTCCAGCACTTCGAAAAAAAAAAAAAAAAAAAAAAAAAAAAAAGGGGGAGATGATGTAACGTACCAGGAGATGTGACGTACCTGCCAGAAGGACGCACACGACATAAAGGCAAATAGGAATCAGAATAAAATGTCCGCGTAGCTCAACTGGTAGAGTGACTTATTCCGGAATGAGGGGATCCGGGTTCGAATCCTGGCGTGGACAGAAATGACGGAGAAATTCACTTCGTTATAGGATGTATTTTTTAGTGTGTATGTATGGTTCAGAGGGGAGGGGGATTGTCAAGAAGATAGGGTGAGTGTCTAAAAAAGTAAGGGGGTGTTCCTAGAGACCTGTGATTTTTACTTTTTGAATTTTTTTTTTTGGATTTGGGGTTTAACGACTACCATGAGCAAATCAATAGGCTATAAGCAGTCGCCCGTCCCTAATTTGGGGTCACTGGTTCCAGGGAAGGGAGAGAGCTAGTGCTGTAAAACAAACACAACATCCATGCCTCACCGGGATTTGAACCCGGACCCTTGTTCGGCGAATGATTAGAAGCCATCGCTTAGACCACTCGGGCGGCGAATAATATTTGGAACAGAAACACTGTGTAAGGTTATTAATCGGCCAATCAGGATTAAAGGTGCGCGGACTGGTGAATGAACATGAATATCCATTTTATCACAAGGAACAAATTCAACAAAATATATTTAAATGGTAAAATTAATAATTATAAGACTTCATAATCATCCGTTTTACTTTCAGTTGTTTCTGATGTGCCCAGTTTTTGTCAAATGTCTGCTTTTGAACAATTGATGAGCTAAACAAATCACCACTCTTTTCATCAGAAACGCCACTTGAGCTAACGGGCTCAGCGTAAAGAGAACTGCTTGGGTTTGGGAAGTTTCTTCGTGGGCTCTCGTTTTCTTTTCCTCTGATACTGTGGTCCACTTGGACATTTGTGACATTTTGCAAATGGATGCCATTCTCCTGTATATTAAAGTTTTTACACAGTGAATGAGAGGTAGACATGCTTACTATAAAGAAGCAGTAGCAACATTTGTTTTGTTCAAAATAAAACAAACCATTTGAAGAAATCACCCTCATACACATCGCAGAGTTGCGGTGAGAAATGCGCCTGTCGTGTTCGTAATCCTAGGCGATTGACTGTTTTCGCGCATCTTTCACAGGGTATTCCCATATGGCTTCACACTTTTACGTAGCAGCACAGAGGGAGAGCGATCATATTACATGCCGGAGCCAAAGGGCGGAATAACATCAATCAGGCTATCCAGTTTTTAAAAAAGTAAAACTTGATATATATATTTACTTGCAAAGCTGAATATATCTTAAAGGAATATATTAATCTTTGGGTAAATTATTTATTTTTGTGCATGTTCGGAATTTTTCATGAAACTATAAAGTCTGTCAGCTGTAGTACGCCTCTTCTTTACTTGCACTCCCGCAGCTGCAGGGATGGTAGTTACGCCACTGATTACCACAGGCTTGTTTACAATTTACAAGGTGTCTACCAAATTTGGGAAATGCAATTTCATGACCACTTAAGCTCTTTGTCTGTATGTATATATATTTTTTTGCAAATGGGATATATATATCCCTATCCAAGGCAGCGGTATATGTGCAACACACGTTACAGAAGGGAAACACTCCACCCCTCTCTTTTTCTAAATGAACACCTGCTAGTAACAAAAAAATGACTTCGTCATACTTTTTGACTATGCCTAAAAGTAAGGCATAGTCAAAGGATATGTAATGAAATTGTGTAGCACGATTGTACTACACTCTTTCATTGCAGTCTTTCTTTAGCATTTATACCTGAAAAATATCGTGATTTCCTAAGCAACATATTTTAAAATTGTTAAATTGATCTCAAGATTGTGTACATATACACTGAGTGATCACTGAAGTATGACCACAAACCCAATACTTCATAGGTCATTCTTTCACCTTCAGTACAGCAGCTAAATGACGACATCGATTCAATAACATGCCAGAAGCAGTAGGAAGGTATGGCCAACAAAGCTGTGTGCAATGCAGCTTTCAGTGCTGATATGGAGGTATTATTGGTGTATTCAGACAACTTGAAATGTTGTTTTATAATGTCCACACAAGTGTTCTATGCGATTGGAGTTCGAAGTCTAATCGATATGCTTGGAAGTCCGAACTGTGTTCCTCAAACCATTCCTGCACAACATTGGACCTGTGGCTTGGCGCATTGTCATCTTGAAAGACAACATCACCATTCCTTAAAAGGTGCAAGATTGCTGGGTGTGCAGAGCTAATGCTACAGCTAATGAGAGTTGTCCCCTGGAGATGAGATTGACTATTTGAGATAAGTGTTTTGTAGGGGATTTAAATGAATGTCCACTAAAATCATTTGTTTCTGATAGTCTCAGTTACAGCAGCCAGCATATCTGAAGTTCAGGCTGCAAATATTGTGGGTAAGTTTCTTTTCTTGTATATATTTTTGACGGCTGAAAATTGTACATTTGTGTTGGCATCAACTTGTCAGAATATTTCTTTACATTGTTATTAGCTCATTTATTATCTTTTGTCAACTGAACCCTCACTGGGACATGGCAGCTTTGATACATTTTTCCACAGCTTATGACAGTATGAAATGCAGCTCACTTTCAGGCTTTTCAATGAGAGAAATGTGAAAAAATTTCGATTCAGCGGACAAAAATATAACAGCATAAAATTTATTTATGAATAAATGTATTATAATACTAAATGATGAACTTTACTCATTGTGAAACTGTTGTTACTCACTGGCAAAAAAAAAGTTTTAAAATGAGTTATGAGCATATTGAGTTTGTATATGAAAATGCACACTATAATTATGATTGCAAAGTCTGAGAAATTTAAATTGGTGAAAACCATTGCAGTTGAAGCACCTTTATTTTTCTGTATAAATTTGCACATGCAGAATTAAAGGGATGTGTTTTATGTCTCACTGACATATAACAAAATTTCGGTAAAATAAAACTTTGCATGGTGATATTTGTTTCTCCCTCAATCCTGCAACTTGTATCTTAAAAATATCACTTTAATAACAATGATTCTACTTTAATGATGATTGGCCAATTGTATTTTAAAAACGAGAATTTGTGGTCAAGTACTGAAAAAATTCGGAAGTTATAATAAAGTTTCCTGTGTTAACTTTGAGAAAGCATTCTGGGTCCATCAGTTCTGAAGATGCCGCCCTGGCATAAGTGATGGCCTCTGATCATGGGTTTGGGTTCAAATCCCGATGAGGCATGGATGTTGTGTTTGTCTTACGGCACTGGCTCTCCCCGTTCCCTGGAACCAGTGGCAGCAAATTAGGGACAAGCAACTGATTATAGCACATCAAGTTGCTCACAGTAGTCATTAAACCTAAATCCACACACACACATACACTTCTGAAGGTTCTTGCCACATTTCCTGCCAACCAGTATCACAAAGCAATATATTTTGGGGTAGGAGAAAGTTTTATTCACATTTCAGAGATAGATGTAATTAGTACTAATTAAAAAGTAAATTTGCATTGCAGGCACATGGTAAGATATGTAAGGTTCCAACCCATGCATATAAAATTAGGTTATTTTTTCTTTTTGATTGGAGGTTTAACGACCACCGTGTGCAACTCAATGGGCTATAAGCAGTTGCCCGTCCCTAATTTAAGATCACTGGCTCCAGGGAAGGGAGACTTGGAAATGCTTCAAAATTAAATGTTAAGTCAGTGATAAAGGTATGTATTGCAAATTAAATTTCTTTATTTATTCATTCTTAGGGCAGAGATACAGTACATTGCAACCGAAATAAAGGAAAGAATAAAATAAAAACTGACATGCTGATATGTTAACTATGTGTATGATTATTCTCAATACCAATAATATACAAGGTAGGTTCAAAAAGTTTCCAGAAATTCCTTTTCATACAGAAAGCAATAAGACTACTGTTATTTTCATTGCATTCCCTTTGAAATAGTTTTCTTAGGGAGCTACACTGTCCATAAAATTGTTTCAAGTATTCCTGCAAACTAGCAATGAAAAACATCGTCTTCAATACTGTTTCATTTTGCCTACATCTACACACATTTCTATATAACAGAGATTTATCTATCAAGCTAGTGTTATAAGAGTATTAAGTCTTGTAAATACAAAGGTTTTTATGCAACAATAAAAATATCTCATCAGTCATGCAAGTTGATGACCATTTACATAAAACACTCTTTCATACATTATGTGTATAAATGTGCACAAATTTCCCAACACAACAGGAATGAAGTGTCCTTCCTACATGGAATTTGTTTATTAAAGTGAAGTACATGATCTTCAGATTTGTTTTAGATGAAAATGAGTTTCATAAAATATGCCAGGAAAACAAAGCTACAAATCAGATGGTTAACCGCAGTGTCGGTAAGATTTTGTAAATATACAATTCACTAAACAGAATTTTTTTCATTTACCCAATAGATTACATAATTTGCCTTGCAATATTTTTGCTTGACGAATCTTTTATAAAAGTTTCGGTCCAATACAAAACTAATGTAGTTCTGCGCAGCTCATTAAAATACTCAGCCACATTGTTCTGTTCTAAGAATTTCTCTAACTACATTCTGACACCATGCTTCCCAACACAGACAAAATTTTTTGTCAATCTCACTGCTCGCTAAAAGCAAAAGGATATCCTCACAAAATTTCAGCAGTTATTTCAGTAAAGTTCAGTTAAACGATGCCACAGCTGCTTTTCAGTTGTCTACTTGCCGCCGGAAAATATTCAGCATGGTAAAGAGATGTCACAACATTTCCACCTCTTAAGCACTTATCATATCTAGCTTCCTACCAAAAAGATAAAAAGTGAGTAGCAACAGTTTCACAATGAGTAAAGTTCATCAATTACTAATATAATACATTTATTCATAAATAAATTTTATGCTGTTATATTTTTGTCTGCTGAATCAGAAATTTTTCCACATTTCTCTCATTGAAAAGCCTGAAAGTGAGCTGCATTTCATACTGTCATAAGCTGTGAAAAAATCTATCAAAGCTACCATGTCCCAGTGAGGGTTCAGTTGACAAAAGATAATAAATGAGCTAATAACAATGCAAATAAATATTCTGACAAGTTGAAGCCAACACAAATGTACAATTTTCAGCCGTCAAAAATATATACAAGAAAAGAAACTTACCCACAATATTTGCAGCCTGAACTTCAGATATGCTTACTGCTGTAACTGAGACTATCAGAAACAAATGATTTTAGTGGACATTCATATAAATCCACTACAAAACACTTATTTCAAATAGTCAATCTCATCTCCAGGGGACAACTCTCATTAGCTGTAGCATTAGCTCTGCACACCCAGCAATCTTGCACTTTTTAAGGAATGGTGATGTTGTCTTTCAAGATGACAATGCGCCAAGCCACAGGTCCAATGTTGTGCAGGAATGGTTTGAGGAACACAGTTCGGACTTCCAAGCATATCGATTAGACTTCGAACTCCAATCGCATAGAACACTTGTGTGGACATTATAAAACAACATTTCAAGTTGTCTGAATACACCAATAATACCTCCATATCAGCACTGAAAGCTGCATTACACACAGCTTTGTTGGCCATACCTTCCTACTGCTTCTGGCATGTTATTGAATCGATGTCGTCATTTAGCTGCTGTACTGAGGGTGAAAGAATGACCTATGAAGTATTGGGCATGTGGTCATACTTCAGTGATCACTCAGTGTATATGTACAAGATCTTGAGATCAATTTAACAATTTTAAAATATGTTGCTTAGGAAATCACGATATTTTTCAGGTATAAATGCTAAAGAAAGACTGCAATGAAAGAGTGTAGTACAATCGTGCTACACAATTTCATTACATATCCTTTGACTATGCCTTACTTTTAGGCATAGTCAAAAAGTATGACGAAGTCATTTTTTTGTTACTAGCAGGTGTTCATTTAGAAAAAGAGGGGGTGGAGTGTTTCCCTTCTGTAACGTGTGTTGCACATATACCGCTGCCTTGGATAGGGATATATATATCCCATTTGCAAAAAAATATATATACATACAGACAAAGAGCTTAAGTGGTCATGAAATTGCATTTCCCAAATTTGGTAGACACCTTGTAAATTGTAAACAAGCCTGTGGTAATCAGTGGCGTCACTACCATCCCTGCAGCTGCGGGAGCGCAAGTAAAGAAGAGGCGTACTACAGGTGACAGACTTTATAGTTTCATAAAAAAATCCGAACATGCACAAAAATAAATAATTTACCCAAAGATTAATATATTCCTTTAAGATAATTCAGCTTTGCAAGTAAATATATGTCAAGTTTTACTTTTTAATAACTGGATAGCCTGATTGAGGTTATTCCACCCTTTGGCTTCGGCATGTAATATGATCGCTCTCCCTCTGTGCTGCTACGGAAAAGTGTGAAACCATATGGGAATACCCTGTGAAAGATGCGCCAAAACAGTCAATCGCCTAGGATTACGAGCACGACAGGCGCATTTACTCACCGCAATTCTGCGATGTGTATGAGGGTGATTTCTTCAAATGGTTTGTTTTATTTTGAACAAAACAAATGTTGCTATTTCTTCTTTGTAGTAAGCATGTCTACCTCTCATTCACTGTGTAAAAACTTTAATATACAGGAGAATGGCATCCATTCGTAAAATGTCACAAATGTCCAAGTGGACCACAGTATCAGAGGAAAAGAAAACGAGAGCCCACGAAGAAACTTCCCAAACCCAAGCAGTTCTCTTTACGCTGAGCCCGTTAGCTCAAGTGGCGTTTCTGATGAAAAGAGTGGTGATTTGTTTAGCTCATCAATTGTTCAAAAGCAGGCATTTGACAAAAACTGGGCACATCAGAAACAACTGAAAGTAAAACGGATGATTATGAAGTCTTATAATTATTAATTTTACCATTTAAATATATTTTGTTGAATTTGTTCCTTGTGATAAAATGTATATATTTATGTTCATTCACCAGTCCGCGCACCTTTAATCCTGATTGGCCGATTAATAACCTTACACAGTGCTTCTGTTCCAAAAATTATTCGCCGCCCCATTGGTCTAAGCGATGGCTTCTGATCATTCGCCTGACAAGGGTCTGGGTTCGAATCCCGGTGAGGCATGGATGATGTGCTTGTCTTACAGCACTAGCTCTTTCCCTTCCCTGGAACCAGTGACCCTAAATTTGGGACGGTCGACTGCTCATAGCCTATTGAGTTGCTCATGGTAGTCGTTAAACCGCAAATCCAAAAAACAAAAAAAATATTCAAAAAGTAAAAATCACAGGTCTCTAGGAACCCCCCATTACTTTTTCAGACACTCTCCCTATTATCCTGACCCCCCTCCTTCCGAACCTTACACACACACTGTAAAAAACAGATCCTTCCTGGATCGTTTCAAATCCTGGGAAAATGTTTGTGCTTAGGGGCGCTGAAGTAAAGCTTGCGATGGGGGAGGAGGATGGCACCGCTAGTAATGCTACTGGTGGTAATGCATACATAGGATAATGATCTCAAACGTCAACAAACACTACGAATAACTAGTCTGATTGAAAATAAAAGCACTATATAGCGGTTAAAGATATCTGAAACACTGCAAAAATTGGGACGGCATTCTCGGTGTGTGTAAGAAGTCACGCACGCATTTCAAACGTGCATATAGAGATAATATATGCACACAGAGTTGCTAGGACGAACATCACTAAAAATGAATATTTATTAAACTGATAGTAGTACCTGGTACTTCAATACAAACCTTTTTATATCCATCAAACGTACACATCAGAATTTGCTAGGACTAAAATCAAAAACGCGCTATTGTTGCTACGACGAACATCACTAAAAATGAATATAACGTACACATCAGAATTTGCTTAGACTAACATCAAAAACGCGCTATTGTTGCTAGGACGAGGTCGAACATCCCTAAAAATGAATATAACGTACACATCAGAATTTGCTAGGACTAACATCTAAAACGAGCTATTGCTCTGCACATCACCCACGCCAATTGGTTCCATGAAATTTTTTAACATGCTTCTTTAAGTTATATTTCATCCCGAATGAACCACCACAGATTGAACAAATGAATCTGTTCGCAGTATCCATGGTCACCGCGAAATATGAAAACAAATTCTTTGATGAAAACACGCCAAAAATCCGCAGTAAGAAGCAACAACAGTAAGAATTCTACCCGGCAAAAATGCCTTTCTGCCTGTGTTTCCTATCGCACACATCACGCACGCCAATTGGTTGATTGTGTTTTATTCCTACCAATGAGGATCTTCCTACGACATTTCTATTGCCGTTCCCAGACGCCAGTATGTGTCAGCTGTTTCTCTTGTTTCTGTCTGCATTTTTAGCTCAGATAAAAGAAATCTTGATTTCTAACTTAAAATCTTATTGCGTGAAGTTGCACTCGCAATCTTTTGAGATTTCCTTGTTGATGGTGTCTTAATTGCCTTGAGTATGCTGTTAACTGTCATCTAATATTTCGCATGCCTTTCATGTTTACGCAGATGGAGACTCCAAACTGCAAAAATTAGTTTTCAAGGATTACATGAAACAGCACAAAAAAGATCAGATCAGATCATATTTAGAGGATTTTAGGAAGGGAGTGTCTGACCCCATGTCTTAAACAACCCTTAGAAATAGGAGAAAGGTAGGAGATCTGAGCCAGAATGCCCGATAGGAAAGTGACACGGAACCGAGGTAGAATGACACCCTTATTTATTACTGGAGGGCCAGTACCCCGGTTGAGACGTCTTAACGTACCCACCAGACAAAACTGCGATATTTATTGGTTCGAGCTTTTGTACTTGTCTCTGATCGAAACTGAGGTTTCTCCGTGGCAGGCACGAAGGTTGACTACTGGCCATACGACGCACATAAACGACACTATGTCATGAATGTTACTAATAAAAAGTATTCAGCTTACTCAAAGTTTTAGAGATGAGCGTTAATTCACTACCTGTGATTTTATCACGGTTATCGAAAATTCACAGGTAACGCCTGCTACTGAAAACCACGTGTAACAGTGATCGTCCAATAAACGTTCCTCCCTCTGTCATTGTGTCATTGATACCCATCATGTTCTTCGTGATTTTTGACAGCTCGGTGTTAACCGTTACCGAGTGAATTATGCTACTGTAGTTGTTAGTTGCTACTGGTTGTTGCTCGTTATCTCCTGTTGCGATTTGACATCTGCCTGCTCATCATGATTTTTTCACGGCGTTGTTTGTGAGCTCACCATTACGTCGTTCTCCCAGTTAGTGAGATTTTTTTAAAATGGGAGAAAATAGTGAACTGTGAACGTTACTTAGTAAATTTTTAGTAGCTTCATCCATTTCAAGGTTGAAAAAAATGCTGCCTCGTTTGTTTCAAAGTTGTAACATACCATGTTAGGTGTAAAAGAACAGTGTATTTTTGCTTATCTGAAATCAAAATTTAACTAACCGCAATAAACGTATAAAAGAATTTCACATAATTCAACTGAAAACGCCGTAAACTCTACATCAAAATATCAGGATTAGCGCAGAATTAAAAAACTAAAACATATAACTTAGGATCCCTTGCATGTACTGCTACACACACACACACACTCCCACGGTTCCTCTACGTGATTCCATAGGCGTCACCGCCTTTTGTTTTTGGCGGGCACACAGATATAATTTCCCTTACCTTCCCAACTCTCTTGTTTATCTCAATGTAAAGCAATGTATTATTTTTACTTGAGAGATCCACTTTCCCCCTCCCTGTCAATTTATCCACCTTTAGATACTTCATGATGGAATAATCAGAATTTAAGTCAGCTGTATTGTACGAATAATTAGGGGTAAAATCCTTACATTGAACTCTTTAAAAGGTGAGTGTCAAAAATATATTTATTCAGTTAAAGTAAATTTTTTCATCTACACTTTAATGACATTTCGTATGTAGGCCTAGTTTATAGAATATTTTTTTTTGTTCTACACAATCTTGATTTAGAAGCAAGAACATAATAAGTCTATAGTTTCCATTCAATCACAAACTCATCGAATAAGGCTCCTCCTATTGTCCCTGTTTGGCATGAAATTCTTTGCCACATTGTCCAGCTCAACAGTATCGACTATGTTCTGGTAGATATAGCACAATGCTACCTGGTTGTTTCTTTTTTTTTTTTTTTTTTAGGTTTAACGACCACTGTGAGCAACTCAATGGGCTATAAGCAGTCGTCCGTCCCTAATTTGGGGCCACTGACTCCAGGGAAGGGAGAGAGCTAGAGCCGCAAGTCGTCTTTTCTGATGAACTTCTTTCTTACCCTGATATCACTTTGTCTTGTCCAATGAATTTCTTACACTATTGCACCGTGTGAACAGCCGTGTACGTGTTCATCGTGTACTTGGGTAGGTGCCGGCAAGAAGATTCACCGTAAAAAGAAGAAAAGAACGGTGGAAAAGGCCCAATGCTTTGCGCAATGTTCTAGTGAAAAACCCTGAGCTCAGCCATTCACATTCACTTAATCTACGATGTTGACCATCTAACTAAACATCTTTTCATTTCGGGTACATCATTTCATGCCAAAAATATTTCTTTCTAGTAGAGCCTTTTTTATGCAGAATAATTCAACATGTCAGACTGCCCGCATTGTTCTAGAAAAAAAAATCTTTAAAAAAGTAGTTCACCTGATTGTATTTGTTTGGTTTAAAAAGGACTATCGCGCATAATCGATTGAATTCAGAAATCGAAAGTTTGTAATCCACAGATCTTCATTTAAAATAATATTCAAAGTATTTCTAATTTTAGAATTTACCGGGAGATGGCGGGATAAGCTTAGAGCTGCTTTATGCTTTTGATAAATCCAGATATTATTTTTTAATTTTAGATGTTACCGGTAGTTCTCGTTTCCTTCCACGAAGTAACAAATTCCAGCTGCAAATGAAACAATGAAAACATCAAATACTTTCGGATTAGCTTAACAAAGGTAGAAGAAACCAGAGATTAGCATATCATCCAGCGAGGGAATATTTCATCAGTCGGAAAATATTTGGTGAATTTCTCGGTTCTAGGAACATCAAGAGTAGTTCGACAGTAGATATGAGCGATTTTTGCTATGATTAATTGAAATTTTCCCTCCATTCGAATGCAAAACAGGAAAAATTGAGATTTGTTCCTCCAGAAGTTTTATGTTTTTATTTAAATAATGTTAACGGAGTCGAATTTTCGGAAAGATTTCCGTAATCGAATAAATCGATTATGCTCATCAGTAGTTAAAACTTCCAGCTCTGAAACCAGAGCATTGTAGTTTCACTGATTTGTTTGTAGTATTTTACCTGTAAAATTTTATATGTAAATTCTACAAGCTGATGTTTGTTTGGGCTTGAAATAATCAGTAGCATTATGAACGCTTGAAAAAGCGATTTGTTTTATTAAGAATCCAATTCCTACCGAGCTGATTTCGTTTTTCGCGTTCTAAATCTTTTGCCTTAAAGCGTTTTCTCAGGTTTGAAATGGTACGTTTATCTACCAGGAAACTGTGTTATTGTAATTTGAATAAAAACAAGTACCCCTCTTAAGAATTATTGCACTATTATGATATACATGCTCAAAATTACAGTTTCCTACATAAACGATCATTGATATATTATTTCCCAAGTATAACTATACACCTCTCTATAATACAGTCATTTCTGCATTTCTTTTCAAGTCCGGTGTTGCATCACCAATATTCGGAGATATTGTTTTCAAAGAAAATGAGATTTACGTTTCCTTTAAAGGGTCTCAATGCAAAAAATATCCTCACAAGGAGAAAGACGTTTAAAAAAAGACAATGTTACATTGTATTTAGGCCGTGCAAATCTGTTGAGCAAAGTATTGTTCACACAACAATACAAATAAACTCAGCACTAACAGGTTTTATACCCCTTTTCATCGAATGTGGTTTCTGTTTAAAAATTAGGTTATCCCCACCTACCAAATGTAACTCTAACTTGTATTTCATAATAAACTATATAAAAATATTTGGATATTTGTGCATGTACTCTTTCTTCAATTTTGGCTTTCAAATTTTTATTGATTAAAATGGTATATGTATACCGAAATGACAAATTTTTGCATTGGAGTCCTGTGAATTTTATTATTTCGCCTTTTATTTTGGGCTTGAGGATATAACTTATTTTAAACTAATGTGTATGCAAGGTACACATAGATCAGGGTTTCTTACAAACGTCAACTGCATTAGTGATGATTTAGCTTATTTACATGGGTATTGGTAATAAGACATAGTAAATCTGTTCCACATTTAAAGCAGAATGTAAGGTACAAAACATTTCTTTAAGAACCAATAAAATAAATTTGTTTCTGTGGCAAGTTTTGTTGGACGTAAGTTTTCAAATGCACTTAATAAATCTAGAAAAACATACTGGCTGTTCGATTTCCCTGTTCAATTGCAATACCTTGAGATGTTATTCAAATATTGTATTTTGCGAAACCAAAGGAAAAGTGATGTTTTCGATTATAATTGTACAGCGGGAATCAACATAATCTTAAAAATCTGAAATCAGATATCAAGGAATTTGGAGTATATTTCAAAGCGTGATGATATTCACAAATAATGAAATTATTTCCTTAATAAAAAATACATAGTTTCGTCTGAGTTAATGCATTGAAAGAAAATTATGGTAGTACTTATAAAAACTTATTATTATTAAACCTTGGAATGAGACTGGCATTTCCGGTGCTAAACTTATGCACGAACACCATAAGGATTCGGAAATTAGTTGAGCTATTGGTCATTTTCCATCTTAGGCTGAATTAATTTGCCTATTCTTATCTTTTTTATAATTTTTTAATATTTTTTTTGGAGTGTTAACGACCACCTTGTGTAACTCAATGGGTTATAACCAGTCGCCTGTCCCTAAGTTAGAGCCACTAACCACAGGGAATGGAGAGAGCCAGAGCCGCAACACAAACTCAGCATCCATGAAACTCTAGGATTCGAACCCGGACCCA
Source organism: Macrothele yani (assembly GCA_039090855.1). Taxonomy (NCBI): domain Eukaryota; kingdom Metazoa; phylum Arthropoda; class Arachnida; order Araneae; family Macrothelidae; genus Macrothele; species Macrothele yani. The sequence continues at coordinate 128,945,499 of CM077015.1, read as the reverse complement.
CCACGGACGAATGGTCATAACCCATTCCTTAGACCACTGTGCCATCAGGGAGGCCATTCTTGGCTTTAATAGAGATAAATTCTTTTCCACTGGTGGCTTTAATAGAAACAAATTGTTCTCCATTCTTGGCTTTAATAGAAACAAAAGGAAAGAATACAAAAGATAGTTCAACATTTTATTATATAAATTTTGGGCACCACTGAAGAGGAAAATGAATCTCTGCTAAAAGTGCAATACCAACAAAAGACGAAAAGAACACTTTTGGACCGTGTTGCTTCCAGTTTTTACATTAAAAAAAAAAGATATAGTTCATGATTTGGCGAACAAAATGTAGAAGACAATATAACATATGGTTTTTCTTATGTTCCTTACACGAACAAGAATTAAAGGAAGCGGAAAAAAACTTTCTCCGAGTTACACGTACATCATTGCAGGTATAAATGTTGTAAGTAAAAACAATGAAGAAATGCTTCGGTTAAATGCTGTTACTATAGCCAAAGATAGTATTAGCATAGCCGAAGAGAAAGACATTTAAAAAAAACAAAGGCCCGTTTAAGGACACCTCTTTTTTTTTCTGAGGAAGATAAAAAACAAAAAAGGCCTTTTAAGGGCATTTCTTTTTCTTAGGATGAAAACCAACCCGGCCCTTTTAAGGGCATTTCTTTATCTGAGGATGTAAAAAACTGCAAAAGAGGGGAACCAATAAAACTATAAAGAAAAGAAAAGTAAATTACTTCACTGGAAGGCTTAGAAAAGAATTAAAGGAAGCGGAAACAAAAGTTTCTGCGATGTACACGTGCAACATTGTAGTTTAAAATATAAGTAAAAACAGTGAAGACATGCTTCGGTTAAATGCTGTTACTAATGCCAAGATGGTATTACTGTTAGCAGCATAGCCGAAGAGGAAGACAGTTTAAAAAAAAACAAAGGCCCTTTTAAGGGCACCTCTTTTTTTTTCTCTGAGGAAGGAAAACAAACAGCCATTTTAAGGGCATTTCTTTTTCGGAGGATGAAGTTTTAGAAACTGAAACAAATGGTCTTAACATTCTAATTTGGAATGCGCAGGTTATCAAAAGACAACACAGATAATTTTTAGCCTACTCAAAGTATAAAAAAATTGACGTTGCGTTAATTAATGAGTCATGGCTAAGTGATAAAATTAAATTCAAAATACCCAATTACAAGGTCTATAGGAAAGGCAAAACCACCAAGAGCGGCGGAACTTTGATTGCGGTTATTGATAGATTGGAGCAAAGTGAAACACCTTGCAACACTGAAAACGGTCTAGAAGCGCACTCGGTTATAGTTAAAACTAAAAATAACCCGATCAAGTTTACGACCTTGTATAATCATCCGTCACATATGGTTATCAGTGAAGCTCTGGACAAACGTTTTGAAGAAGACATCTTCACCATAGTAGCGGGGGAATTTAGTAGCAAACACCGCTATTTGTACTTTCCCAGAGCTAATAAAAGTGGGAACAATATTTTGAGATATCTCTTAAATAAAAATATTGATCTGGGGGCACCCTCCGAACCTACCAGAACGGCGTTAACAGGAACTAGTAATGTGATGGATTTTGCGCTATTCAAAAACAATACATATTATTATGAAATCTATACTGCAGCAGCGCTCTCCTCTGATCATAACCCCGTTTATTTGCAGCTTTTTACTAACAAAACTGTAATGGTAGCACCCAAAATGGTCACGAACCTAAAGCAATTTTAAGAAAAAATCTAACTAGCACCACCTCCAACATTCGGAGATTGCAATAGCAGGGAAGAAATTGGTAATGCTATCGAAATCTTTAATCTTGCCATTAAAAAGGTTATGGAAGATTGTCAAACTTCTGCCAAAGAAATAAAAACCCGTATTTTTTACCCAAAGAAATTTTGAACCCTATTAAGGAGAAAAATAGGTACCGCAGTAAATCGCAAAGAACCAGAAATAAAACGTTCTATGACATTTATTGCTCCCTAAACAGGCAAATCAAAAGAGACATCATAAAGTTTGAAAACGGTTCATGGGGACAGTTATTAGAGAAAGCACATTTTGACTACTCCGAAAATTTGAATAAAAAAATTAAAGTTTGCAAAATAAAAATATCAGATTACTCCCACCCTTCCAGAAAGTAGATGAGACGGTAGTTAGGACCGATGTAGAAAAAGCGGAAACCTTTGCAAACTCACTCGAAAAACTGTTTAAAATCAATGATATCCCTGACACGGATGTAGCCATTAAAATGCAAAAGGCCCTGGATACTTATTTTAAGCATGCGGAGGATGTAGAAAATTCTAGAGTTGTCACCCAAAGTGCACAACTCTATGAAGAATTCACTAGTAAAAAAAAAACCTGTGTTAACATCCCAAATTAAAAGTAAACAGAAAAGTTCTTTAAAAAAAATCGGAGGACAAGGCATAGAAAGCAGCAGTCAAAGTATTAAATGCTACGGCCTCTCTTACTTCCGATAACAGGACACAAGCTGCAGAAGTCAGACAGCAACCTCACAGTAAAGGTGCTACGACCTCTAGTACGTCCGGAAACCATAAAAATGCAGAAGTCGGACAGCACACGTTACTTACATATTTCGTGAGTTAAAAAAACAACAACAAGAACTATTGAAATTTCTGGGTAGGTACCTTTCGTAGCTTTATGAGATTCTTCTTAGTACTCGAAATAGAATTCAAAAAAAATATATATAATATGTATACGAAAATGATTTTCGAAAGAAAGTACTGACAGTTGAGTTACTTACACTTGCTGCTACCTTATAGAAAACAGGTGTGGCAAAATTTCGGCTTGAAATACACAATATCCGTTTACACTGTTCCACATAGAAAATGCAAAACCATAAAACATGGCATTAAATGAAACGAAATTTACCACATGCAGACCAGTAGGTGGGAAGGGAGCTCTTCGTTTTCGAAGGGATTAAATGATTTCTATGAGCTTAGACACAGCATAATGTGAGGCAATCGGTCGTATGACCTCCGTACTTGGCTACACATTGAGCAACACAGCGACGCCGTGAGTGAAAAAGATCCCTGTTAGTTGGCAAAGTTATCGCTGAGAATTAAAAAAAAGTCTTAAATGCATTCTCTTTTGTTCTTGGTTTTCTCCCTCAAAATATGATTTATAATATTTTTCTTCCTAGATATAATTCCAAAACAGTTTTTTTAATATACGTTGCTATTTAATTCTATAAACTCACCTATTTCTTTTATGTTTCTATTATATCCGACCTGCCTTTCTCATCACACAAATTACCTATAGAAAAGCCTAATACGTCTTAAAATCCATTTACAACGAAATATCTGTTATATGTTTTTCAGTTTAATATGTAATTATACGCTACCTGCAATATTTCATCGTAGTTTCTGCCGCTTTTCCGATTCGGTTACAAGTAACTCATTTATACGGTTTTCTTGGCAATTATACTTTAAATTGTGGATTTCGAAAATTCAAAGGTACACGGCTCAGTGAATTTTTTAGAAGTAACCTGGTATGTTACAGCATCAGGAATATTAAAACAGCGTTGTTTTGGTAGCCATGAAGTAGAGTATGTTGGTGAAAACTTACTAAAGAACTTTCACCATTTTCTATTTTTGTCTGAATTCAAAAACTTTGAAAGAAGCGAAGATTAGTGATTATATTACTCGCACTAATGCGAGTCAACTAGTGGACAAACTTCTTTAAGAAGAGCAATGTTTTTCAGTAAAGACTGTTTACTAAGGGTACTGAATGTAAATCGATATCATATTCAGATTTACCACCTAGTATTTCAAAAAAAAGTTTGTTGTTTTTCAAATGTATGGAAATATATGATATCCTTCAAAATACCTTAACCTAATTCATTCCTTGAAATTAAAAAAGTATATACACTAAACTCAATAATTACATGGGCTTAAAACCGTAAAAACCGTGTCCATGTATGAATGTCATACTTTATTATATTTTGCTTCTTTTGTTGGCAAAAATACATAAATATAAACGTATATATATACATATATACATATATATTTATACATATATACATATTTGATGCTGACCTTGGCTACCTACAACGGACGCTCCCTATCTTCTGATTCAAGGCTTCTTGAATTGGAAGAGGAACTACAAAGGATCAAGTGGGACATCGTCGGGCTAAGTGAGGTAAGGAGAAAAGGAGAAGATCTCATTGAACTGAAAAGTGGACATCTCTTCTATTATCGAGGGACAGATACTGGCAGAACTAGTGGTGTTGGATTTAAAATAAACAAGAAACTGAAGGATAAAGTGGTAGAAGTTGAAAGTTCCTCTGACAGAGCTGCACGACTCGTTATCCAACTATCGAGAAGATACCAGGCTCAGATTATTCAAACTTATGCACCCACCACAAGTCATCCTGAAGAAGAAATTGAAGAATTTTATGAGGAAATTCGTCATCTAAATAATAAAGGTAAGCAGCACTTGAAGATAATTATGGGAGATTTCAATGCAAAAATAGGGCACCGGCAACAGAATGAAACTTCAGTAGGTAAATTCGGTCATGGCAACAGAAACCAGCGTGGAAATACTCTCGTTGAGTTTGCAGAGGCAGAAGGATTTTTCATCTTGAATTCCTTTTTCAAGAAAAAGCCACACAGGAAATGGACATGGAGACATCCAATTGGGACGACAAGTGAAATTGATTTTATTATGTGTAACAAAAAATTCGTCATCGAAGACTGCAGTGTGCTAAACAAGTTCAACACAGGTAGTGACCATAGATTGGTGAGATGTAAGATGCACCTCAACACTAAACTGGAACGTGGCAAGCTCATAAGACAAACAAAATGTATTGACATAACCAACCTTAAAAAACACCATAATACTTTCAAGTTGGAACTGAAGAACAGATTCTCTGCTTTAGAAGGCCTAACATCGGAAGAAGTGGATATTTCGGAAGTTAACAGAAAAGTAACCAAAGCTCTTATGGAAACAGCAACAAAATTAGCTGGGTCTAAGAACACGTTGCATGTAAACAAATTATCAGGAAAAACCAAAATGTTGATGCAAAAAAGAAGAGAGATGAGGACAACTAAAGAAGATGTGACTTCCAAAGTGGAATATATAGAGCTATGCAAGACAGCACGAAAAAGTATCACTGAAGACGTAAGGAAATTCAACTGTGAGCTAGTGAGGAAAGCAATTGAAAACAACCAAAGCCTAAAGATAGCAAAGGGACATCTCAGTAAGGGAAGAAAACAGATTATGGCTCTGAGAAAAGAAGATGGTTCTATAACAAGAAATAGAGGCGAAATTTTGACAAGAGTGAAAGATTTCTACTCCAAATTATATGAAAGGGATGATACATGTACTCCAGACATCATGAAAGGTACCAGAGTTCTTCCAGTCCTCCCAGCAGAAGTTGCTCATGCAATCAAGAACATGAAGCGGGGGAAAGCTCCAGGAGAAGATGGAATTACTATAGACATCATACAAGAAGCAAGTGGAGAAATTGAAACAGTACTCGCCCAAATTTTCACTCGATGCCTTAATGAAGGGAAGATTCCTGAGGATTGGAACAATGCTACAATGATCCTGCTACATAAAAAAGGTGACATTGAGGATCTCAGGAACTACAGACCTATCAGCCTCCTATCAGTGGTTTATAAAATCTTCACTAAAGTTCTTTCACACCGCTTGAAGGTAACACTGGACATGGCTCAACCGAGAGAACAAGCTGGATTCAGGAGTGGCTACAGCACAATAGATCATATCCATGTACTGAGAGAACTAATTGAAAGAGCGAGGGAATATGAACTTCCATTGTGCATGGCTTTTATCGATTATGAAAAAGCCTTTGATTCGGTGAAACCATCAGCAGTTACCACGGCTCTGAAATCCTGCGGTATTGAAGATGCATACATTAATATTATTAATAACATCTATGAAAATGCAAGTGCAAAGATTCGGCTGTTTGAAAATACAACACACATAAAAATTGGAAAGGGAGTGAGACAAGGTGACACCATATCTCCGAAGCTCTTTAATGCCACATTGGAAAATGTCTTTCAATTACTGAACTGGGAAAACAAAGGGATAAAGATTAATGGAGATTATCTAACCCACCTTCGTTTTGCTGATGACGTAGTCATTTTTGCAACTACCCCATCAGAGCTGCAGAGTATGATCCAGGAACTTGCTGACAAGAGTAAAGAAGTGGGATTAAAAATGAACTTTCAGAAGACAAAAGTGATGTTCAATGCTTTTACAAGAAATGAAGATTTGTCGATTGATGGAGAAAAACTGGAGATAACAGATACGTATGCTTATCTTGGACAGCAGATATCAAGTGAGGGTCACATTGATGAAGAAATTAATCGGCGTACAAAACTTGCCTGGAGAGCTTTTGGAAGAAACAGCATAATTTTCAAGAGCAATATGCCATTATGTCTTAAAAGAAAAGTGTTTGATCAATGCATCCTTCCAGTGCTTACGTATGGTGCAGAGACGTGGACCTTAACTAAAAGAGACATACAAAGGATGCAGACAACTCAAAGAAGCATGGAGAGGTGCATGCTTGGTATAACCAGGAGAGATAAGAAGAGGAACTCGTGGATCCGAAAAATGACGAGAGTGGAAGACATCATGATCAGAGTTAAATCCCTGAAATGGCAATGGGCTGGACATACTGCCAGAAGGACAGACCATAGATGGACAGCCGAAATTTTAGATTGGATTCCAAGGGACAGGAAAAGACCCAGAAAAAGACCACATGGGAGATGGGTGGATGAAATTCGTAAATATGCGGGAGTGACATGGAGGAGACTGGCACAAGACAGACCGTTGTGGAGGAAACTTGGGGAGACCTTCGTCCAGCAGTGGATTGATAATGGTTGACAATGATGATGATGATGATATATACATATACAGGGTGATTCCTAAAGTCCTAAGTTACCTCAATAACTTTTGAACAAAGACAGATAAAGCTATGGAAGTAAGGTATGATATAGTAAAACAATCATGCGCTATCGGATGAGAGTGGTTGCAGCACCCCTAGTGGCAAAATGTGGATGTTAGCACTCATATCTCAGAAACCATGAGAGATACGGGAAAGAGATCAATTAGGAACTCGTACAGCATTAACGAATTAGTAGGAAATGACATATGGTAGAAACGGCTGGGGTAAGTAGAAGGCTGGAAACGTGAGTGAAACACAAGGTTTATTATAGTCAGGCATGAATACAAATGGAGTACATTGGTCGTATTTAATGCGACAGCGGTACTTATATAACGTTGCGTTTAACGTGAATAGGGTTCAATATGAACACAATCTGCCACAATACACATTTGAATGCGAGACAGAACTTCCCGCTGTGCTTTCGCCAGCATTACATGTGTCACACTCTCACACACAGCGACCATACGCAGTCGTAGATCGTGGAGACTCGTAGGTTCCACCCTGTACACGTGATCCTTTAGGTAACCCCAGAGGAATAAATCCATGGGAGGTAGATCCGGGGATCGTGGAGGCCACGCTACGGGACCACCATAACCGATGATCTGTTGCCCGAAAGGTTCGGACAGGAAGTGATATGCCGACACTCACAGGTATGCGGTCAATTAATTTGCATACGACACTCACAGGCGAACGGTCGCGTACGTCATACATTTCTCTCTGCTAGACTGCTACCGCGACAATGACAGGAACCGGTTTCGGACAAGTTTGCGTTTCTAGCCTTCTACTTACCCCAGCCGTTTCTACCATATGTCATTTTCTACTAATTCGTTGATGCTCTATTTTTATATGTCATTTTCTACTAATTCGTTGATGCTCTATTTTTATATGTCATTTTCTACTAATTCGTTGATGCTCTATTTTTATATGTCATTTTCTACTAATTCGTTCATGCTCTTCTTTTTGATCTCTTTCCCGTATCTCTCATAGTTTCCGATATAGGAGTACGAACTTCCACATTTTGCCACTAGGGGCACTGCAGTCACTCTCATCTGATAGCGCATGGCTGTTTTACTATACCATAACTTACTTCCATAGCTCTAGCTATCTTTGTACCCAAATTATTGAGGTGACTTAGGACTTTAGAACTTACCCTGTATATTACAGTATGCAGATCGATTTGAATATACACTATCTGCCAACAAAATAATTGGACACGTGTGATAGCAAAGGAAAACGAAGTTTATTCCCCTTCAATAGTTGGAGAGCCTCCACGAGCGGCGATAACAGCTGCGACCCTCCAGGGCATACTCTCAACCAGGCGTTGTACGACGACTAGCGGTATTTTCTTTAACTCGGCTTGGAGAACACAGGTCAGTTCCTTCACTGATTTCGGACGGTGGGGGCACCCCATAAGTCGACGCTACAACTCGTCCCAAAGGTGCTTGATAGGGTTAAGGTCGGGGCTCTCCGCAGGGCAGTCCATTCTATTAACCCCATTGTCACCATACCAAGCCATGGTAGACCTCGCAACATGACAGGTGGCATTGTCATCCTGTAAGTAACATGGGTCCATCCCGTAAAACTACCACAACGTGGGAAGCGCATGGTCATCCTTAATGGTGCAGTAGGTCTCGGCGTTGAGTCTACCAGGAATTGCGACCAAGGGTCCCATGCCGTAGCAGGAGAAACACCCCTGTAGTATAATTCTACCGCCGCCGAACTTCACACTTGGCACAATACATTGCGGCAGGTGGAGTTCTCCAAGCAGACGCCAAACCCAGACCCTGCCATCGGAACGGTAGAGGGTGAACCTTGATTCGTCGCTCAAGAGAACCTGATTCCACTGGTCAACGGTCCACTTTCGACGTTTTTTGCGCCACGTTAGCCGAGCAGCGCTATTGGACTTGGTGATCAAAGGCTTGTGGGCGGCAGAACGTCCATGATATCCGAGCAGATGGGCTTCTTTACGGATGGTATACATCGAAAGAACACTCCCTGATGCCTGTAGAAACTCCTAGCGGATGTGGCCCATCGATTTGGTGCGGTTCTTCCGAATTTCTCTGGCCAGCACCCGTCGGTCTCTAACTCCCGGTTTTGTGAGTCTGCCGGGTCGCGGCACATTCCGACAGTCACCTTTCATTCTCCACTTGCCGATCACTTAGGCCACTGTCAATTTTGGGTACTTCAACTCGCTGGATATGTCACGTATGGATCAGCAATTTCTGTGATACCCGACGATTACACGTTTCTCGAAATCAGAGAGCTCCGAACTGCGTGGCATCTTGCATGCGACTGGTTGCGTTGTTGTTTCCCACACGATATTTAACGGCGGCGGCCGTGACGTGTATCAGAACCGCAGATATCGTCGATTTCAGGGGTGTCCAATTACTTGTTGGTAGAGAGTGTATTTAAATTTGGTTATAATTGTTGTTTAAAATATCTCCTCCGGGAAAGCTATATCGATAATAAGAGAACTATTTCAAACTTGGTCATTCGAATTTCAATACGTTCAGCTGTAAATTCTACGTATGATCGCAGAAAGGGGGATGACGATGAACTCAAAAGTACTTAACCGCATTTGATCTAAATAGTTACCCAAAAAAACAAAGAATTGTTTTACAAAAAATGTGTAATTCTGCGTTCGACCTCTGCGCGAGTCTCAAAAAAACGGAATAAAAGTAGTCGTAGTAACTGTAGCACCAGCCGCTCCTGTTTATCATTCACGCCTCGTCGGTAGTGCGTATTTCAGACAGAAGGCATCGCTCTTTCCACGTTTATAAGTGAGTGAGGGGAAAATTATCATCGGCCGCCACCGGGAATCGAACCCATTGTCTTCCAGTTACGCGCTGGACATGCTACCACTGCTCCACAGCAGCCTCGAATTAGGCATACCGACATACGACTAACTGCCAAATCACAATGAAAGTTGCTTCTTGGTGCCCCGCACAATGCTGGAGATTCAATAAAGATGGCAAATAGCAACTGAATATAAAGCTAGGAGGCGAATTAATAATTAATACACACAATTGACTTTGATTAGGAACATCAAACAGAAGTAATCGCTCTTTTCACGTATATAATTGAGTCACGGAAAAATATTCATCAGCCGCCAGCGGATAATGAAGCCAGGGCCTTCCAGTTACGCGCCGGAGACGCTACCACTGCACCACAGCGGCCACGAATTCTTTGGTGAATCCCAGCATTGTGCGGGGTTCCAAGAAGCATCCTACCATGTGGTTTGACAGTTAGTCGTATATGAGTGTGGAGAATTCGAGGCCGCTGTGGTTCAGTGGTAAAATATCCAGCGTGTAACTGGAAGGCAATGGGTTCGATTCCCGGTGGCTGCCGATGAGAAACTTTCCGTGACTCCCTTGTAAACGTGGAAAGAGCGAAGACTTCTGTTCGATGTTTCTAATCCACGTCAATTGTGTGTATTAAAGTGCGTAATTCAATAAGCGTAGTTGCGCGTATCCCTACCGAGTGTTTGCTCTGGTATTTTTTGAAAAATAAGGATGCTAAACAAGAACAAAGATAAGTCATTAAATTTTGCTGTCGGCTAAATAAATCGGACTCAGAGATCTTGCTTATGCAAGAGGCTTAAAAGAGATAAATATCTAGAAAAATAAACATTACTGATGGCATAAAGAATTTATAGAACGTCGTGAGTCCCGTCTTTAATCAGACATTCAATGAGTTTTACACAGGTAAAGAACAACACAATAGGAGGTTTTACATGGCAAGACACACCTATCAATTAGAAAGATTGAAGACATGATTCAGATTTCAGAATCATTAATTAAAAAAATATTAACCGAGTAGTTCGGCATGCAACAAGTTTGTTCAACGTGGTTTCCACATTTCATTTCATATGAGGCACTTTGCAAGGCGTCACAGGGCCAGTTCTGTGTTTTCTTATTTAGAGTAAATAAATATTAAGTTGTCGCCACAACCTGCGTATACACTGAAGAGCTATTGAATTAGAGACAACTGGCGTTATGCAAATGTGGCGCTATGGACGGCCCTGTAAACGGAAACGACATGACGTATGCAGCGATCCGACAATATAATGAGTGATGCGACGGGAATCAGTAAGAGTCGGACGCAGTATCGGTAAGACGAAGGATCTAAGCGCATTTGATCGTGGGCAAATTGTCGGGGCCCGACGAATGTGTCACTGCGTCTCGGAAGTCGTGCACGCACTGGGATGTTCACGAGCCACTGTGTCACGGGTGCACCGTGAGTACATCGAATCCGGTTAAACCATCCCTGCTAGGCCCATCTGCCGTGGACAACAGCGTGTGGATGAGCGGGGTCATCGTCGGCTAGCTCACATTGTAATAGCGGATTGACGGGCCACAGACCAAGAAGTCCCTCGGCAATTAAACGCTGGTGCACAAAAACGTGTAATCAGCCACACCATCCAGAACCATCTCCTCGCTATGTGGTACAGCAGCCATCGTCCCACGAGGGTACCGCTACTGACCGCACATCACAGGGTGCAAAGATTAGCATGGGTGCGGGAACATCGCCACTGGACCCTAGACATGTGGAAAAATGTTCCCTATACTGATGAGTTGAGATTCACGTTGGTACATGCGGAACGCACGATACGAGTGCGGCGCAAATCACATGACGCGATGGATCCTTCTCGCTAGCAGGGTACTCTTCAAGCTGGTGGGGGTGGCATTCTCGTCTGCGGATTGTTTACGTGGACTGAAATGGGACCCCTGGTACGTGTGAGATCGTCCCTCACAGGTCAACGTTACCGGGATATCCTGGACGAACATTTCCTCCCGTTTGTGCGGCTTCAACATCCCACTAGGGACCTCATCCTGCAACAATACAAAGCACCGCGCCATCGTTCCCGAATTGTATCCGAATGGTTGGATGAACACTTCATCGACGTGAACTCGGTTCTTGGGACAGCTAGGTCACCTGACCTCAATCCCATCGAGCACATCTGTGATGCCATTGAGAGAGATGTTAGAGTCTCTGACCCTGCTCTATCAAATCTTCGTGAACTGTGGGAGTTTGTTCAGGGGTCGTGATGCCGAGACGAATCGCCCCCGTCATCAGGACGAAAGGTAGTGCTACACGTTACTAGACAGATATCTCTAATTTAATTGCTCTTCTGTGTAGTCCAGACTTGTCAATGCGTGAATTCTGCTTATTTTCCATTTTCAAAAATACATAACGGATGCAACAATATGAGACTGATCAGCAATTTATTACAGCTGCGCAGGATTGCTTTAGCAGTATTTCAGAAGCAGAATTCCATGAGGCATTCAAAAAATGGAGGGGAATGTCAGGTCATTTGTATTCGATGCAATTGGCAGTATTTTGAAAAAAAAATGGCCACTTCCTTGATAACAAAAAATACATTTTTTTTTTAGAAAATCATCTTCAGTTGTTTTGGAACAACACTTGCATTTCCCTGCTGACTTCTCTGAAACCTTGAGGAAAAGATGCCCCCATCATACGCGGAAGTGCATTGAAGAAAAGATGGCCCCTCCGTAAAAGTGCTTTGACGGAGAAATTGCTCCCGTCATATGCGAAAGAGAGGAACACACGACTGGGAAACCTTTAGGAATATTTTAACATTTGCGTTGCTATTTTAATTATATCCCAAATTTCATCTTCTGATTTTACGATTTCTGGTCCTAGTAATATTGGGTATAGGTCTTTCGGTTACTAATTCTCCATTATTTTATGCCTATGTAATTGTTTTAAACGTTCTATGAATCTTTTCCAAATATGATAGAATGCCATAGGAAGTCGATTTATCGTGCTGAAGGATATTAAGAACACAGTTTTGCCGTCTTTACACGATTTAAAAACTTACGGTTAAAATGATATATACATGAGCACTTTCAAGTCCACTGTGGACCCGTCATCAGATGGTGTGGTTGCACTATGCCCTGGGAGGGTATATATTATGTAGTATGCGCACTGACGAAATAGTATGTTTGGCATGCGCATGCTCACTACATAATCATGTCGTTTCATTAGAGCAGCCGGTATTGTCTCTTTCGTTGTAATAGTTACAGAGTAGTTTCCATGGCAACGATATAATGATAGGGGTATCGTCGTTACAGCATTCAGCCCTATGTTTATGTATCAATAGTCTTTCTAACAGGAGGATAGATGAACATGTAGTTGGCGTATGTAACATAGTAACATCGTCCCAGATAGGTTGGTGTTGACCCTTCAGGCATAGTCTTGAAAGGGCGGTGGAGGTGGAGCATGTTTTAACATTATATCTATGTTCAGAGACACGTAAATTAATATTGCGACGGGTCGAACCTATGTACATCTTGTCGGTTACGTCAGCACTCATAGCTTTTAGTGGGATTGCGTATATACCGAATTTGGAATCATGGGGAATCCGATCCCTGTCATGTTTAATATGGGTGAGAATGTTGCACGTTTTTATGCCAAAATCAAAATTAAGTGGACGACATACGTTTTTTAGGATATTTGTGACAGCAGGGATGTATGGTAGCTTGCCGACATATGAAGTGCTTGGTATCGTTCTTGGTAATGTTGAGTATGATGCATTAAAGACACGGCGCATTATGGAATTATCTGTGGTAGATGGATAATTATATAATGCTGCAATATCCATAATTTTTGCAACTTCTAGGTCTCTTTGATCGGTTGAGGATGAATGTGTAACTGCTCGGTGCAACATAAAGTGAAGGGCTGAGAGTTTTTGCCTGAGTGAGTGGTAGGAGTTATACATTAACCACTTCATCCATATTCTCGGTGTCCAGTTCCGCTCAGGCAATAAATAAAATACATTCTGTTACACCATCTAGCTCGCAGTTTATAATGGTTTCACTCGATATCATTTCCTTATACCCTAACGTACCTGTACCTGCTGTCCACCGTATCATTGAAGAAATGTTGTCAGCCCACGGAACTTATACCCATAATGAAATTCAAGGCATTGGTAATGCCTTAAGACTTGTGTACAACAGAACATTTTTTCGATTTAATGAAACTATTTACCATAAACGGGAAGGGGCCTCTATGGGGTCACCCCTCTCAGCAGTTCTATCTAAGTTGTTGTTACAAGACCTGGAAAACGAAGTCCTCGCAAACTTTCATGTGAAACCTATTTTATACCTGAGATACGTGGATGGTGTGCTTTTGTTTTGGCAGTCCACCCTTGAAAGCCTTACCGAATTCACCAGCTTGTTGTCTACAAAATACAGTTCCATAAAATTTTCTACAGAATTTGAGAACAATTATGCATTACCCTATCTGGACGTCTTGTTGGAAAGAAACCCTAATACGAACGAAGTAACTCACTCTGTTTATAGAAAACCAACTGCAACAATATCTATGATTCCCTATAACTCCTAATACCCACTCAGGCAAAAACTCTCAGCCCTTCACTTTATGTTTCACCGAGCAGTTACACATTCATCCTCAACCGATCAAAGAGACCTAGAAGTTGCAAAAATTATGGATATTGCAGCATTATATAATTATCCATCTACCACAGTTAATTATATAATGCGCCGTGTCTTTAATGCATCATACTCAACATTACCAAAAACGATACCAAGCACTTCATATGTCGGCAAGCTACCATACATCCCTGCTGTCACAAATATCCTAAAAAACGCATGTCGTCCACCTAATTTTGATTTTGGCATAAAAACGTGCAACATTCTCGCCCATATTAAAAATGACAAGGATCGGATTCCCCATGATTCCAAATTCGGTGTATACGCAATCCCACTAAAAGCTATGAATGCTGACGTAACCGACAAGATGTACATAGGTTCGACCCGTCGTAATATTAATTTACGTGTCTCTGAACATAGATATAATGTTAAAACATGCTCCACCTCCACCGCCCTTTCAAGACTATGCCTGAAGGGTCAACACCAACCTATCTGGGACGATGTTACTATGTTACATACGCCAACTACATGTTCATCTATCCTCTTGTTAGAAAGCCTATTGATACATAAACATAGGGCTGAATGCTGTAACGACGATACCCCTATCATTATACCGTTGCCATGGAAACTACTCTGTAACTATTACAACGAAAGATACAATACCGGCTGCTCTAATGAAACGACATGATTATGTAGTGAGCATGCGCATGCCAAAACATACTATTTCGTCAGTGCGCATACTACATAATATATACCCTCCCAGGGCATAGTGCAACCACACCATCTGATGACGGGTCCATAGTGGACTTGAAAGTGCTCATGTATATATCATTTTAACCGTAATTTTTTAAATCGTGTAAAGACGGCAAAACTGTGTTCTTAATATTATAGAATGGATGAAGCGTTTTATGTAAGTTGCATTATTACAGACGGTGATGTCGAAAGTTTTGCAATATTTTTATAAACGCAATTGCTGTGGCGGGTATGTCACATGTTTAAACTAGTTCAGGTCATGAACTCCACTCAGTCGACAAGAATATAAAGCCGCAGTCTTTGCTGTGAACAGCACTGCATGTCCTAGTTCTACCTGTGGTTGGAACATCTAAACGATGAGCAGCTACAACCGGTTAATTAGGGAACTTCTGCTTTACGAGTTCGAACTCGTCCATAATGCTGCTAAAGCAACCGGAAAACTTTCACTAGTTTAATCACGTGACTTACCATTTGTCATGCAAAATGGGAAAGGTCCGTGAACCACAGCATCGCAACTAGATTGTTCAAGAAATTTCGCTCAGGTGACAGAAAAAGAGGCGATTAACCAATGACATGTAGCCGCGAACCGTGGATTCGGTGGCCGTGCGCCAGGCTGTAGAGGCAAATGGGAGAACCAACAGTCGGAGATTATCAGGTGAGCAGGGCATATCACATATCAGAGCGGTATGTCACCTTCAGGACTTTGGCAAATTCTACAGGAGCTACCGCGTTGTCTGTCAGGAACTCACGCCAGCTGAAGCGATCCGCCAATGGAAGTGTGCACAACAGTCCTAGAAAACCCACGCGATGTACATTTTATCAAGCCAGTTGTTATGTGCGATTTAAGGTGGGTCTATGTCCCTAAATTTGACACACACCAGCAGTGCTTGAGCCGGGGCCAGCGTCCTGAACATGTTGCCAAATGTGAGCGCTTCGACCACAAGGTGTCTAGCGGAATTTCGAGGGGTCATCCATTACGAATTAGTTTCAGATGGTCAGACCACCAACGCCAACCTCTACTCTAGACAGCCTAAGCAGATGTAGGCCGTTTTGGAAGAAAAGGACCCGACAGTGGTGAACAGAAAGCGCGCCCTCCTACAGCAGGACAACGCCCGTGATCAAACCGGGCGAACGACCTAAGCAAAAGTTGATGAACTTGAGATCATCTATCTGATTCCACATCCACCATACAGTACGGTACTTGTCCCGTCGGATATACACTATTATCACATTGTAAAAAAATATGAAATAACCATAAATTGTGTTTTTACGAAGTTGGTGCACTCATAAATAACGTTTCTTCAATCAAAAAGTAAATTCTTGTTGTTTAACATTTATTCTTAATTCATAAAGAATTCGAGTGGTGATAGTTTGAAACATGTATTGGAAATAGCAATCATTTCCAGTTTTTTATAAAAATCTTGGATACTTTTATAAATTTCATATTTGGTTTTAAATACGAGTTAATAGAGTTCATTTTAATACAGTGCTTGAAAAAGCATTGAGCTGGAATTTTCATCGAAGTTTAAAGTGCGTTTACGCTGCGGAAATCATATGCATTTTCGGTGCTTGGAGTTTGACGCATGCTGCAGGTTGCTCAATTTCAGATGGTGGTCTCAAGCTGCTTGAGCAGCAAATCTGATGGCTGCTGTAGGCCACAGATTTTACCACCACAGTTGTGTTGTCGCATGCGACATGATCAGTTGGAACACAGGAAAAACATTAATTACATATTACAACGAAAAACATAGTTGTTGTATCTGCACAACCTAAGCTACAAAGAGAATCGGAAAAAGGTCAAGACTGAGGAAAAAATGGCTTTGAAATTTGATTGTTCGTCAAAGGGAGTGAAAGACAGATTAAATTTTGAGAAACTCCTTTCACAGAAACATTAAAAAGAAAAACATTCTGAATTAACAAGAGTCATAAGCAAGAAGTTTATTCATAAAATCATTACGAGGTACTGTACATAATTATTCACAAGACGCTCTCTTCACATACCTTATACGATTACGTTTCCTTTCCTTTCCACAAGCATAATGTAAGTCGCGGCAGCCAGTGTCTATGCCGACATCTCTACAAAAAATGAAACGAAAATTGAAGCAACAGTCGCACTAAGTGTGAATCTGCTGCAGGCTACGCGCAAACCAGGATAGCAAACAACTTTTTCTTGCCTCAGGCAAATAGATTGTCACTTGTTGCCTTAGTGTAAAGCCACTTTTACAGAAATTTATTTCTGTAAAGTCTTGTATGATGCGTTGAGCATAAGGTGACCCCGCAAAGCGCAAAAGAGAGGAATCTTAGTGTTCAAGAAATTGTGAAACATTTGGAAATCTCTTACATATTCTTCGCTGGTTAAACAATAATGTAACTTGCATTTTTTTCCTTTGACGCCTTCTGGTGTCAGTAATGGTTGGTACTGGTGACTGAGATGTGTTATTAATTTTCCATTATTTAATGCATTTGCAGTTACGTTTAACCGTTCTAAATCCTTTCCTCATATAATTGAATGGATGACGTGTTTTATGTGAGTTAAATAATTCATCTCCTGGTTAATTCTCTGGACAAGTTGGGCGACGAGAATCAAGGATTTCCGTAAGACTACATCTTATAGTTTTTTTTTTTTTTTTTTTTTGGTTGGAGGTTTAACGACCACCGTGAGCAACTCCATGGGCCACAAGCAGTCGCCCGTCCCTAATTTAGGGTCACTGGTTCCAGGGAAGGAAGAGAGCCAGTGCCGTAAGACAAACACAACATCCATGCCTCACCGGGATTCGAACCCGGACCCCTTAAGGACTAATGATCAGAGGCCAGCGCCTTAGACCACTGCGCCACCGGGGCGGCATCATCTTATAGTTCAACGAATATTCTTAACTTTCAAGGGCAAACTTCCTAGAGCCCAGTTCCCTTTTTAGCAAATGCATTGTACGTTTTAATTTTTAATTCAAATGGCATATACCATTTTGTTGGCCCAGGTGCGCTAAGTATCCGGTCTTCTAGGGGTCGTAGGATTGCTTCGGCCAGTACTGCAGAGAGGGCGGAGCCCATTGGGACCCCTTTGGTCTGCTTGTAGGTATTGTCCTGGAAACTAAAATAGTTAGCATCTGTAACTAGGTCAATGACTTTGGATATCTTCATCAGCGTATTTTCATTGTAAAGTGATGAATCGGCGAGTGCTTGCTTTAGGGTGTTTGTAGCTTCTTTAACAGGAATTGAGGGGTACAGTGAAATAATATCAAAACTCTATAAGATATGAGCCAGCACTTCCTTTAGGCTTCTAATTCTTTCTATAAAGTCCTGAGCCGACAACAGCACCACACTTGAATCCGGCAGGAAAGGAGACAAAAATGTAGCTAGCTCCTTCTCTAGATGGAAGGATGGAGCACACCTTCTTGAAACGATTGGTCGAATTTGGTTGTCCGGCTTATGATGCTTAAGCCTTACAAAAATTGGTGGTATCTTTGGCCCTTGAGGTATACTGACCCCTTTCCTGGTGGTGTCCGGAAGCACTGTTTTCTTCGCCACCACCAAAACCTGCGCTATCCAACGGTTAAGTGGGGATTTGGTTTGGAGTGTTGACTGCGACTGTCGGATGAAGTCCAGGATCCCTTCATTAAAGTCCGTCTTGTTCATCACTTCTAGCTGGCCAGATGTGTCTGTGAGGGTATAGATCACGCCAGGGTCACACTTTAGCTGCGCGATGGTCATCTTGTGCTCAGGATTTCTGTTAGAAGCGGTCGAGGAGAACCTCTGCACCTGATCCAGTTTGTTGACGCATTCATATCTAAGTGAGTCTCGATGATCTAGTGGGACTCTGCTAAGTAGGTTTTCTATGGCCGGAACTAGATCTTGAAAGCGCGGACGTGAAGTAAGGCAAAATTTCGGACCTTTCTCTAGTACGCTCAGCTCTCTTTGGGAGAAAGTCTTACTTGAGACGAAGATTATTGGTACCGTGAAAGGAGGAGCGGACGGTTTGCATTGACTCGCAAACTGGAGAGCTTTTTATCATGTGTGGCCGACAGACATCTTCTTTGGCGTTGGACTAGCATGTCTGATCGGCAGAGAGAAGCTTATAGCTCTAGGGGGATGAAGTTCATCGCAAGGTTCGAGTGCCAGCTGTAAAGACGGGATTCCATCGACATGACTTGTTTCCTTTTCAGTTGTATTAAGTGCGACAGAGTTTGGCGTTGAAAAATGGATTTTTTTTTCTCATAAACCACGGCTCGTTATTGGTAGATTTGAAGCGCAGAAAGTTCGGAATGATATCTAGGCGTTTACAAGAGTTCAAGAAATGTAAGCGACATCGCTGCTCTTCCAGCTTGATTCGTAATTGCTGGAATTCTTTGAAGCTACCCATATTGCCCGAAGACGGCAGTAAATAACGGAAGAATCGGGTAGACATACACCAGTAATACTAAAAACGTTGAAATCCGTTTTATTGGTGTAGTATTAGAAACACTTGTACAAACACGCTAGCTTTCACCACCACGGGTGGCTTCTTCAGGCATAAGTATTCCAATGCAAAAAAAAAATACCAAACAAAAAACAGAGTTCCAGTTATGAATTCAAAAACAGAAGTTTTGCTATAGATATTATAGAAGGTGCGCGTCATATTCTAGATGTGTGATTAGGAGCTCGCGTATTAAAGAGCGTGCGCCATATATGTGGGGGTTCCATTGACGTTTCCTCGTTACATATCCCGTGACTGGATAGGATTTCTATAGTTTCTCTGAGGAGGGTGGCTCTGCCGGCTGTGTATCGTGCTATTTTCTTTATTTGTCCCCACAGACGTGTTGCAGAGTTGTTGGCGACTTCACGCGCTAGTGCCGTAGGGAGAAGTCCTCGTTTGACATCTCTTTGATGTTCCTGGAGTCTTAGCCTCAGAGACCTCTTGGCCATGCCCACATAGTTCTTGTTTGTTCCGTCCAGGTACAAGAGAGGTATAGTATATACTCCCGCATCTTCCAGGTCCACGCCGGCGATTTTTGTTGATGCGAGACAAGATGCTATTGTCCTAGGTGCGGTAATCCCTATACCGAAACCAAGTTATTTTAGGGAATTTTCTAAGAAATATGTGAAGCCTGGTACATACCGGCATGAGCTGATATATTGTAGTTTTTGGGTGGGGCATATGGTGCCACGGGATGCGAGTTTAGACTTCGTCTGGTGTATGATCTGATCGACCATGCTGGGTGTCTGTCCTGCAGAAAAGGCTAAAGATCTTACGGTGTCAAGCTCGGCATGGAGTGCGGCGTTTTCTGATGAGTGGGCGAAAGCTCGCCCGGCCCTGTGTCGGAAACGTGCTAGCTGTCTCTCCTTGGGGCACGATGAGGAAGGCAGTATAACATTAGAAACATAAGTTGGTTTGTAGTGGACACTAGTGCTGAGGTACCTGGATGGTGACTTCCTGACCAAAACATCCAGGAACGGTAGGGATGCATTTTTCTCGCTCAATGGCGAACTTTATGGCAGGGTGTTCCAAATTGATTGTGGGAAAAAACGATTTAGTTCCTCCTCGGTGTTTTCCCAGATAAAAAAAAACATCATCTGCGTATCCTAGACATGTTCATGGGGTAGGCCCAGGTGCGCTGAGTATCCGGTTTTCTAGGGGTCGTAGGATTGCTTCGGCTAGTACTGCAAAAAGGGCGGAGGCCATTGGGACCCCTTTGGTCTGCTTGTAGGTATTGGCCTGGAAATTAAAGTAGTTATTATCTGTAACTAGGTCAATGACTTTGGATATCTCCATCAGCGTATTTTCATTGTAAAGCGATGAATCGGCGAGTGCTTGCTTTAGGGTGTTTGTAGCTTCTTTAACAGGAATTGAGGGGTACAGTGAAATAATATCAAAACTCCCTAAGATATGAGCCAGCACTTCCTTTAGGCTTCTAATTCTTTCTATAAAGTCCTGAGACGACAACAGCACCACACTTGAATCCGGCAGGAAAGGAGACAAAAATGTAGCTAGCTCCTTCTCTAGATGGAAGGATGGAGCACAGCTTCTTGAAACGATTGGTCGAATTTGGTTGTCCGGCTTATGATGCTTAAGCCTTACAAAAAATGGTGGTATCTTTGGCCCTTGAGGTATACTGGCCCCTTTCCTGGTGGTGTCCGGAAGCACTGTTTTTTTCGCCACCATCTTAAAATGCGCTATACAACGGTTAAGTTGGGATTTTGTTTGGAGTGTTGACTGCGACTGTCAGATGAAGTCTCGCATCCCTTCATCATAATCCGTCTTTTTCATTACTGCTAGCTGGCCAGATTTGTCTGTGAGGGTATATATCACGCTAGGGTCACACTTTAGCTGCGCGATGGTCATTTTGGGCTCAGGATTTCTGTTAGAACGGTCGAGGAGAACTTCTGCACCTGATCCAGTTTGTTGACGCATTGATATCTAAGTGAGTCTCGACGTCATATTCTAGATGTGTGATTAGGAGCTCGCGTATTAATGAGCGTGCGCGATACATGTGGGAGGTCCATGGACGTTTCTTCGTTACATATCCCTTGACTGGATAGGATTTCTATAGTATCTCTGAGGAGGGTTGCTCTGGCGGTTTTGTATCGTGCTATTTTCTTTATTTGTCCCCACAGAAGTGTTGCAGTGTTTTTGGCGTCCGCTCCTCTTTTCACGGTGCCAATAAGCAACGTCTCAAGTAAGACTTTCTCTCAAATAGAGCTGAGCATACTAGAGAAATGTCCGAAATTTTGCCTTACTTCACGTCCGCGCTTTCAACATCTAGTTACGGCCACAGAAAACCTACTTAGCAGAGTCCCACTAGATCATCGAGACTCACTTAAATATAAATGCGTCAACATACTGGATCAGGTGCAAAAGTTATCCTCGACCGCTTCTAACAGAAATCCTGAGCACAAGATGACCATCGCGCAGCTAAAGTTTGACCCTAGCGTGATCTATACCCTCACAGACAAATCTGGCCAGCTAGTAGTGATGAACAAGACGGACTAAGATGAAGGTATCCTGGACTTCATCCGACAGTCACAGTCAACACTCCAAACCAAATCCCCACTTAAAGGTTGAATAGCGAAGGTCAAGATGGTGGCGAAGAAAACAGTGCTTCCGGACACCTTCAGGAAATGTGTCCGGAAGCATTTGTCCCCACAGAGGTGTTGCAGTGTTGTTGGCGTCCGCTCTTCGTTTCACGGTACCAATAATCAACGTCTCAATTAAGACTTTCTCCCAAAGAGAGCTGAGCGTACTAGAGAAAGGTCCGAAATTTTGCCTTAATTCACGTCCGCGCTTTCAAGATCTAGTTCCGTCTATAGAAAACCTACTTAGCAGAGTCCCACTAGATCATCGAGACTCACTTAGATATTAATGCGTCAACAAACTGGATCAGGTGCAGAGGTTCTCCTCGACCGCTTCTAACAGAAATCCTAAGCACAAAATGACCATCGCACAGCTAAAGTGTGACCCTAGCGTGATCTATACCCTCACAGACAAATCTGGCCATCTAGCAGTGATGAACAAGACGGGCTATGATGAAGGGATCCTGGACTTCATCCGACAGTCGCAGTCAACACTCCAAACCAAATCCCCACTTAACCGTTGGATAGCGCAGGTTAAGATGGTGGCGAAGAAAACAATGCTTCCGGACACCATCAGGAAAGGGGCCGGGATACCTGCAGGGCCAAGATACCACCAATTTTTGCAAGGCTTAAGCATCAGAAGGCGGACAACCTAATTCGACCAATCGTTTCAAGAAGGTGTGCTCCATCCTTCTATCTAGAGAAGGAGCTTGCTACATTTTTGTCTCCTTTCCTGCCGCATTCAAGTGTTGTGCTGTTGTCGTCTAAGGACTTTATTGAAAGAATTAGAAGCCTAAAGTAGTGCCTTCTCATATCTTAGGAAGTTTTGATATTATCTCATTGTATCCCTCAATTCCTGTTAAAGAAGCTACAAACACCCTAAAGCAAGCACTCGCCGATTCATCGCTTTACAATGAAAATACGCTGATGTAAATATCCAAAGTCATTGACCTAGTTACAGATGCTAACGATTTTAGGTTAAAGGACAATACCTACAAGCAGACCAATGGGGTCCCAACGGGCTCCGCCCTCTCTGCAGTACTAGCCGAAGCAATCCTACGACCCCTAGAAAACCGGATACTCAGCGCACCTGGGCCAACCCCATGTACATGGCTACGATACGCAGATGACGTTTTCTTCATCTGGGAAAACACCAAGGAGGAACTAAATCGGTTTCTCACCACAATCAATTTGGAACACCCTACCATAAAGTTCACCATGGAGCGAGAAAAAAATGCATCCCTACCCTTCTTGGATGTTTTGGTCAAGAAGTCTCCATACAGGTACCTCAGCACTAGGGTCTACTACAAACCTACCTATGTTCCTAATGTCAAACTGCCTTCCTCATCGTGCCCCAAGGAGAGAAAGCTAGCACTTTTCCGAAACAGGGCCAAGCGAGCTTTCACCCACTCATCAGACAACGCCGCACTCCACGCCGAACTTGACACCGTAAGATCTTTAGCCTTTTCTACAGGACACTCACCCAGCATGGTCGATCAGATCATACACCAGACGAAGTCTAAACTCGCATCCCGTGGCACCATATGCCCCACTCAAAAACTACATTATACAGGCTCATGCCAGTATGTACCAGGCTTCACATATTTCTTAAAAAATTCCCTAAAAAACTTGTTTTCGGCATAGGGATTACCGCACCTAGGACAATAGCATCTTGTCTCGCATCAACAATAGACGCCAGCTTGGACCTGGAAGATGCGGGAGTATATACTATACCACTCTTGTACCCGGACGGAACAAACAAGAACTATGTGGGCATAACCAAGCGGTCTCTGAGACTAAGACTCCAGGAACATCAAAGATATGTCAAAAGAGGACTTCTCACTACGGCACTAGCGCCTGAAGTCGCCAACAACTATGCATCACCTCTGTTGGGACAAATAAAGAAAATAGCACGATGCACAACCGCCTGAGCCACCCTCCTCAGAGAAATTATAGAAATCCTATCCAGTCACGGGATATGTAACGAGGAAACGTCAATGGACCTCCCACATGTATGGCGCACGCTCATTAATACGCGAGCTTCTAATCACGCATCTAGAATATGACGCGCACGGTCTATAATATCTATAGCAAAACTTCTGTTTTTAAATTCATAACTGGAACTCTGTTATTTGTTTGTTTTTGTTTTTGCATTGGAATTCTTATGCCTGAAGAAGCCACCCGTGGTGGTGAAAGCTAGCGTGTTTGTACTACTGTTTTTAATACTACACCAATAAAACGGATTTCAGCGTTTTTCGTATTACTGGTGTATGTCTACCCGATTCTTCCGTTAAAGGTACCAATATTGGAACGTGCATACAATGGGGCCTATTTTCAGTTAGGTGGTTTCAACTATGACACTTTGACGGCACATATCGAAGAATGGCTACTATAAAATGCAAGTGAATAATTTCAATCAAATTTTAACACATAAACCAATTAGGAAAGGAGTGAACAACGTTTACCGTTTCACAACAACTGTCGCCGTCTACATGGGATCCTGTTCAATTAACCTGATGTCAAATGTCTCTCCAAACAGTTTTTAAAATGATATAGGTAGCTCTCCAGTATCGAAACATGAAGAAAAAGAACTTTGATGGTTTATCTCCACATGGATTTTTTCCACCTTAACGTATTCGCCGCAACATGGATTATCTGCTTACCAGTTGCCTCCATTTCAGCATAGGAACGCGGATATTTCTATATTCTGGGGCAAAACGTTTGCGTCTTATAGGGATGTATGTCTGGACAGATGTTATCTGCACCTCTCTATCTAGAGCACGTTTTCAGTGGTGTATCCACAGAAATTGGACACGTCATCAGTGGGCCAATGTACTCATCACCGATGAGAGTATTTTCAGATTGTCCTCAGACTAGTTGATCTGGCGTGAAAGTGGTACTGCATATAAGAACGATAATGTGTAGGAAAGAGATAGACACGGATGTGCCGGGATCATGGTGTGGGCGGGAGTCATGATTAATGGATGCACCCAGCTACAAGCAATGGGAATCAGACCATGACAGGCATACGATATTGGAACGAAGTTCTTTTACGTCATGTTCGATTTTCCGTACCGTTGTAGGCGAAGACGTTCTGTTCATGAATGGCAACGCGACACGTAATCGTACGAGAGCAGCGCTGACACTTCCGGAAAACGAACATATTCATCGCATTGAATAATCAGCGCGCTCTCCAGACCTCAACTCATTCGAAAGAGTTTGGTCGCAGTGAGGAGATGCACTGGTGCTCGAAACCCTGCTGTAAAATTGAAGCAGAGCCTCATCCGTGCTCTGAGGGAGGAGCCGGTGAATTTCCCTCAGGAACTCTTTTTTCACTTAGTGTTGAGCATGACAAGATGTTTTGAGAGCTGCATAGCAGTTTGGGTTGGACGTATTCCACGCTGAAATGCCACTCTGACTGGTTATCGAAAAAGAATTAAGTATTCGTATACGGGCATTATAATTATTTCCCCATTTGGCAGCGATCGGTCATGCATTGTTTTTCATATACAGGCAAAAATACATTTTTGCCATCTAGTTTGTTTCTAGCCCGTCTTTACTTTAACATACTAGCTTAGATCTGTTCTATACATATTAGTTTTTAGTTTAATTTATCATTAACATTTTCATGGAGGATACTAATTTATTTAATTTTCGTTACATTAAAATTCTGACTTTATTTCTTGAAAAAAAAGTTATATCAAAAAGCATAATAACTTCTTTTAGGGTAATAATATACGTCAAATCAACTTACATCACACCTTTGACTTTGCAATTAACTGCGTGATATTACTTTTATATCCCACTATTTACTTTCTGTTTTTTAAAACAGGAGAGAGGTTTCTTATTAAATGGGGTTTTCATTCTAAAATATGAAATCCCTGAAGTAGAAACCTGAAGATAATATGAAATTCCCTAAAACCTGAAGAAAATATGAAATTCCATAAAACCTGAAGAAAATATGAAATTCCCTAAAATAGAAACCTGAAGACGACAATATTTCTAAAACGAAAGAGCCAGTTTATAGTAAAATTGGGAAACTACAAAATAATCATATCTCATCCCCCCTACTGTGCAGTTGACCTTATTTTCATCTGATACCAAGCACACATTTCCCGTAAATCATGACCGCCTTTTTAATTTTCATTAGAGACAGTAATTTTAATTGGGTACGCAAAAGCGTCTTTGTATTAGATTAAATAAGGTTTAGCAAGATTTTGGCTTTACACATCCATAAACTTTCGTCTAAACAGCGAAGCGGATTTAATGTGTGAAACGTATTTAACCATTGCTGTAAAGAAGTTACATTTGGTATATAATATGTCAAAGGTGAAAGAGGACAGCTGTCACTTATTATTTAGTGGTAAATAGTAAAGAAAATATGAATAAACAGGAAGTATTGAAAACTCGTACGCAAAGTGAACAAAATTTTTTTAACCATCTTGAAATCATAGAATTGATATGATTACATACTTTACAGAATTTTGTTTTATTTCTTGCTCAGCTGATACATTCTTTACCGAAATAATTAGGTGAAATCATCTTTCTCTGCTCCAAACACAAAGTGCACAATGAAAAAAGCTTCATTTTGTCGCTCGCTGATATTAAAGCCGCTATTTTGCTTTTCACTCTGCATTACTGTGGTCAAGAAATTTTTAGCCGATTCAGAGCAGCAGCCATCATGCAAATCATTACTTTAAAGATTTTTTGAAAACTGTCAGTTTCCTTTTTTTTATACAATTTCATTTCGAACAAACGAATCAGTTGTTTCTAAAGTATTTAAATACGGTTCAGGCATCTACGTTTTGTTATCCAACAAATTTCGGTAAGTAAAAATAATTTAGATTTTGAATTGTGTGTCTCCATTTCTCTGTGCAGCCTTTCAGAAAGTCTGTGTTCCACTAACGAGTTTTAATGTATTCTCTAATACTTATAAA
Organism: Macrothele yani; assembly: GCA_039090855.1. Classification (NCBI taxonomy): domain Eukaryota; kingdom Metazoa; phylum Arthropoda; class Arachnida; order Araneae; family Macrothelidae; genus Macrothele; species Macrothele yani. Next base: position 128,918,425 of record CM077015.1, on the reverse strand, counting down.
TCTGTAAACAATTTCGCCCGGATTGCGTCTGCCTGTGATCTTCACTTCAAGCATTTCGAAAAATTCAAAGCACAATACAGAAATTAAGGTCAGTTTTCTTCGTGGGGCAAATTACAAAAATATGTACATTTTTGACACTACTACCATTCGAATTCATCATTTTGAAATATTATTGTTTCAGAACAAATCGCGTTCGGCGGAAATTCAGTATTAAATACATGGAGTACAACAGCTCCTGTAATCCTGGATTTCGACTTCATACAAAGTAAAATTTCCCCAGTCACTTCAGATTTTACCACGAATTTCAAAAAGTAGAATTATTGAGCTTTCCGTATATTTCAGTGTCGTGGTGTAACTGTAAATCAATAATTAACATGAAACATTCAGATAGGAATAATTTCCATGAGGACATAAATTTCAGATAATCTTCTATTAATTGTAGCATTTGAAACCGGCACTTGCAAATTGGTTTCATAGCTTCAGAATAAGTAATTCAAAATAAGTTTACGTGTGGACAAAATGAGATATTTCCGACATTTTCAGCTTTCTCCTTCTGGGAAGTCAAATAAGAAATTTTGAAACATGTTGCAAAAGCCCTTTTGCCTACTGTAAAACTCTTGAATATTTCAAAATTATCGAGAAGGATACACTTACTGACATACCTAGTCAACTTGAGTAATTCCCATATATTTTGTTGAGATTTTCCTAATTTTTCTAAAACACCTTTTTAGATTTCTTAGGTGATATCATTTGGTTTCATTCAGTAAATACACATTTAAAAGGTTTCTAACTTTATTACTTGTCATTCAAACAAATCGTAAGTTTTTTAAATATTCTTCGCTAGTTAAGCTAATACATTGCAGGTACATTGAGGGCGTAATCGTGATCGTTGGGTTATTACCAACAGTAATGTCAACGACATCGTTCTCTGTCACGTGGTCTATTAATTTGATGCTGGAATTACCTAAATGTAGACAATTGACTTCCCTGGCTATATGTATAAGACAATAAAAGACGCAATTAGAGCACAGTTTACAATTTACCCTCAACTTTCTGTACCCCTTACTGACAACACGAAATATAAGTTTATAAGGTTTACATGATAGAGCTTCGAAAGCTACACGGTACTTTGATGGCACATGACGCATGGTATACTAAACTAATACTTCTGTAACTGCTACAAAATCCGTATAGCATCAATATTATATTTCCACTATCATTTTTTGGAGAAAGGTTTATAATATCCCTCCAGCATGGAGGATTACTAGTGTGAGGTTATATGACTGAGCTCTGAACAACCGTATATTAAATTAAGAGACCTTGCTAAGTATTACCACTAGGAATGGTCATGTTGCTCTCTACACATATATAAATAGTTTCGTGAATCCATTTTATTTTACACAGAATTGTATTTTTTATACCTCACTATTGCATTTCGAGTTCGAATGAGATTAACAGGCGATCGTTGCAGCTTGTTTAGTTGTACCAATATTAAAATATGGTGCACTCCATGTATCTTAATTTCACGTTCCACTGCGATCTATGAAGAAGACAGACACGTTACTATTGATCACCTTAAGTTGGGATTCCGTTGATAAAATAACTAACGATTCATATTCCAGAGGAGCACGCCAATCTCTAGGAGCCGTTTTTCCACTCGACCAGTTCCTTCCAATGAGGCAACCCACTGCAGGTTTCCAATACCTAAAATAAGACCCTACAAGAGAATTTTAATAAGATATTATCAAACGTTCACAAGACAATCATGTTTGCAAACGAATTTATCACGAAACATGTGATAACATCGCAAACATTTAAAGCAACAGCCTTTTGTGACATGTGCCTTCTGCAAATATTTAAAGACTGAAAACTGTCATGAAATTAACATTTTATTTCGATAGTATTAAATAAAGTTTCTTTTTTGAATTAACAGCTGGAGATCTCTAACCAACGCCAACATGAATCTGTGACTTCAAGTATTTTTTTTAGTTGCGTGAACCAATACCTAAGCGGACTGTTAAGGGGTGGTTTCTCATTTGTTTATCGGTATATTTAATTCACTTCTATCTCACACTCATTCAAAAACAGCCGTGATATCGTTCACTTGCTGCCCCTAAGCTCAGGCTGTCATATTTATAATTATACGTAGCTCTTGCTATCAGATGAAAAAATTCCTTGATTTTCTTGTGGACACATCTACGCAAAAAGAGAGAAACACAAAGAACCAGATAGATGTTATAATACAATCGAATCGAACTATCCAGATTGTGTTCTGCATACGCAGTAGCAAAAACGAAGAACAGTAGATAAAATACGAGAAAGAATGTTAACTATCAATACTACAGAAATCAGGGGAAAGGAGAAAGCATTTCATGGACAGTTTCCATCCTCATGTTATAACAATACTATCACAAAGATAATGAGAAAGGACAACTACATTCTAAAGAAGTTCATTGAAACGGAAGTAACGGTGCATAAACTCAAAGCTATAGAGAACAAGTAAACTAAAAATATACAGGCAAAATTAAAAGAAGAAGAGCAATTCAGCTAATTAAAGCCATGGCGTTTCTCAACCATGCAAAATAACCATCACTTGTTATACGTTGAAATCAGTAAAACTTTGCATGGCGAAGTGCTAACTAGTGAATATTTATGATACCATTACGTCCGTATTCTTAAGCATGCTTCTTTAAATATACATCACATTTTCACACAGTACCTAGGAGTATTAAGATATAGAAACCATTTTTGGGTGAACCTTTATACACGGGTCACCAAAAAATAGGAGTAGTGCATGAAATGAAGGATGTATATACCTGACAGAAGAAACACGCATTGAAATACTGCCAGTGAGAATAGGTAACACAAACGATAAAGAATGCGTCTACAGAAATAATTTATTGTGCAATTTCTGCACACAACAAAATAGAACTGCAATACAGGCAAAACGGTAAATTCTGAGGACCTCTGGATTTCAGTACACGGGAACACCACCTCTGTGTCGAAGAACGTCTTGACACCTACGAGTCATTCTTTTATGCCAATATTGATGAGTGTCTGTAGAAGATCGTCCCATTGCGAGCAACATGTTGCGGAGGTCTGCTAGTATACCGGTGTATAGTACGTTGTTATCCACACTTAGCTATGCAGCGTTTTAAATCTACTCAATAAAGTTAAGGTCAGGATTCTTCTAAAGCAGCTGTAATGATTAAATCAAATGATATTCCAGCTTTTAAAGTATGCTCCAAGGTTGGTTGATAGTTTGCTATCAACCGACGTTTGGCTACGTTTGTGTCATCCTTACAGTTATAACGTCAGAGTGAATATAAATATTTTCAGCATCCTAAGCAGGCAATCCACATTAAGTTCTAGGGAACACAGCAGCTGAAAGACCTTTAATTTAAATCATAATGAGAAATGTGAGTAAAACATGAATGTTTTTTATTTTAATACTTATTTCCAAATTTAAATAACACTCAAAATGAATTTCAAAACATAACATTCCGAACGAAGATTCAAATTAAATTTATGAGATTTGCGTCTAGAAAATTTTATTGAGAATGATTCGCTGATTTCCAAGTTTTAATTAAGGCAGAAATTGATTTATCTTTTCAAATACTGAAAAGGTTCTGAAGCTTTGGATCATCGATAAGCTGTTTTATGTCGTTCTGTACAAAATAAGTTTTAATTTTCCATGTCTGATGTTGTACATTTAAGCGGAAGAATTAAGATACCCTCTAAGTAATTAGGTATTCAGTGATTGCCGTGTTTCTTTATTAGTCGACGCAAACTTGATGTGACAGGAAACTAGAGAGCTCAGAAGTTTGTTGTTAATTTTAATGCTTTTTCAAATTCCGTTTCGCTTAGAGAAATTTAAAACTTTTCTCTCACGCTATTATTGAGCTTCAACTAACAGAGAATTTTGAATTCTTAAAAGAAGATAGATTTTAATGTATTTAATGGTTCATGTGAATATTACGCAATTGTCTGTTGTTCTCACATTTTATTTGTTTCTCAGGTATACTTCATGAACAAACGTGAAAAAGGTCACACTGTTTATTCATGAAAAGGGAATACATAAATTGTGATTAAATATTACAAATCTCTCTTAATGGCTTATTTAGCCTTTCCTGAAAAAGAAGTGCTTGACTAATTTGGAAAATTATTTTAGAACACCGCATTATCGCATTCAATTGCATTAATCACGTGCTTATATGATTACATGCAGATGGATGAAATGGTTACCTTGGATATCACATTGTTTTAATTTAAAATCAAATCTCAAAAACTATTTAATGACTCTAGCCGATCGAGTTCTCAATACATATACTGACTATAATTAATTGAAACGCAGTGCGACTTTACGCCGTAAAAGATTGTTCAAAGTATTTTATTTTGGAGGTTACTATATTTAAATTTTAAATAATAAAGTCTTTTCCATAGATTTTCGGGTAACAACTTAGACCATTATTGAGTTTCTTGTGATCCTGTTACATGTTCTATTGTTAAAAGTAAATATATCGTAAGTACGTTTTTGTTCCAAAATGATACATTCAAATAATTTCAACAATCTAAAAAATTTGATATTGCAGCGAAATACAATACGGTTTGGAGAACTCTTATATTTCAGTTCCGTTATTGCTCAGCCGTTCTTATACGTTTCCCAAAATCACACGTATGTTCACTGACCTTATGTGTGGGAGAAAAGATAAATGCCTTTTCATTAAGTTAATTAATTACTGAATGACTGTACATATTTTTTGCATTGAGTCTTGTAGAAAATAAAACATGAGGGAAAACATGTGAGATCCGGCTTAAATCCGTAGGTTATGTTGGTCACGTGAGGAGATGCGAGTGATTGGAACCGCAGCACACAAGGAAACGATTTTCGGTAGCAACGTCATCGTAGATGGCCCTGAGGAGCTATAAAACCACGACGTGTCTGCCTAGTTTCTGTACTCGATGAGTTCCCCCTAAATAAACAACGAAAAGGATTTTCTCATTTAGTGTAGTGAATGACTTGCTTATTGTTTTTACAAAAGAAATTGATTTAGCTCTGATTATAAAAAAATACTAATATTAAAAGGAGTCAATAATAAACATGAAAAATGCATGGATAATTTTTTTAGAACTCTGAAGCCGTTCGAACTTCTTGATATCAACTTTAATCGGTTTCACCAATCTCTAATCAATGGTTTCATCAATCCGGTTTCATCAATCTATAATCGATGTGGATTTAATTTGCGGTGGGAAAAATCGTTTCATTTAAGGATTAAGATTTGTGTTAGAGAAACACAAAAATCAAGAAATATGCACCAAGGAAATTTAAACGCAAGCCAGTAATATTGTTCGGAAGGCGTTGAGGATTTTTGACTAAAAAGTTATATCGCGGAACAGAATATCTTGCTGCTTAGATAGAGAGAGGGATAAAACATTTTCTTTTTTTCAACAGACACTGAAAATTCTTGCAAGATATAGAATCTCTGCTCACGAAAGAAGGGAGCAGCAACAAACCTTCTCAAAGCTTTTGAAACACACCCCACCTCCTCTCCTCCCGCCACATATACTCACACACTGTTTGCATATTCCAAATTCTAAGTTCAAATAAGAATCCTAGAATTTAAAAAAAAATCCTCTATATTTTCACCATTAACGTAAGGTTTAGGTGTGCACGTACTGGGTATGTGTGTGCAAAACGGTACTTCTTGCATTGGTAACTACTAATGACTCTAAAATAAGCAAGCATGCATGCACAAAAATCAAGAACTATGCACCAAATCTACAGAAATGTGCATTCAAATTCCCTGAAAGTTTTACTGTAGAAAATCCATTTACACTATGTGATCAAAATTTTCCGTGCGCTTCCCTATCCACAAATTCCCTGTAATAAAAACGGACTGAGCAAGCTTTTGGTACTTAGCTGCGAGAACTGCCTTCCATTATGGCAGAAGAACATTACTAAGCTGTGTCACCGATGTAGGGTGGTTCGTTTTGCCACGTAGTTGGCGTTCCATTCCTTCGTAAATGTGTTGCATGAGTTTGAGTTCGGGGTTCTGTGCAGGACATTTCAATTTTTGAGCAACCATCTCATCAAAATCATACATCCACTGTCACGACTTTGTAGGCAGGGTATCGTTATTTTTATTAAGCAAATGGGCTTCACCCATGTCCGTAGCCAGGCAAATAAGTTCGGTGGGGTGAAAGGTCGGGAAAAGAAGTGGTAAAACATGTTGGGCGAGAGAGGTAAGAAAACGTCGGACACAAGATTTTAGTGTGTATCACCAGGACGGTAAAAGTAAAAATGCTAAAGTAGATTGGGTGGTGCCAGATGTAGACCTTTCCTGGTTACGGGCTTGTCTTCGCTGAACTGTTGCCATAAATTAGGGAGCGCAGAACTTTTACATTTTTAGTCGTAGCGTTAAGTTTCCCGAGTACTGAAGCTACGAAGCACAGCCCAAACCTTAGAAAACAACCCCTGAGAAATACTTTCCTCGTTTAGGAAAGAGTAGACTGAACATTTCTGTTTTGATTGGAACTAGATTCGTTTAAGTACCTCCATTCTTCAACCGGGAGTGAAATAAAAAAAAATGGTTACATTATTGTACTACAATGCTGTTACGAGTCAAGTCTAACAAACGATAACTTTATTTTACAAATCTGCTTCTCTAGAAAATATTCAGGTTATATGCCAAAATATGTTGAGCAAGAAAAATAAGAAAATATTAAATTTTGCCTTTTTATCTCAAAGTGGCTAAATATGCAAAATAAGCATTTTGCCTGAATATCAGGGATTTTATCATTACAGTCATGAAAATATTGTGTTCTTCCTCAAATATATATGTTCACCTCCGTAAATGAAGAATCAACATCATAATTAGAATAGATTTTGCTTGGGATCAAAAATCGTGTGTCATGTATTTATTTCAAGTACGTACTCTACAGACTACTCTAATGTTTTTCTAGAAAGAAGATCATTTAACTTCTTTTCTTCCGTAATCAAAGAATAAAAATCCAATACTCAGTCTGCCCCTAAATATATTTACTCGCATACTTTGGACACTTCCAAAGAAATTTGCAGTTGCAATATGTGGCTTTTTTCAGCAGTGCGTGAAAGTTATCTTCACCGCAAACAAACACCGAAAAACATACATATAGAAAATATAAACTAATTTTCAAATAAATTGGCGATAGATTTTAAACAGCTGCCTGAATAGCATAAACGGAGAAGCCCTGTTTCTGGCAATTCGTCTAAAAAGAGTATGTGTTCGAATCTTGCCGAGGAATGGACCTTGTTTACGCTTTCCAACCGTAGGTTGAAGAAGCGTATATGCTCCAGCTTTGTCCGTCCGTCTGCCTGTCGGCACGATAACTCGCGTAGGTGATATAGAACTCTTGTTTTTTTATATGAATTCAACATTCAAGAATTTAACAAATTCACCCATTTTTTCGAAGGACAGAAGCAAAATAATGGTGCTGTGCAACGGAGTTTGTAGCACAAAATACCAAACCAATAGTAGAAGGTAATAGCGATAAATCATTCATTAACAAACATAATTTTGGAAAATCTTTCAGTATTTAATTCGAAATCCTCAGTTTCGAACATGGGCTGATCTTTCAGAGATGGTGTGATTTACTAACAATTGCTGAATATCCGCCGTGCATCGGACGAGCACGTTAAGTGACGGCCCCAAGGCTGGACCCACTGGTTAAACGGGTATCCTTTCCTATGCCCCCCCTCCCTGAAATCCTATCACCTCTCTGTATGCAACATCGTACTTGTACGGTGGCGCCATCTACTGTACTCTAATCTCACTACAAACTGTTCTGTCAAAGTTGCTATACTTGCTCTCATTCTTTCCGTTTCTGTGTCCTGCCCAAAAGGCATTCTCGAGTAGGTGGCTGGGACCTAAACTCTACTCACTGTGGACGGATGTCCTACAAGAAAATGACAAATACTGTGTGTGGTCAGACATTCACATATATTTAATATACGAAACTGATTACACCAGGAAAAATTTGAGGAACCTTTACTTCATTCGAAATGAGGTTCTACCTAAAACTGCAATGGTAATGTCATGTACAGCATTCAAGGTCATTAGCACTTGTTTGAACATTAGATTGAAGTGTGGAATAACATGTTTTATGATCAGATAAATCATTTACTCTATTAGGGTGTTAACCGTTGATCTACTTAATTAAAATAAAATTTACAGAATCAGTTAGTTGTGGATTTGGTACAGCGAGATATGTTAAAAGACGATTTCTTTTGGAAGTTTTTTTAACAGTTTCGTTTAAAACAAATAATATATATCTTCTGTCACTATTTGTCCCTTAAAAAACGATGCACCTTCCGAAAAGTAGTTTTTATTCTAAACTGAAATGACTAATCACTGTAATGCGCCGGTATATCATACACGTTTGAGGCACATTGTTGTAATCACCAGCTAATATCCAGAGTAACCGCCGTGTGCAGGGTGGATAGCAGCTAGACGCGTTAGGAGTGACTCAATAAGCTCTGCAAGGTTTTAACAGGTGTGTGGAGCCATGCTGACTGCAGTGCATCTGACAGCTGCTGGAGGGTGCGCGATGGAGGATCCATAGAACGAACAACATGATCGAGTTGGTACCACAGATATTCAATTGGGTTTAGGTGTGGGGAATTATAACTTGGAAATGTGACTGTGCTTAAAATAATGTTCGACACGAATGGAATCGAAGACAAAAATATTATTTTGAATTGGAAGTTTAGAAACAAATGTATGGAATTGAATGTGTTTGAATTCGATATCATCTGCCTTTACACCGTCTAACGGCAAATTTTGCATCGTAAAAAAAACGAAATAAAGGATCTTCATTCGCACATTTCAATCTTCCTAATGCAAAACGAATTTTTCAAACCTGACAATTAATTGCAGAGATATCGCGTCTACCGACGGACGGAAAAACCGGTAACTTAAGCACGATCTTTTTTACAAAAGACGTGCTAAAAGAGACAAAACAAAACGAAAAATACCATCCACTATATTTTTGCCGCTGGGCGTCCGAATTACTAAACCTCCCCCTCCCCATGTTACATTTGGTCCGGTGGTGAGGAACCACCCTCTCCCTGCAATCTCGAACGTACTTTATGTACAGCCCAAGCTTACGGCTTGATTATTTTCCTCTTATTGAGTTTTATAAGTGCTTTCATTTATGCTCCTTATGATCAAGCGGAAATCAAGTTTGAGTCACAACAGTATCAGAAAAATATTTTTTCAATTATTCCATGTCTCTTAATTACCATTGCCACTATTTAATTTCTCCATTATTTTGGAATATCTGGTATGGGGCAGATTTTGTATTAATGAACGCAGGAGATGCTCTGAAGTCAGTAAAAATTAATAATAATCATTAATAGTTTGTTTCAAAGTGTATTTAACTTTTTAAATTAATTGGTTCAAAAGTGGCCATTTCCCACATTGTAGTTGAGGATTGGGCAATTTTATCCTATCCCTTCTAGTTTTGTACTTTCATTACAGGTTCCTAGGAGTCTGTGCCTACCGGTCTTTATCGGTGTAGGTACAGTATGAGTGTTGAATGTTGAATACAAAAGAGTATGAAAAGTAGAGAGTATCAGTAGTAAAAGACTTTCAAGACCGTTCCTAATTAAATGAGTGGTTGAGAAAGTTTTACAGGAGTTTATTGTAGTAATCTCAGGGTCCCCCTCGCTTTTGGGGAAGAGTGATACAGGGGCTTCTGAAACCTCGCCTGAAGCACATATTTTTTAGTGTAACTCGTTGTGTAGCTTTGTAAGTCAGATGAAAAAGCGCATTTGTTCTGAACGGTTGAGATAGCTATTGCGCCTCGTGCCGTGCACGGTTGCATAGCTACATTCAAAAGTTGTCAAGCTAAAGTTGTATTTAGCGTTGATTCGTGTACCCCTTTGTCATACGAATCTTTATCTCAGTGGGATGCGCCCCATTGAAACACTGCAGAATTTGCAGTTGTTCTCTATAACAAACCTATCGAGTTTACTACGATATGTCTTGAAAAAAATCCATCTGCTCACTCTATAAATTATGAAATTGTACTTTTAAAAGGGAATATGTAAACAAAAAAAAACATTATTCAAAACAAGTTCACACAAACACCTTTTTTATCGAAGTTATTAAAATAAATCCTGCGAGAAAGTCTTGTTATACTTTAAAGCCACCTTTGTTACTGCTTTTAGGAAAGTCATTTTTTATATTAATTATGAATGCAGTTGTGAGCAATTTTTCCATACCTTCCAACGAATGATTTTCCTTCAACACAAGTTATTTCTTTTGAAAACTACACCATATTTTGCGGCCCCAAATGTTCAAGGACATTTCAGCTCAGAAAGATGCTAAGCTGCAAGAGAGTTCATCACTTGCAATATGGAAGAGAAGTGGAATTTTTAACACCGAGAAACTGTGTCCGTATCTAGCATTAATATCTTGGCCCACTCCAAAAAACTGTTTCCATGCTTAGGGGAAACAAATAACAAAATGTCTTTTAAAACGTATTAGGAAAGGTGGAAATCACAGTTAGTTCACATTATATGTCAACCATTATCCGTATTAATTCCGTAGATCCCAAGATAATCGACTCACAAATACCAACCCTTGACTTCCAGCACGAACGATTTAACAAGTAATTGATAGCAAGTGAAACAGTTGTGATATTGACGCAAAGCAGGAAATTTTGTTTAAAATATGTTTTGTCTCCAGAGTAATTTGATTCCAAAGAATATCTCATTAAACACTTTTTTTTTCATTGGAGGTTTAACGACTACCGTGAGCAACTCAATGGGCTATAAGCAGTCGCCCGTCCCCAATTTAGGAGCACTGTTTCCAGGTAAGGGAGAGAGCCAGTGCCGTAAGACAAACAGGACATCCATGCCTCACCGGAATTCGAACCCTGACCCGTTTCGGACGAATGATGAGAAGCCATCGCTTAGACCACTGTGCCAACGGGGCGGCAAAACACGACTTTGAATGTGATCGTAAATCAGGATGAAGACATTGCAATAAGGTTAGTTCCGTGTACAATATCTTCCAAATATTTTCTTAGGAAACATTCGGTATTCTTACCTGGAGACTTTTTGACTGACCAACAAAAAAGGTGAATCGACCCGTACAGCAGTATTTTGCATAAATTCATTCCAGGCAATGTGCAAGTGGTTGCAGCTGAACTTTCATTCCGCTTACCAATTTTAAATTTATAAGCGTCAATTCACGTTATTTATTCTCCAAAATTGCACTCCCATTCCTACGACTACATATTTGTTTCGTTTTTTTTTCAATTGTAGCAACACCCAATTTCAAAATTTTAAAACATCCCATGTTTCCGTTCTTAGAGCGACATAACGTCCTTCAAAGGCTGGTTAAAACGAAATATTGCGTTATACTAGTGTGCATTTACGTAAGTGTAGGATTAGGAATATTTAGTGAACGACTGTTAGTTTTAAAATATTCATTTCCTTGTATAGTAAAAAACCCTTTCAGCCGCTAATATTGATTCTCTAATAATGAAAAAATGTCGTTTCTAGAATCAATATTTTATTCGTGGCAGCCATTATAAGATTTATGTCAGTGGTTTTGACTCACGTTCTTTATTGTTTTTTAAAGAGATTTCACTTTTTGAGATTTAAAGAATTGGTTGTCCTGATTTCTCTAAATTCAAATATGATATTGATAATTCAGGGATGTCATGAAGACATCACTGAATTTGATAATATTAAATGCTGTGAAACAGAACACTTTGTCTCTTACGCAAAGAGAATAGCATTTAGACTTGGCGATAAAATGTTTTAAGAAAAATGCCTGTGCTACTGATGTAATGCTATATGTAACGTCAATATCACCGAATTTAAAGTACGCTCCGCGATTATAGTAAAGTTTTAGAGTAAGAAGTAATACACAGTCAATTTACATTCACACTGGTGTTCCCAATAACCTTCAATAATGGGACTTAATATGTTGTGGCGCCTGCTTTAGAAAAAGCATCAATTTTATTTGTGCACTGTAGAAATCTATCGACGGCGAATATATCCTATATGCTGTAATTCTACAGTTTCTTCACCATCAACGACATACAAGTAAAAATTTCCTGCCATTTTGATAGACCCAAGAAGTTACAAAAAATTACTCATGAAATTAATAAACACGTGTACAGGGCGCAAAAGGTTTGGAAAGTGGATGATATCAGAAGAATATTTGAAGTCTAAACTCTGGCTTCGAATATTCGGCGAACAGAAAAAAAAAATAACAAGCCTTTTGAAATTCTACATAAAATAGTGCAAACTGCAAAACGGAAAATATGTGGCATATATTTTCTGTATGATAAAGCTGAATGACTGAATATGGAATTTTCAGTCAGATTTGTAGACGTGGGAATTCCATTTTGAGAAGAAACGGAATTCCCACGTCTACAAATCTGACACAGAAGAAAACAAATATTTGATGTCATCTTCCTTGTTTGGTTGAGCAATTGTTAATATAATTATTATGTGTTTCATAATGCAGTTAAAATGCACATCTTTAAGAAAAGTGATTCCTTTATGAAAAATAAATACGGTGGGCCATTAAATTCACGTCTTGCAATTGACCATCGTCTTGTGGATTGAGAAACATAGGGGTAAGAATCATCTGCACTAATTAGGTTTCAGTTTTCCTTTATTCGACTTTACCCTGCGCTCGTTTTTGAAATAGATTAAATGCAATGCTCGAGGTTTGTTACCCATTTGGATATTAACAATAATGTCGAACAAGATTTTTCTGAAATAATAAATATCATTCTGATCTTCAAAGTAGCTTTAATAGTTCTTGAATGATACTCATATACCTAATGTTTTTTTATCTCCCTTTAACTTCAATGTACACGGGTTCGCTATTCTATGTTTTTAAAGAGGAAATTAACTATTTAAACGGGAAAATGTATTCAATAAAAACTTTTTAACAGGAATTACATTTCTTTGGCGGAGGTAAACATTTCTCATAATTTTACAAAAGTCAAACAGCAAAAATTTTGACATTTTACTGAAACTTCTGTTCCGAATTGCTATATGAATTAATTTACGGTGTTTACAATAATTCTGGTGAATTGGGTTTCCTTTCTGTCCGTTAGTTTTTTAATTTGGTAAATGTGTACTTTAGCGTCCTGAATTATTTTGTCGGAAAAATTTAACTGTGTGGGAAAGGTGAGACGTACAATTTCATAAGCATGCAAAACAACGAAGGGGGGGGGGAGTGGCAAAAATATAGTATTTTTAGATAAAAGGACAACATTTTCTCGAAGTATTTACCTGCAAGTACGATGGTTTGCAGCAGTTAGTGCGGGACAGTGAAGCGATGTTAACGGCCACGACGTGAAGGTTCTGTGCGTCGAAAGGGAGTAAGAGTTGTTTTCCAAACCGATCATTAATGGTTGGAAGGGAATGCGCTGAAGAATACAACAAGAGCCAGGAGTTCTTTTCGGAAGAGTGTGATGCGTCGTGGAATCGTGTGCAAGTAGAAGTAGTTTAGAGATGTTTCTTTAATTTTTGGAAAAAAATGTGCGGAATGTCGTTATTATTTGTTTTACAATGTCTCCGAATGTAAAACATGAAGAAATCTAAATGTTTTCATGTAGGACAGAAGTGCTGAGTTTTAGTTCCGGTTGAATCGCACGTTTTTATTATGTTTTCGAAGATGTACAAGGATAGTAGATTTCTTCAACCAATTCATTTGTAGTTGTGCTGTTATTCCATACATCGTAGCTCAAATTATTTCATCCTGAAACGGATATTTTTGAAAATGAAGGACTTTCTTCAATTCAAAAATCGTGGTATAACAAAGATCCCAAGAACGTGTTGTCGTATTGTGCTAGATAATGAAATTTTAAGCCCTGACGAAATCCGAAATGAAGTATGGAGACTCACGGCTTTGGAAACTGCATCTAACGCTGTTGAAAAAGCTACTAACACCATTTACAATGCGGCGTAAAGCGGACCTCTTTCCTTCACCGTATTCCAACAAGACGCTTCGATGACTACGTCCTGTTGAACCGGTTCCTGTTGTATTCTTCTGCCCGTAACTTGCCCTTCTCAAGAAAGCATCCATTTGCCGGACTGCACCTTGCCGCTGTCGCAGCTCTGTCGTCATAAGCCTACTGCACGTACTCTTCAAAACCATCGCACTTTCAGGTAAATACTTCGGAAAATTTATTTCCTTTTATCTAAAAATACTACAGGGTGATCCATTTTAACCAGTACCATGTGATTTACTTATAACTTTTTTAAAAGTAACAACAAAATCATACAGTAAGTTGAGAATTATACATGTGGTATTGGAGAATCATTTTATCAAAGCAAATGTTGGAATTGTCCTCCATTTTCTTGTAAACACAGTTGAACACGCCGCACCATATTCAGTGATGTCTCATGTAGAGTACGACCAGTAACATTGCTAATTTCAGTCCTGATTGTTTCACGCAATGCATCCAATGTTTTTGAATGGGTTTTGTAAACTCTATCCTTTAAGTAGCCCCATAAAAAAATGTCAGGAAAAAGTTAAGTCCGGAGATCGGGGAGGCCATATGTTTTTTGAAATTAATCTCTCATCAAAAAAGCTGGTTTTGAGTTCCATTGAGACTTTCGATGTTGACACGTAGCGCCATCCTGCTGAAAGTAGCCCTCTGTCAATTCAATGTCATCAAGTTGTTCCACAAATTCAATGAATATGCGGCAATAAACGTTAGTGTTGACAATCTCAGAGAAAAAAATGGGGCCAATAATTTTCGTAGACGAAACTGCACACCATACACCAACCTTTTGTGAATGCATCGGTGTTTCACACATAACGTGTGGGTTTTCGGCAGCCCAGTATCTGCTGTTTTGCGAATTGACGTAGCCTGAGAGATGAAACCAGTCTTCATCCGTAAGCCATGTGATGGAGAGAATATCAGATGGCAAATTAAGAAAATTTTGAAACCATTTGCAGTAACCTACTCTATTTTCCTTTTCCGGTTCCTGCAGCTGATGGATTACGTGCACTTTAAATGGTCGAATATTTTTTTTTTTTGCTGCCCTTTGACAAGTTCCGTATGAATATCTTGTTTGTTGGCTTAATCTGCGCAGCGATTTCGTCGGAGATTTGCCGAACATCGTCCACACGCGTTTGAGGCATCGGAGGGTGATGTCTACCGCTACCGCTGAGAAGAAAACCGGTTTTCTCCAGTTTTTTTGCCATTGACAGAATTGTTGACTTGCTTGCCACTTTTTGAACTCCAAACTCTCTTCGAAATGCTCGTTGCGTTTCGATGACAGAATTGGTTACCCAATACGATTTCACTAAAAAAACACACTCTGGAACAGAGTATTGCATGTTTCTAAATGCACGCAAGTGAATGACAACAAAACATCAAACAAATCACGAGCTGAGTTACAGTTACGGTTAACAATCTTCTTCACGGTGGAAGTTTTCATTCTCCAGGAGTTGCTGCTTCTATTGAAAAAAAGAAGAAGTTCCTTGCGCGATCCCTTGCAAAAATGTAAGGTTTTTTCAGAGTACTGGTTTGAATGGATCACCCTGTATATTTTTGCACCCTTCCTCATTATTTTGAATGCTTAAATAATTGTACCTGCACTTTTCCCACACAGTTAAATTTTTCCGACGAAATAATTTAGGACGCTAAAGTACACATTTACCTTTAGTTTACCCAAATAATGCATTTTGCATGAAACCTCGATGCGCTGACGAGTAGCAAAACTGCTGAGATACTGACATTATTTTCCCGGTACAGTCGCTAACAAATATGACAGAAGAGCAAGCTTAGTTTCTGCGCTTTGAAATAAAAGTTTATTCGATGCCATTGAATTAGAATTTAGTGTATAGCTCTCCCTACACAATGCACAACACTAAGATTTTTCGACATGAATTTACAGTTGCTTGTCCAAAATTTGATCCAAAATTTCGGAATTGTTGCCGATGAAATTGATTCAAAGTGACTGTGATAAAAAATATATATTAAGAATGACTGTGATTGGCTGCAATGAGAAAAAAATAGATTTAGGGCATGGTTTTCGAGTGAGGAAAACTTACTGCCGATTGTTAAATCCTGGGATGTCCGCTGCAATTCTTTACGAACCTGAATATCATTTTTCCCCCTATATACCTAAAACAGGTTTTAACGGGAGACCTCGTTTTGCCACTCATGCGAGAGACTATCACAACAGTGAGGGTGAACCGACTTTTGATTATTAACCAAGATACTATGATTCTACGTTTCTCATCCTTACCTTTCCTTTGGAAAATAACGGGCCATCCAACACATTATTTCTACATTTTATTTTCAAAACTATTCGGACACCTAATTATTTTAGAACAAATGGCGTTGTTACTGTAATATTAGACAGACGGTCCATTTCTAGCTTCTTTAAGAGATGCAACACGTCGAAACACTCTAGCAACCAATTTCCGGCAGGTCTCGACAGAAAGCGAGGACGGCTGTTATAATCGACTTCGTTTTTGTTGCTTCACTTCATCGCGCAAGATTTTATAGGGTTAAGTTCAGTGTTCTGGGCAGACAAGTCTATCAGTTCCATTTTCCTCATACTACCACATTGTTGGTAGGGCAGAATTATCCAGAAAATCGAGGTAAAATTCAAAATTTATGATGGTTGTATAGTAACCAACGGGACGAGTCCCATCTGCGAAAAATAATTCCACACCATGATATAGCTACCACCGAACTTACTAGGTCAAAGAACACAGTCCGACGAAAATTGTTCTCCAGGCTGTTGTCAAGTTCAAACCATACCATCAGATTGGAACACTGAAAAGTGTGACTCATCAAAAATGACGAAAGGCATACCTCTCCAAACGGTGCTGCGCATACACGGCAGCAATGTGTTTCTTGTGTGCCTCTGCTGTACCGTAATAAACTACACTATGCAACCCTCTGCGGATAGTTATGGTACTAACAGATCCATTAAAATCTCTTCCAATTTCGGAAAGGAAGAAAAGTATCGAGGAATTCGAAATTTCTTAACATTTCTTACCATAACCCTTCTGTTACCTATCCGTCAGTTTCGCGGAAATCCTGAATGTTTTCTTCTGCTGTAATTGCTCCGTCCTACTTTCATCTCTTCACGATACCATCGTGAATTTACTAACAGTCGATTTTTCTATGTGTAGTTAAGCTGCCTTTTCCCGTATGTAAACGTTACTTAAATTATTTCCTATGACCAGGCACTGGAACTCGGAAAGTTTACGTCCACGCGGCATATCCTCTTTGAAGTTACTGATTCCAGGACAGAACATGTCAGCTTTATATACGTACCTCCCTGTCCCAGAGCACTCTGCGCAACCATTCTTTGCACTTATTCAAATATTTGGTAGTGTCGGAATACTTTTAATAATATAATATACTTCGGTACACAAGTTAGGATGTTGATGTTTGCCGGGGGCAGTATCCTTCACTTAACTGCAGACGCTTCACAAACACAACATGCACTCGACACTTTTCCTTATTAGTTATTTTTTGCCATTTTACGCATGCGTTTGGATGATGTAAAGCTGAAAGTAATAACCATTTGCATTTGCTTATCACTGCCGTCAACCATGCGAACGCCAGCGAATCAGAGTTCCGGAGTATGTGAAACCCCAGTTTGCGGTAGGTTTAGCAGACAAGCTCTTAATTTATTGAATCTACTTAGATTGTGTTTTTTGTTACATATCAGATCGAAAGCTTCGCAAGTAGTCGACATGATAACATCTACGGAACTGAAGCGAGTTGGTTCGGTAATGGAATAAAAGTTCTAATCAAGGAAGATGTGATACAATCACCAAAGTTCCAAAAACAATGTCGTACATATAGTACATATGTTGTACGTATGTACTACGTACCAATGCTATGTTTTAGTACAGTTGTTTTGCATGAGTGAGGAACAAATCAAAACGTTTTAAATTAAAGTCCCCCCTCTTATTTTGCTGAAAGGTAACTGATGTAGAGTTTGCTCGGTTATCTGCAATTTGGAATTTCGGCAACGTTTTCGAATAGATTGATAAAAGAAAATATAATGTACCAGCTGTAAACTGGTGTTTACCATATGTCAGGAAAGTTTAAAATGTTTTAATTGAGAACGCCTTAGTTACAACCAAGTTACGTATCGAGTTCTTTTCTGGAAATATGTCCGTTGTACAAGACTCCGTTCTGGGAAGAAATACACCTTCGATCAAATACAAATCATTTCTTATTGAAAGGAAATTGATAAAATTATCTTAATAAAACTTGGAGATTTAATAAATAAAGTCGTAAAAACTCGCCATCGGCGATCATTGAAGTACTGTAGATGCAAATAATTTATAGCTTTATAGACATATATAACTCCAAAAAATAACGCATTTCGCGGTATAGCATCTTACGCTATAACGATTAGAAAATTCTTCAGTCATTTGATTTATGGGGGGGGGGGGAGGGCTCTATATATTTCCTTGCAAGTAACGAACACAATTTCGTCAGAGAGGTAATCTTGACCATTGTTGAGAACAGTGTACACCGTGTTTAGACTAAGATTACGTTACTTAGATTGCGTATGCTTTTGCTTGTCCCAATGAAATTTTGACTTCCGTTGGTTTCATTGCAAAACGTCGTTGCTCTTCACAGCCACGGAGTAGCAGAAAAAACGGTTTTACAGGTGGTAATGCTCTATAAAAAACATGTATGCATGCCGTTATCTCAAAGGCTGTACCAATGGGCAGCCCTATAATTACGCTTTTTACCAAATTTATGCATATTTTCCACTTTAATCTAAACCTTATATGCTTAAAATCTCTAAACACCTAAGGTAAAAATATAATATTTTAAGAAATATTTCAGAATTCTTGTTCAACTTCGATATTGCGCGAAATGTGTCAATATTTTGATTTTTCCCCTTGAGCATACATGATTAAACATCAAAACATTAAAAAATGATGTGAAACAATTCCACAGAACGTAACATAAGGGACCAGGTTCTTTTGAGAATTTTAATTTCAGAAAAAACTATTAGCACCTGATTTTTCAAAAAAGAGACAAACTTTAAAACAAAAAACAAATGCACATGAATTGACAACCAGTATGGGATTTAAATCAAAAGTTTTCTTCTTAGGAAGTTATGATAAGTTCTTGTTTTAAAGTTTCAGCTGAAAGTAAAATATTTTTGCTTAAACTTGGTCGTAAACAAACATGCGACAATAGGTGAAAATTTGACTTCGTTTGCAGTAGCAATTTTGTTGCAGTGACCAAAAATTCAACCAAACGGAAAACCATTTTCTTTCTTTTAATACATGATTTCTGCAAATCATTTATTTTTGCACATGCAGCACCCTTAGTTGTAAATTTTTCAAGCACCCTGGAAAATCTCAGATTTTTTTTTATTTGGGGTTTGATGTTCACCGTGAGCAAATCCATGGTGTATACCTAAACGCTCGTGTCTATTTTAGTGCCTCTGACTCCAGGGAATATAGAAAGCTAGAGACGCAAGACAAACACAAAATCTGCGAATATTCAGCATTTTATGTGCCCTGTTGTGTCACATTCTCGAGGATATGTAGTGAACGCTCTAAGGTCGAGTAAGAAACAAAATCTGTTCAATATGTACGTATAATAAACATATATCCCTCAAAGAAGTAAATTACCGAAGAACAACCTCAGTGATATACAAAAGTTTGAATTGTAGAACAATCAGCTAAAAATAATGTTCCCTTTTAAACTATTCATGACTTTAAAAAAATTCATCTCTTACCACTCGATTTTGGTTATCGCATTTTAGCGATTAAATGAATATTAATCATGATCACTGCAACACTCTCTAAAAAAATATTTTATATATATTATAATATATTCAAACAATAAACTACAAAATATTTTCTTCTAGCCGATTATTACGAACGTCTTAAAAATAAATATCATGTGAATTAAAAAATGCAATTAATGTATTTATATATGAACTTGCTAATATATTTTCGAAAAGTATGGCTTTCACAATTTATTTCGAGTGATATGTTTAATGGCAGTTGCTATTGATTTACAAGGAGTAAACAAGCAAAACCTTCTTGCTCAAACAAAATTTTGTATTTCTCAATGGTATTTCCAAACGAACACGGTTTTTCCTCAATATTACTGAATACTCTACGAGATTTATACACTATCTACCAACAAGTAATTGGACACCTCTGTAATCGACGATATCTGCGGTCCTTGTACACGTCACGGCCGCCGTCGTTAAATATCGTGTGGGAAACAGTAACGCAACCAGTCGCATGCAAGACGAGAAAGGTGTAATCGTCGGGTATCACAGAAATTGCCGATCCATAAGTGACATATCCAGGAAGTTGAAGTACCCAAAATCAACAGTGGCATACGTGATTAGCAAGATGAACATGAGAGGTGACTGTCAGAATGTGTCCCGACCCGACAGACCCACAAAACTGGGAGTTAGAGACCGACGGGTGCTGGCCAGAAAAATTCGGAAGGACCGCACCAAATCGATGGGCCACATCCGCGAGGAGTTTCAACAGGCATCTGGGAGTGTTCTTGCGATGAATGCCATCCATAATGAAGCCCATTTGCTCGGTTATCATGGACGTCTTGCCACCCACAAGCCTTTGATCACCAAATCCAATAGCGCCCAATAGCGCTGCTCGGCAAACATGATGCAAAGAACGTCGACAGTGTACCGTTGAACAGTGGAAACAGGTTCTCTGTAGCGACGAATCAAGGTTCACCCTCTACCATTTGGAATGCTGGGTCTGGGTTTGGCGTCTGCTTGGAGAACGCCTCCTGCCGAAATGTATTGTGCCAACTGTGAAGTTCGGCGGCGGTGGAATTATGCTATGGGGGTGTTTCTCCTGGTATTGCACGGGACCCTTGGTCGCAATTCCTGGTAGACTCAACGCCGATACCTACTGCACCATTTTGGATGACCATGCGCTTCGTACGTTGTGGCAGTTTTACGGGGTTGACCCATGTTACTTTCAGGATGACAATGCCACCTGTTACGTTGCGAGGTCCACCATGGCTTGGTATGGTGACAGTGGGGTAAATCAAATGGACGGACCTACGCTGAGCCCGGACCTTAACCCTATCGAGCAACTCTTGGATGAGTTGGAGCGTCGACTTAAGGGGTGACCACACCGTCCGAAATCGGTGAAGGAACTGACCTGTTTTCTTCAAGCCGAGTGGAAGAAAATATTGCTAACCGTCGTACAACGCCTGGTTGAGAGTATGCACCGGAGGGTCGCAGCTGTAATCGCCGCTCGTGGTAGCTCCACCAACTATTGAAGGTGAATAACCTTCGTTTTCCTTTGCTATTACAGGCGTTCAATTACTTGTTGGTAGATAGTGTATATTATAATACGCGAGTCATATCAGTCAAAAATCTACTTCAATGGCGCAGTTTCTTGGCAAGCTTTTGTGACCCTTTGTAAAGCTGCTTTGGACTTGACTACAGAGGCTTAGAAGAAAACAGAAATGTCTGATAAAAATTATCAATGTTCGTAATTTGGAACAATCAGTTGTGCCGTTCATATGAAGGTCCTTGTTTGACATATCATGGTCATGTAGCATTGCAGGCAACTATCAGTCGCTCATCTGTTATTTGTTCAGCAGATTTGGTAGTAGAACATGCTTACGTTAAACAGGTTCAGTTGAGGTATGAGTTTAACACTTTGCCGCATAGTTAGTCAATGTAAATTGTGCAATGTGCTAGTATTTTCATTCTGTTCCAGAATGGGAATGCTTCTTATTAAATGATATCCCACTATAAAGCAGTTGATGTTTTCCCGTCGTTTATAATCCTTTTATGTTCAATTCCCCTAACCCGATGGGATGTTTTTGTCAAACTTATGTACGATTCCTTTCTGCAGATGAATATATTACGAGTACATCCCAAATTCCCTATGAGTTTTTTCCTATTTGCTGATACCTTTCTTGATGACATAAATATGTATATGTATGTAAAACATTTAATAGCCAGATTTATTTTACATTTTAGTGAGGTCCCTGAAACTGAAATGGAATATTAGGAAATATATTATGGAACCACAATAAATTACGCCACTGTTTGGGGGAGAGGAAAATAGGATAGCGTTGTTGAAGAAGTGTGTTATTACATACAAACCACAGAAAAGGTCGCTCTACAGTATCAAACATGTGATATAATATTAAAAGCAAAGTGAATATGAGTTCAGATATTTTCCCCAATGCACAGCGGCTTAATTGAAAGAATTCTATGCCAAAATATTGATTGACTTGAATGAAATATTTACAAAAATTAAAGACGTGCTATTAAAAGTGAAATTCTAGAAGACAGGACTGATGTGCAATGCTTTTACAAAAAATGATTTACGGATGGATGGTCAAACGCTGAAGATAACTGATATCTATATTTTTCTTCGACAGAAGACATCAAGTAAAATCACATTGTTGAAAACATTGATCTGTCTATAAATCTTGGTTGGAAGGCTTTTGGAAGAAACAGTACAATTTTTAAAAGCAATATGCCATGATATCTTAAAGAAAAAGTGTTTAATCAATGCATCATTCCAGTGTTTGCACACGGAGCAGAGACGCACACCTTAACTAAAAAGAACAAAGACTGAAATGTCAATTAAAAGAAAAATTGACAAAAAAATTGAAAGAAGAATTGAAGAAGTACTGAATTGACAATTGAAAGAAGCATAGAGAGATGCATGTTTTGTGTAAACAGGAGATATAAGAAGAGTAACTCATGATACAGGAAAATAACAGAAGTGGAAGACATCGTGACAAGAGTAAAATGCCTGAAATGGCAATGAGCTAACCATGTTGCCAGAAGAACGTACCACGAATGGACAACCAAAATTTTAGACTGGATTCCAAGGGTCAGAAAAAAGACGCGGAAGACGACACGCGAGATGAGTGGATTAAATTCGGAATCATGACATGGTAACATGGCGGAGGAAGACTAAAGACAGGCAGTTCTTCATCTAACAGTGAGTTCATAATCGTGGACAGTGATGATGATGATGACATATAATCATGATTATCAGCAAATTGTATCCCAGATAATTACCAATGAAACTTCTCAACCTTGTGCTTATCGTAGATTGGTAGGCGGTTAGGTACTAATGGAAGGATTTTCTGTCCATTATAAATGGAATCCCAACTACGAATAACTGACGCCACCACTAGCTTGAAATTAGGAAACCCCCGCAAATGCCACGTATCGTGAACCAATAGCATGTTTCGCTGTCACAGCTTCGATCAAAATGTCAGAGTTGTTGGTAGTTGAACGTCTTGGCCTCTGTTTGCCTTCGAGATCAGTATTCCGGGCACAGAAAATCCGTAACCATTTTCGAGCAGTGCTGCTGTCAATGGTTCCCTCCCTTTCTGCTGCACACATCTTTCTCTCTATCATTGCCTCGTTTTACCTTTTTCCCACGAAAGGTATAAAATCACCAGAATTGCTTGTTCATCATCTATCGTCAGCTGCTTTCGGAAAAGGTCAGTACTTTGTGATTGGTACCATTTGTACTGAATTAAAATCTGTAACAAATGGGAACATTTGAAACACGTTAGATCTCAGTCATGTTGCTCATTTCATAATGCACGTAATATCTTACACTTCAAAAAATATAATAGGACGGAAGTGAGTGAAGTGAAAGGAGGAAGAATTCCAAATGAGCTAATGATACCTTAATACTTCTAAGAAAACTGTTTTTTGCAGGAATTGATGAAGAAATTCTTCAGGACACAACTCGTTTGTATTCGAGGCAGACATTAATAATCCCATATCTTTCAGAATTTAAAACCACAACAAAATATTTACCACGAATGCAAACATACTTTGATGGCTTTTCCAACTTGTGTTTCCTCAAATCTGTATCAGATACAATGTTAAAGTGACTGAATGACGATGTTAATATCAGTGAAAAAAATTCAAAATAACGAAACATGAATATAAAATGAGGAAACCATCGTAATTTCTTTACAGGTATTCAAGCCTTGAAGCAAAAAAATTGCGAGGATCTTGTATTATATCATTACAATGTTTATGATTCATACTACTAACATATAATTAAGAAATAATATTTGTTATTTTATTCGAAAAATCCTATATATGAAACTGAATTTAAAATAGCTTTAAGAGGAACTTCCACATGAACTTTTCGAGTTAAGGAAGTCACATTAATTCTGCAACAGAAAGAGATTTGTTTCTTGTTAGAATAAGTTTTTGTGACATGAGTGTTGGCATGTGAGATTTTTGAAGATTCAAAATAAGCCTATTAGGACCAATTATGTATATGTATTAGAATCTTCCCTGAGCACGTGTTGTTACGTATTAGACCTAATCAGACCCGTTTAAAATTACAAAGGTTTTGCATAGCACGCCACATGGAGAGAAATATAGTGTTTTTACAAAGCGTCTTCAGTAATTTTAATGATTACAATCCAAAGATCATTATTGTCGTTTATCCTATTTGCTGCTTCTCAGTTATTTAGTTTTGAAACGAAACTTTTCTACATTAGCAGTCAGTTATGATTTTTATGAGTGCATAAATGAAGTAGTTATAGTGAAATTGTCCCATTACAATTTTTTTCATTAAGACCACTACATTTTTAAAAAAAATATTTATTTATAAATTTTTATAAAACAAAAATTTAACATGAAGACATATACTGTAAATGGCAATTTAAAGAAAAAAAAAGCTGCTAGTGTGCATGACGATATCGAATTCATTAATGAAGGGATATTGTGACGGAACAAGCCTCGTTTGTCTGGAGCTGCCATACTATTTCTTACGAGGGAGTAAAGTTGAATTTCTAATAAGGTAATACAATCTGAAATATTAATATCCCATAAATAACTGATTTCAGTGTTTGCGCGAGACTCGTAGTTTCTTGTCAATAATTGGAAAATAAGGACGTGTTTTGATTCCTCACGGGACATCATCTCCTCCTTGACAAAGGCGGAGCTCAAAATCTTTCAGCAGACTTTGGTTCAATGGCCCGCAACACTGGATGACCATTTCTTGGCTGAAGGTTTTACATACGTTGGTCGGAAGAACCATTACAGAATTTAATTTTCAATGCTCCTTACCAGTAAATCCTTTTTCTTTCGGGTTCCAACATTTGCCCAAATGTGATGTTCAAACAAAGAACGTTTTCTCCGCAGCAGCTTTCCTTCCAATTGAATAACCAAGCAGAATTTCGCTCCTTCGTTGTTCATTTGACACATACGTCGTACTTGTAAAAAATTAAGAAATCTGGTTGTTATCAAGAAAAATGGGAACTTGTTGATTTCGGTTTAAAATGCGATGTTCTGTTACATTTTTTACTCAACTATTATTACTTTCAAATTCTGTTACTGATTGGTCTTCATTTTTCATTTTTACATGTGAGAAATTTTGAAGACTCAAAAACACAAGATCTTTAGCATTCATTAAGTAAATTCGATATGTCACTTTTGTTTTCAAGTGGAATTCCGAAATATGTGGACCAAGCATCCGACCAGAAAAGTTAGAATGATAAACAGTTTACAAGAAAAAAATACGGAATCGTCGATTGAAGCTCAATGTTTTTTGAACTTTTAAAGAGCCCAGAAACCCAAACAATATTTGTAGTTTCGTGTAAGACAGAACTGATATCACCACATCTGTAAGAAAGTGTTTTTCTTCTACTCTTTTTTTTTATTTATTTACGATAGACGATATTGGTGGTGTACATACAATAATTCAAGTTACAAAGTACCTAGTTCTGTTGGATCCGAAAGCTTTTTTTTTTATTATTATTATGTTGGAGTTTCATGTTTCACCACACTACTAACTCAAATACGCAACCTAACTGATGCCCATACTGCTCATTAGGCTGGGCAGCACTTGTGATGAGAGCAACATTTAACAGCTGCCATCTAGCCCTTTATTTGCGACTTTCGTAACATCTTCATTTACTGAAGAAATCCGTCAATACTTATCGTTCATGCAGCCCCAGCCTTAGAGTTCACTGTGCTATACACTGAGTCGTCACTTTATTATGACCAAGCTCTCAGTACTTCGTTGGGATAACTTTTGCTTTTAATACTGCGTCGTTTCGTCGTTGCACGGATTCCACGAGATGTTGATAGGTGGTTTGTGGAATCTGAGACCATGCCTGATGAATAGCACTTTCCAGGAGTGTGAGATTGCAGGGTTGTAGATCCAGTTGTCTGATGGCTCCTTTCACTTCATCCCACAAATTCTCAATGGGGTTGAGATCTGGAGATTGTGGGTGCTACCTAAGCCAAATAAACTCACCGGTATGTTCCTGGAACCAATCCTGTACATAACGAGCACTATGGCAGGACGAAATATATTGTTGAAAATAGCCGACGCCATTGGGATAAACCATCCACAGGACAATATGCACTTGGTCCACAACGACGTTTAGATATGATGTGCCAGTAAGACGTTGAACAACACGAATTAATGGTCCCAAAGCATGTCAAGAAAACATTCTCTTAACCATAATGTTGCCACCACCAGCATGAAGGGTTGCAGCAATACTTTTTAGGTCCATGCTTTCGTGCTCTTTCCGCCAAATTCTCACTCGGCCATCGGCATGGTGCACCCGAAAACGTGATTCATTGGAGAACATAATTTGTTTCGAATTATGGACTGCCCCATCCTTGTTCTCCTGTGCGAACTGGAGACGTTTTCTCTTGTTAACTGCAGACAGCAAATGTGTTCGAACAGGCCTTCAGCAGCCACAACCCATGCAATGCAGTGTACGGCGAACAGTGCGTGCAGATATCATTTGAGGGGATTATTGATTAAGATGTCTTTTTTTGCTGCACTGTTGCTCTTGTGCTTTCTGTTACGAGTTTAGACACTCTCCGTTCCGCCAGAGCAGTCACTAGTCAATGATGACCACACGTTGCACTTAGCGACCCAGTTTTTTGGCTGACAATCCAGTCTTTAAACACTTTAACAACAGTTGATCTGAAACATTTCACGAATTTAGTGGTTTCGGTGATACTCGCTCCATGCTCGGACCTCCTACAATCATCCCACGTTGAAAGTCCGTCAAATTGCATTTTTTACCCATCTCGTCACCCAAAAATGACTTCTACTTTTTTCGCAACCACTAAGCTTTCCCTTTTTATACTAGCCTCGCACTCTGGTGGCAACAGCCTGGAGTCGTAGCTCATTTGCTTAAAACTGTCAGGTGGTCATAAAAAAGTGGCCACTCAGTGTATATTAGGATCGGTTTTTGGCTAAATTTAGCTCCTCTTTGAACGAATCAACGAAATTAGCGGTGATTTGGTCTAGCGTAAATCAAGACTCAGGAAATAAGCCAATAGCGGAACCTTTATCCTTTGAGCAGTTTGCACCAGCTGTACGGCTTCAAGTTCACCCTTGTCTAAAACGTCTTGAACGCGTGTGACTCGATCTCCCTCTACTGCTCCGAAAGTTGTTTGATCGCACTTGGCGTGTCCTTCCTGACTACTTCCTAAAACGGTTTACAAGCGTGGAATGCGTTCATTGTTATCTTGAAGATGAGCGGCTTGAACGCGCTCAGTGCTTTTTTTAACGCAGGTGCAGCAATTTTTTATAGTAGGATACACCGTAAGCTGTAATTCTTATTTTGTGCTAGAAGGTTTGCCTCCTCGTGCCTCAATGTTTGTTCTTTTAAATGGAAATCACTTTTGCAGAAGTGTGGGTTGTAGTGCATACCTTTTGCGTTAAGATTTGTCCTAACATTGCTTTTCCATAGAAAAAGCACCATTCAGTTTTCCCTGGGAAAAATGACATCTCTGCACATCAGTAACATCTTATATAGGTGGAGTTACCTACAATTTCAAACGGTTTTGCTATATACAGTATATATTTCTTTAGTTGCGTGGTGCCATTTTGGCATAGTGTTTGTGTTCCCTCAATTAACAGATGACAAAGATAATTACGAATATTTCATAGTAGATTGAAGATTTTAATTATATTATGTCTTAAAAATGTTTCAGAATAATGGATAAAAATGCTAAAATATTTCTATCGTAACTACTTTCTTAAATGTTCCACCTATTTCGGAAAGTAGGATTTTAAGTGCATGATTTGAGCTGGAAACTTCTTACTTGGTATGTATACTTTACAATACGTTAAATTTTAATATACTGAAAACTGCATTAAATGAATGGTGAATTTTTTCTCGGACGTGTTTCTCTTGAAGAAATATATGTGAGTCGGTTCATAGGCGTCAACTCTTGCAAACCTGAGAGCATTTTGAACCAAAAAAAAATCCCAGTTAATTTAACACACTATTTTTTTTTCAAAAAAAAAGTGATTTTCTTGTATTATGGATTGTTATCCAGTAGTAAACTTGTGAATAAATTTGAAACTGTTTGTTTTTCCGTGTCTTTCTCCTTGTGAGTAAATTTGAATATTTTACTGGCCAAATAAGAAATTTACTTTTTCGTTTTGTTTGCAGGGTTTAAAGATCAGGATGAGCAATTCAGACACCTGTCCCTAATTTTGGTCTGCTGGTTTCAGGGATGGGCCACTGTGGTAGCGCAAGATCATCATGCATCATATATGCTTCGCCGGGATTGAAAAAACCCGAACCCATTTCGTACGACTGATTAGTAGCCAACGCCTAATGCCAATAAGGCTCTCGTAAATATTATTATATTCCTTCACATTTTTCACAATAACTGTTTCATTTCTTAATATTGTTAGATTTGAAAACTGTTTGTTCTAATTACTTAGTATGAAATTTTAGCTTATGTAACATTTTTAGAGCTATTTATACATAATAATATATTCAACATACACTATTTCAAAAATGTGTTGGATGTATTAATTTTAAATTTTAGTCTGTTACTAATATTAACTGTAGGAAACATCTTATTCAATAAGTTCTGATCATAATATACAGATTGTTACCACATGATCCTTGTGGGGATTGTGGGGCATGCTTAAGCAATCGAGCATGCTCGTTGTCGGGCTCTATATTTCGGCTTCAAGCAAGTGAGCAAATCACCAATTCAGGGTCGAATAGTGAAGCCGACCGTAGAAACGGGCGACAGTTACACAGTAAAAGACCTGTTTCCGCAGTAACGGGATCAGTCGCGTTTGCTGGCGAAATGCCAACAGTTTTTGATATTACTTTTACGGGTCTCAGTGGCGTTTTCAAATTGGTTGTGTGTGTATGAATCAGATTTTATGAAACGGTCGGGGAGTTAGGTTAATATCATTCATTAAATGCTGAACAGACTCAACTGAACAAGCATCGCCCTTCGTCCATTTGACTGGAAACAGATCTAAATCCTCTGTATACTATACCGCAGCTTTATACTAGGTATCACAGCGGAGACTGCTTGAACGTGGAAGTGGGAAATCAGGATTCTTCTTTAAAAGGTCGATCCTATTTAATGATTTAACAAACACTTCTGTCCTATTCGACATCAGATTGTCTAGAATTTGAAAATTTTCGCACATGTGCAAAGGACGAACGACACATTTTATATGTATCATTTTTGGAAAGCGCGCAGAAATATAATGATCGGCTTTCTCAATGTACGCTGCTGCTTTCGAAAGGAAGTATATCGCATTGCCTGACTTGATATCATTCGGCCACAAGTGCATAGATTCACTAAATAAGTTAAGAAATGTTATATGATTAGTATAGAACTGTGGTTTTTGCACCCTAACACCGAAAAATGTTTGCAGAGGTATTGTCACTTTTCAACACATCGAATATAATATTTCCTAAATTCCTGATAGATTCATCAATACCCATCTAATTAGTTTCATCAATACTCATCTAATTAATTTCATCAATTCTCATCTAATTAGTTTCATCAATACTCATACTCATTTAATTAGTTTCATTATACTCATCTAATTATTTCAATCTGATTAGTTTCACGTTTCATCAAATTATCTGATTAGTTTCATTGTTTCCGCTAATTATCTGATTAGTTTCATCATTTCCTCTAATTATCTGATTAGTTTCATTGTTTCATCTAATTATCTCTAGTTTCATCAATTCTCACCCAGATTTTCATTCCAAACGTTTATCAAATACTTGCTAATATTTCTTCATAACACTTTAGAAAATAATTGTTCCTTAGTGTCCATTCACCATGCACATCAATGTCTGCATGGTTGAAAAGAAACATTGTGATCTGACTGTTGGCTTTATGTAGAGAAACATCGGCTTAAACAAATGACACACATAAAATTGAATAAAATACGAAAAGACGTGGACTCGAATATATGGACGTATCGTTTATCTGAAACAATTTTTCTATCAGGTGTTTGTGGATGGACCAGTGTTCAATATTCTTCATAGTGACGTTCATTCTACCAACAATGATTTGAAAATATTCCTTACCGATTTAAGGCAAACATTCTTTGATGGAAATGAGAGAGAGATACGCTGAAGTCCCAGAAACACTGGTACACCAGTCTATTACTTGGAAGGTCCCCCACGGGAGCGCAGGACTGCAGAAATACGACGGGGCATGGACTCCACTAGCTTCTGGAAATATGCTGAAGGCAATGCACACCATACTTCCTGCAGAGTGTTCCACAATTCGGGTGTATACTTAGGTCTCGAATTCCTGTGTTCTATAGCGAATTGCATGGCATCCCAAATGTGTTGTATCACGTTCAGAACTGGGGATTTTGGTGGGAATGGCAACACCACAAACTCAGATGAATGTTCCTCTAACCATAATATGGCGTCCCGACACATGTGTGGAGGTGCATTGTCCTGTTGGAACACGCCCAACCAATCAGTTTGAATGCAGGACATGAACAAGTGTACCTCGTCAGAAAGGATGCACACACAGGATTGGCCAGTCATAGACGTTTGTGGACGTACCGGGGGTTCCAGTGAAGTCCAGCTAAACACACCCAATACCATTACGGACCCCCAACAACCGAGTACAGTTCCCTGTTGACAAGCGGAATCCATGGCTTTATGGGGTTTGCGCCACACTCGAATACTTCCATCTGCCCGATACAGTTGGAAACGCGACTCGTCAGACCGGGCTACTAGTTTGCAGTCATCAAGTGTCCAGTAGCGGTCTTGGGCTTTCTGGGCCACACGAGGTCGAGCATTGTCCTGATGAAATATAGCACCAGGACAACTGTGAAAGAAGAGTACCACCTGTACCTCTAAACATCGATGATGTATAGCTGGTTGTTAAGGGCTTCATCATTTTGTACCAAGCGATATCGCAAATAGAACCAATAGGCTCCCCAAACCATGACAATGGGCGTTGGGACCGTATGACTCTAAAACTACACGCTGAAGGGTGCCGTTCACCATGTCTTAGAGCATGTATTCGACTATCGTGGTAAATTAAGTTCAATCGTGGCTCGTCAGAAAATACGAACTGTAGCAAATCTGAGCTCAAATGTATGTGTTAGAGGCACTACTGCTGCCTGGGGGTCGGTAAGTGAGGGGACAAAAGGATGCGGAACAATGGGCTGAGAGTGACATGTGTTCTGTTTAGAAGACGATGTTGGACGGTGCTCAAAAAAACATGATACCTGACAGTGCACCATTGCTGCGCTAATACTATTAATGCCGCTCTACGATCGGTCGCTAGCATGCGGTAAAAGTGTCTGATATTCCATGCAGTCGTGCGATTTTGAGGTGCATTTCCCTGATTTCGGAGCTTCACAGCGTCATCTGTCCACTGCCGTCACGTGGTAGCGTTTCGTCCAGTACGAGCGGCAATTTCGTGGTGTGAAAATCCAAATTATCTCATCCTAACAATGCTTCTTTATACAGAGACCGCCAGTTGTTCAGAAGCGACTATCTTCAGCAAAAGGACTTAGTGAGGCAGAAGAGACACATTTCGGCTTTTCGCTGATAGCAACATCTCGTTTGAGCAAACTCTTTATACCCAATCCCGGACAGTAACGCTAGTGTTGCTCAGAAAGCTCATCAGAAACTTTCCAACCTGTTATACATATGTTATACATATTCTGTTAATTTCAGGCTAATACGAGCAGAACTTCACGGTGTTGATAATTTGGGAGATATGAATGACTATAACTAAAATATACAGTTTTTTTAAGATATTGTTTTAAATTTGAGTTTCATCTTCAACATGAATGTTAGTTTCAATACATGTATCAATATATTACTTTCACATATACTTCGTATATAATAATACGTTTTGAAACAACAAGGTGGAACACATGTTTTCAGTACTTTCATTTTAAAAGAAATTGAATAAATTTCAAAACCTAAAATTTATTGTTATCACATGTTCTAATTTACATGTTTTAACGCCTTCACACAATTACTGCGATGGAAGACAAAAGTACCATTTGTTCGCGTAAGTTCTTTCTATTAATCAGTTTTAGAACTTTGTAAGTGAGATAGCTAAATTTCAGAAAAAAAGAAAACAGGAATGAAAGAAAGTTAACGCTACATAAATGTATAAGGCACAGAGCATTGGACAAACAGGATGTGTTCCAAACGCATCGAAACAAAATCATATTTCACAAAATTTCTCAACGGTCTTAAAGAAAACAGCCAGGGAACTTGGGAAGCTGAGGGAACACACAAGCTATAGCTTCTGATCATTCGTCCAAAATGGGTCTGGGTTCGAATCGCGGTGAGACATGGAAGTTTTGTTAGTCTTAAGGCGCTGTCTCTCTCCCTTTCTTGGAAATAGTAGCTCTAAATTAGGAACGGGCGACTGCTTATAACCCATGCAGTTGCTCACGGTGGTTGTTAAACCTCCAATAAAAAAAGAAATGAACACACGAATGTGTGAATTGGAAATTTAACGTTTTCTAAGAAATGCGTGAAGAGTAACTTTTTTAACAGAGACAATGTGCAGATTATACATTTACGTCACGGATTCAGCAAAACCATACAGTCAAAGTAACAGAAAGCACAGAGCTTGGATGAATAACATGAAAGAAAAACTAATCTCTAAGATCGGTTACAATCACGGCATTGCATGCGTGAGGTGCTACAAAATGTCTCCACAAACTTTGCCTTCACTTTCTTTTTCTATCTTGTCATTAATATTTTGGAAGAAGAATTTGTCTATTGCGAATTCTTTTTGTGTAAGGAAATAGCAAAATCAATTTCAAACAATTCTAAATATATATGTTCAAAAAAAAAATTAAATTGAGAATTGAAGGAACTGTTGGTTATGTGCAATGGAATTTAATTCTTAATCCAGATCTGTTTCTTTTATGTTATTCAGTTTATTTTCCGTCCCTGCATTTCTTTCGGTGCAAAAAACTATTGTTATGAGTTATTGCTCTGCTACTGTGCCTCATACTTTATATAAGAACTAGTGTCTTTCATAAATTTAGATTTCGTTATCACCCCTTCCACAGGAGTCTTAAGTTACATTGTCCCATTATTTTTAGTCAATGTAGCCTGATCCATTTATTTATACAAACCAGAAAAATGACTCTTATGCAAATTACTGAAATTGTCCTTGGTGATCTGAACTAGTCTTTCTTCTGTGCTACGTATGTCGGAGAAGAAATATTGTAAAATCGTAAGTTAAGGAATAATGTGTTTTTTACAAATATTGCACTTTTACCTGATATCAGCGTAATAAGATTTTATAACTTTTTTCGTGTTAGCTAAGGGTCTATTCCGACAATGTATTGCAAAGGCGCGTGTTCTAAACTTAAATACGAGTGGTATTCGGTTCCTTCAAATCCCTTAGTTCTAGACAAAACATTTGGAGCCCACTCATTTGCAAACACTGACCCCTTGTTTATCTGATTTTGTTCTCACTCGGTCCCCTGCAGCACAAATACTTGGAACTTGCTTCTGCTTTCGGCATGCATTTGGTGCTGGATGTTGGCTTTGGCGTTAGTAATAATCCATATATATCTTTCAGTAATATTTAAATTAAACAATGCTTTTCTATCAATCTAATAAGCCAGATTTCAATTTTTATGATCGCCTTTCACAATCCTGGCTGTTTTTTCCTTTAGGTTATGTTACCAATGGGATTTGTAGACGGGCGTTCTTGGGGTCCACGTATCGAATGTTCTCAGTGCCGCCCCGGTGGCGCAGTGGTCTAAGCGATGGCCTCTGATCATTCGTCCGTAAGGGGTCCGGGTTCGAATCCCGGTCAGGCATGGATGTTGTGTTTGTCTTACGGCACTGGCTCTCTCCCTTCCCAGGAACCAGTGACCCTAAATTAGGGACGGGCGACTGCTTATAGCCCATTGAGTTGCTCACGGTGGTCGTTAAACCTCTAATTAAAAAAAAAAAAGAAAAAAATGTTATCAGCAAAGAAAGCTGACGTCTCAGCTTGTGAGCTACGTCAAGAGACAGCGCTGTATCTTCTGGTGGATTTCAAAGTTGTTTTTATTAGATCATTACAGAAATTCTTTCCGCAGAGAAGTGAAATGCATAACTTCGTATAGCGTAGGTTTCTCATTTCCCGGACCTTAGTACATTTTTTACATGATTAAATGATATATACTGAGTGGGTTAAATCTTTTGACTTTAGGATTATTCTCAGTACATCTAATTGCATGCTCATATGACAATCTGTAATTTATCAAATTATTTGCTGACGATATTAATAGGATATCTCTTAGAAGTTTTTTTTTACTCTGAAATGCGACTGACTTTCCATGTCGGTAAAGAAAATTAGGAATTATCTATAAAATCGATTGTTTAAAAAAATGACTCGTCTACTTTATATTGCTGCATGACGTGCATCAATGCATGCACATGGGAAACACCATCATTTCGGTATAAGATTTTTTGATCAAACAAAAATCGGTTGCACCTCCTTTTTCTTAGCGGCAATGCAAATTCGTCTTACAAAAATCAGTTTTAAACAAGACTGTATTGAACAAATTCAAAGTTAAATTGTATATAAAAAATTGTCGCGATATATTAGTGAAAAAAAAAAAAAAAAAAAAACGGTGTGAACGATCATGAATGAAATACGGGATTACAACATTCAATACAAATTTTAAAGATGTCAGTCCGTTTTTGGGTGTAATTATGACAAGTTTGATAAGTCAGATAATATCCCGAAAAATGAAAATTCTGTCGTCCTGGAGCGGGAATCGTAATTGCGTTTCCCAGATAGCGCTCGAGTACGCAACAACCAAACCGCCCAAAACGACTAAGTCTCAAGTTTCCAATTAATGTGAATATAACCATCACAGAATTTACTAGCCGATGCAACTGGGATTCATGTTTAGCGAACTGTAGTTTAAGAATCCGATCCCGTGATTGCCCGGAGGAGCAGATTATTCATGAATAGAATGCGGGATTTCACCATACAATATGGATTACAAAACAATTGACTTACAATACAAATACAATTGACTTACCAATCTTATCATATTTACACCAAAAACACTGATCATTGTCTTCAAATTTGAATTGTATGGTGTAATCCCATATTCCATTCATGATTTATCTGCTCTTTCGGGCAATCACGGGATAGAATTCCTAACCTCCAAACTCGCTAAAACATGAATGCCGGTTACTTCGACTAGCGAATCCTGTGATGGTTATATTCAAATTATTTGAAAACTTGAGACTTGGACGTTCTGGGTCGTGTAGTGGTTAGCAAACCCGGGCGCTATCTGGGACTTGTCAAAATTACACCAAAAAACGGATTGCCATCTACAAAATTTGAAGCGTGTACGATGTTGCATGAAAATAAACGTCTACAATATACGACATTGCCGCAAAACATCGAAATTAACGAGAGGCTGTTTGGTTCTAAAAAATAATCACCGTTTTCATAGATATGAATATTTCTTGGAATTTTTTAACTGATTTTCATTAAAACATTTGAGGATAAAATGTATAATTTTTGCATTTAATGCTCCACTTCAATTGAAACATTATACGGGAGATTTTTACTGATGCTTCACAAATTTAATATTTGCCTTTTTACTTCGTACCGCTTTTTAGTCTTTCTCCACCACTACCCCAATTTTTCCTGAACATGAAAAGGCACGTTTCTCAAATGAACTGTCTTTTCTGATTTGAAATGGCATTTTGTAAATCCTATAATTTGCTGCTCATAAACAGTGTTTTTTAAAAGATATACATCATTTATATTCGTAAATTGAACTTCATGTCGGCACGACTGCTGTAAAAGTTTGTAAAATTTATTTATTGTTTCAATCAAATGTTCGTCATCAGAGTTTTAGTGAAGCCACTGATACTATGAAACCTCGTTGTACTGTCCTGATAACCGAGTGATGCACACAGTGGAAGAATGTTCCTCGATGTACTTCCACCTTCCCATAACATCACCCTTTGGATCTGAAAGAACGTGGTGTATATAAAATATACATTGTAACTTTGTTATATCGTTACACCGTTGGTAACTACCAACAAACATTACGGCCCCAACCTTGTTTACCCAACACACAACATACGTGACGTACGGCCACTTGTAAACTGTGTGAGAATATTCCTATAATTTTTGTACTACGATTTAATTGAAGCAAACCTTAATATGAGAATTAAAGATGCTGATTTAATCAAAGATGCGAATCAGTGACTTTTAACGCTAAGGATATTGTTTTAAGGAAACTGGCAAATGACGATATTGTAAACGCACTTGCTAAATTAGATTGTGCTCTGGAAATAATTAGATTGACACATAAGACGTAAATGCAAATATACGAGCTTTGTCTTCAATGATAAAGCATCCTCTAGGGACACACTACAGAGTGTGCCCCAGTGAGGATCTCTAAAGTCCCGGTAGCCCTCTCCCCCAAGGTTCAGGGGGCCACATAAATTAATACTCAGAAACACCAAAGAACCCTCTCCGCCATTCAGTACATGGAACGGCTTCTAGAGTCAGAAGCGGGCAAATAAACATTTATTCCACCTTTCACCCAACTTTCTTTCTCTTTTTACTCTACACAAACGATTATACACACACCACACCGCATTTATTCACCCTTGTTTTCCACCATCCAGCCGATCGAAAGCAGGCAGGCATCTCCCGGTTGGCAACCTGGAATAAAAGCAGCTCTGAAGTGGATTTAGAAACAGATTCGAAAAGCAAAAAAACAAAAAATACCTGAGGAAAGGGCGAACCCTCCTCAGGAAACCCTGAGGTCAATACCTCAAGGCATCTCTGAACTACGACACAAAATTCTCTAATTGTTAAATTTCGCCAAGGTGACATTAAAAAAAAAATTTACACTTAGTACGCATCAAAGTTCAATAAACTAACAACCTTAAAAGCACGCACTTCTTAACATTATACTGAAATTAGATAAACACTTCTGTTATTTCTACAACAAAAGAACAATGACTATCACAAATCCTGAAACAAATCCTTCAGGACGTTCACAGAATTATTTAAACTACAAATGTACTATTTTTTATACAGGAAGATACAAGATTAATCTCCTAAATTTACAGCGAACTTACACTTTTCACTACCGTACTACTAATTTTCAAAAAACTACTTCAATATTTCAATTTTTAACAAATGAATTATATTTAACTCTTACTACAGGTTGAAACTAAATCAACCTTTACATCTTGGCCCCTTCTCCAAAGGTTTGACACTGACCTGTACGTAGTGGAGAAGCCACAATTTATTTTAATTCCAGATGATGTACGGATCCTGCAGAGAACCTCCAACAACTCTCCTCCATGACATCCATCGTCGAATTAACTGTGATTCGGATAATAGGGCATGATCCGTCACCATCCGATTTCAGATCATTCTCTTAATATGCCAGATGACTTGTTGAGTGTTCCTATTTGAGTTTTCACTGTGTATAACTTTGTTTCGTTCTAGCCAAATCTGATAACTTGTTTTCTCGGAGAAGCGAAGCCGGCCCACGACGAGACTTCCGCCCAAACATGTTTGGCGAAACGACAGTTCACAAAAAGGTGAAGTCTGTCTTCTACAATAACGCAATGCCAGCAGTGAAATATTAAACGTCTTGCCCAACGGCAGGTTCTCCATCGGGTCGGAAGCACGTCGTGTGCTAGCTTAAAGACAAAGTCTCTTCTTGTAGAGTACAAGAAGCGACCTGTCACGTTTTCCCAAGCTTTCTCATTACAAAAAGTCGGTGAAACATGAAACTCATGAATCTGAATATTACTTGGAGGAAGCACGAAAAAATATAAATCTTTGACACTTTTAGCCTTTTCAAAATTATTGCACTGTAAGAAACCAAGTTCTTCCCTGTAAAAAACAGGGACAGTGTTTTTTACAGGACCATGCCACTGAGGTTCATTTGTCACGTATTTCTTTGAGTCCAGACCTATTAAAAACTTAAGAAAGTTATAGTTCGGGTAGGTCTTTTCCACAAGCCATTGTCGGATTAGCCAAAACGGATGGCTTTAAACCATATTTTCAAATTCCGAATTTCCAGGGCACCATTGTTGATTCTTTGATACAACACATTCCGGCCAATATCTTCTTTGACTTTTGGATTCCAAAGGAATCTGAATAGAAGTCTAGTCATTTGCACCATTATCCTTCTTGGGGGGTCCCAAAGGAGCCCCGCATAGGCACATTTAGTCACCATCAAAGTGTTGATCAATTTGGCTCTATTGCTGAATGAAATTCTGTGGACCTGCCACTGGTGTATCACTTCTGTCATTTGGGCAATTATTTCCCAAAAGGTAGTGTCACTTGTCCCAAAATGAGTAAAGTGGATCCCTAGAATCTTAAACTCCTTCACACTGGGAATTCTTCCTTTGTAAGTCCATTTGTCCCAAATGAGGGCTTTGGCTTTTGTGACATTAAGACTGGCACATTTGATTGCACCGTATACTTCAAAGTCTCGGAGGGCTTCGATTAAAGACTGTTAATCTTTTAGGTAGAGCAGAACATCGTCTGCATACGCTGAAAATTTAATTTCATCATCGTTCTGAGCCGGGATTGGGAATCCACGGATTCTGGTGTTAGATAAACATTTTCTAAAATATAACTCTATAGTCAGCACAAACAAAGTTGGAGACAGGGGCGAGCCCTGTTTGTTACCTCTTTCAATTTTAATTTGCTCTGTCTTGTGTCCACTTATCAAGACCTTAGCAAATGACTCTCTATGTAACTCTTAAATGATTTTCACCATGGATTCAGGAAACCCGTACTCTACCAAAATACTTAAAAGTGCCTCTTGATCAACGGAATCGAAAGCCTTAACTTGGTCTAACAAAAAAAGTCCAAACTATATTTTTCTTTCATTTTGTAAGTAGATAATATCTCTAGTGAGAAATAGGATCTGGGAGATATTTCTTCCAGGAATAGCACAATACTGTTGACAATTAATCAGTTTCTTAATGACACTTATAATGAATATGACTTCTGCTAAATTGCTAATTATAGTGAATATAGCTTTCACTAATATTATAATGAATTCAATGCTTGTACTAAGCTACTAATAATGCTTCTTCTAATGGTTGTTGTTTGTTAATTAAATCATGAATAAACTTTCCTGCTAGTAGTGTAGTAACAATAATGAACAAGCTTATAACTGGTAGTAATGTTGTAGTAGTAATTAAGATGAATAAAGTCTTATGCTGGTTGTTACTAATAACACTAAATGAAATAAACCTAACAGCCAGACAGAGATCTGACAAAACTATGAACTGAGAAAGGCGTACTTACGAAAGCAATCTTTTATTTGGTCAACTTTTCGCTCTCACATAAACGAAGATCTCTTTTCACATAAACCACAGTTCACTTCGTACAACAACAAACGCTCTCTTTCACATAAACCAACGCTCTCTGACACATAAACAACAGCTCACCCTACGCACATCAACAAAAAGCTCTCTTCATAAACAAACTCTCTCCTCATACATCGTTGAACGCGCCTATTTATACTGGCTACCACCACGTCATGACTTACACTCATTGCCAGATCTCATTCAGCGGGTGAAATAACATCTCGTTCAGTAAGTAGATAATTTACATAGTAAAATAAAATAACCAGAGATAGTAAAAATCAAAAGGAAAGTGAATCGAGAGTATACGTTACATCATCTCCCCCTTAATTTTTTTTTTCTTTTTGTTTTTCGAAAAACCTATCAATTTTGGAGTGTAAGTCTTACACTTCGTTGATTGACGTTTATCGACCCCTTTTTTGTTTTGTTGTTTTGTGGCAGCAGTATGTACAATATCAAACTTGGCATGACAAAATCAAGAAATCTGTATTCGTCTGTGAAACACTTGTATTTTTGAACAAAACAAACCTGCATCGGCATACCTTCCTTTTATTCTGCCTAGCAGGAATCACTTTTTTAATTTCAAATTACGTTCTCATTATTCGTTGAATACACACCAACTGTATCAGCAGCGAAGATTGCCTGGAGCTGCCTAACAGTAACAATTTTATTATTTTACCCCTAAGCACATAGATATATAAAAAAATTTGGATTAGTAGGCGGACATAGAAGAAATATAAAAAAAACACATATATACACAAAAAAGAATGCATAGGCCCATACGAAAAAAGAAATTCTGACACG
Organism: Macrothele yani; assembly: GCA_039090855.1. Classification (NCBI taxonomy): domain Eukaryota; kingdom Metazoa; phylum Arthropoda; class Arachnida; order Araneae; family Macrothelidae; genus Macrothele; species Macrothele yani. The sequence goes on along the minus strand of CM077015.1, from coordinate 128,877,952 downwards.
CCAACTGGCCGTGGCGGAAAAACAACAAACGGAGAAAAGAACCTGTCCACGAGAACTTACTTATCTCGAGGACGCATAAAAAACTCTAGTACGATAACGTTTTCTAGGCCTAATCGGACTGGCAAATTCAGGTGGCGTAGTGCGTTTCAAGGACTTGAATGGATCTGGAAAATCGGTAGTCTGTCGGTCAAGAAATCCCGGCGGCTGACAGAAACGGTCAGAAACGGCTGACGTCTGTCGGTCAGGAAATCCCTGCGGCTGATAGGAACGGTCAGGAACGGCTGACGTCCGTCGGTCAAAAACGGCTGAAGTCCGTCGGTCCGGAAATCCCTGCGGCTGACAGGAACGGTCATTAACAACTGAAGTCCGTCGATCAGGAACGGCCGAAGTCTGGCGGTCCGGAAATCCCTGCGGCTGACAGGAACGGGCTCCCCCAGGCTTTTGATATGTAGTCCCTTTGTGCTGGGGCCCGTGTTGTCCTTCCAGCATTCTTTTGGACGGACGTGGCTCCGGCCACATCGTTTGTTTTCGTTTTCTCCCTCGTGGCATGAGAGTAGCAGCAGGTATCGGCCCTGTTTGCCCTGAGCGTAGATTCCAGGGGCGAAACCAGGGCGGATGCAAGGATCTCTGCCTTCGTCGCTGTTGCGGCGAAGCAGATTGGGGAGACAAGTTACGTTTTTGACCAGCTTTTGGTGTTACTGGACGGTTTGTAATAGTCAAATTATTGTCCATAACTGATAAATCAGAAATATCTAAAGCCTCTGAGTCGCTGCTGTAAGTTAGTAGTCGTGCAGGGCGATGTTTATTTCTGCCTATAGGAATACTTTCTGACGAGGTATTCAAGGAAGTAGGAGCTTGTGTTGGTGCAGAGTTATCAGGAAACGGCGCAGCAATAGTCTTGGCAATGGTTGGAGGGAAAGGAACGATACTAGTATTTGAAGAACTTGATTCGAGCCTTCGTCTCATGGGAGAATCAGGTTGCGTGTTTGGAGGGTGAGGAAAAAATCACTGGAGATTCTTCAAAAATGTTTGTTGGTTCGTCCAAAATTTCTGGCGGTTGATCGTGAGATATAGACTCTTGAGTCTGTGGAACAGAAGGTTGAGTAGGGTTGATTATAAAATCGATATTTCGTTCATGATACTTGCGACACTGAGCAACGTGTACGTGTTGAAATTGATTGTCAGGTTTTTCAAGAACAATGTTATTTTCAAACACATTTGCCACCCGATATAGACCTTCGTAGCTGGGTGCAAATTTCTTCACTAAAGTATGACAAACAGAAGACTGGAAGTGCGTTTCCACGAGAGTGAGATCGCCAACGACAAGATCTGGTTCCCTACGCCTAGTATTATAATATCTTGCTTGAGCCGCTTGTGCTCCTAGCATTGCAACACGAGCTTTTTCAGCCATGATTCGTACTGATTGCGGAGTTGGTCGCTGGTTTAGTTCGTCGATAATCCCCGTTAAATTTACAAAAGGGGTTTTAATTTTGCGACCCAGAAACAGTTCTGCAGGAGTAATTTTAGTAGATTCGTGAACAGACGAGCGGAGGGCTAACGAAAAAAGCTCCAGATGGTCATCCCATCGTTCGTGATGATCCATGACAAATGTAGCAATCATTTTCACTAGCGTGCGGTTTACTCGTTCCGCAGGATTACTCTGGGGATGATATGGGGAAATGAATTTATGCTTAATGTGTAGTCTCGCACACATTCTTTCAAAAATGTCAGAAATAAATTGTGGACTATTATCCGAAACTACTTTATTAGGTGCACCATATCTAGAGAATACTTCATTAATTAATACATTACAAATAACTTCTGCCGTAGCGGCTTTAATGGGAAAAACTTCAACCCATTTAGAAAAATTATCAGTTAATACTAAAACGTAACGAGCTTTGTTTTTAACAGATAAAGGATAAGGTCCCAATAAATCTACTGAAATAATGTCAAACACATGAGAACTTGAACTAGATTTCAAGTGACCGGCCGGTCTTACATTACGGTAATTATTAATCTGACACAAGTGACATGATTGAACGTATGCGATCACACTTTTGCACATGCCAGGACAATAGGCAACATCCCGCAATTTACAACGGGTCTTGCGAATACCTAAATGACCTGCAAGAGGTTTGTCATGAAATTCGTTTAAAAGGGCCATTCTAATGGTTCGCGGAATACATGGGCAAAACTCTGCCCTAGTAGTCCTAGATTTCGTATAGTAAAGAAGACCCTCTATGACTTCAAAATGCTGTGACCTTCCAGCCAGAGAGGGATCACTTTGTAGGGGCGAACCCGCAAGCAAAACATTATAGATATCCCGAAATCTGGATCATTTATTAATTCTGCCATTATCTGCTCTCTGGATGTTATATCAGCTATTAGAAGAAAAGGCTGACATCCAGTAGTAGTTTCTGTGGGGACCCCACTATTCGGAACGAGAGACAATGCGTCCGGTAATTGATTCTTATGACCTGGCTGATACGAAATTTTGATATTGCTCTGTTGTAACTTCAGAGCCCACTTCATAAGTCTTTGAGATAGGTGCTTAGCAGAATTCAAATACTGAAGGGCAGAATGATCCGTAATTATGTTAACTGTCAATTCGTTAAGATAACATTGAAATTTATTAAGAGCATACACAACAGCAAGACATTCACGTTCCGTAGCTGAATAATTGCGTTCAGCTTTGGCTAAAGTACGAGACGCAAAAGCTATTGGATGCCCAGCTTGTGACAAAACGCAACCAAGACCAACTCCGGATGCGTCAGTATAAATATAAAATTCCTTAGTATGATCCGGGAAGCCAACACAGGAGGCTGAGTCAACGCAGACTTCAGTGTTTCAAACGCAGCGTTAGCCTCAGGTGTCCAAACAAACTTCTTGTATTTACGTTTCAAAGCATACAATGGCTCACAGATTGTAGCATAAGCGAGGACGAACTGCTGATACAACCCGGTCATTCCCAGAAAGCGTGATAGTTCTTTTGCTGTTTTAGGCCGAGGAAAGTCAACAATACGCCTAATTTTTTCATTATCCGTAAATAAGCCGTGGGGAGTGACTTTCAACCCCAGATATACAATCTCGTCCCTCGCTATCTGGCATTTACTAGGTTTTAACGTCAAGCCAGCATTGTATATGAGTTGCAACACCTGTTTGAGCAGAGAAAGGTGCTCGTCAAAAGTCTCTGATGTAATAATAATGTCATCCAAATATACATGCACATGGGGACCCAGAACAGGTCTGAGAACCGTATCCCTAAGCTTTTGGAAAGTAGCAGGTGCAGAAGCTAATCCAAAGGGCATACGTAGGTATTCATAAGCCCCAAAAGGAGTCACAAAGCCTGTTTTATCGACAGAGTCCGGATGTACCGCCACCTGCCAATATCCACTTGCCAAATCCAAGGTTGACATCCATTTAGTTGATGACAGGTCATGCAAAATATGCGACATGACAGGTAGTGGATAATTGATCGTTTTTGTGACTTGGTTGAGCTTGCGGAAATCTGTCACGAAACGAAATTCATTGGGTTGTTTCTTTGGAACCAAAAAGGTAGGAGCAGCCCAGGCGCTTGTTGATTCCCTTATTATGCCCTGTTTAATCATTTCAGAAATTTGACGTTGCATTTCCTGTTTCTTATGGAAAGCACAAGGGTAAGGTTTCGTCGCAATCGGTTTCGAACCCTCAGTGTCAATGACATGATAAACCACCTGTGTGAAACCAGGTTGATCAGAAAACAAACCAGGGCTTTCCTGCAAAAATAGAGAAAGCTGGTTTCGTTGCCTCTCATTCAATTGGTTACTCAATAACAAACGCGTTATATCCATAGGGACCGTAGGAATCATTTCGACAGGTTCCGGAAAGGAAATCACATGTTGTACGAAATTCAAAGTTATTTGAAACGTATGAATAAAGTCCATTCCCATTAGACATTTCACAGGTAGTTCGTCTATAAGCAAGAAAGAATGCGTAAAACGAGCCTTCCCCAGCCCTAGAGATAATGTGACAGTTCCTGTGATACTGAAGATTTTGTTATTTGCACCTCGCAAATACTGCGTCGCAGGCTGAACGAGTATTGCAGGAAAATTGTCAGTGCAAAACTTCGTATTTAGGGCTGATATTTCAGAACCAGTGTCGAACTTTGTCTCGACAATAATATCTTCAATTGTCAAGAACACATCAGGCAACTGAGGAGTTTGGACAGTCACTAATACTGTTTTAGGGTCAGAATGCTTGGTATCAGAAAGCAGGACCGACCCTTGGTCTACTTCCTTTGGAAGTTTAAAGGATTCCTGGTTGGATTATCATGCGGTCAGAAACCTCGACCCTGCCGGGTATCGGAAAAATTTTCACGATGAGGAAAACTGCGTGAAACCTGCGTCGGGAACTCCGCGTGTCTGTTGACATTGTCATATCTATTACTTCTTCCCTCAGCACTGGCAGAAAAATCATCATTGTCCTGAGCATGTAAACGTTCCGAATGCTGTGGATTGGAACGGGGTCGAGCATACTGTGCATTTGTACGATATCCCGAAGATTGTTCAGAAACTCGCGGTTGGTTTGCCACTCTTCTGTGTGGTGGGACGTATGAAGCTTGGGTGTGTACTTGTGTATGCTCGCGCTGAAAGTTATTATGCCTACTATGCCGCTGAGGGTTTCCGTAATAAGCCTCGCGGGGTGCCCGAGCATGGTGAGTTGAACCATGTTTGCCGTGTCGCTCTTCATACGTTCGTATGAGGCGAAGGCATTCATGAATTGTATCCGGGTGTCGAACCTCAAGAAAATCTTGTAGAAATGGGTCGAGCTGCTGCAATAGGGTATCCAACATGTCGAACTGACTGGCATGTGGATCCCATGAGTTATATAAGCGTGTTGTTTCCAACAAAAATGCAACAGGGCTATCGTTGGGTCCTTGCTGACGAGAAAAAAGATGTTGTGCAAGGCTAGCTCGACTGAGGCCGAAAGGAAAGACCTCCAAAAATTCTGCACGGAAATTCTCATAATGAGAATCCAGGTTCGACACTCTTCACTGCAGATACCAGGTCTTAGCGGTATCCTTCAAGCAAGTGCCTGCGATTTGTACTTTGCAGTCTTCAGGAATATTGTATAGATCAAAATGATCTTCCAAATCTTCGAGGAATTTTAAGGATCCCTCCAAACCATTGAAAGGAATTGTTCCTGCATGCGGCACGAAATGGGCAAGCATTCTGCTTCGCTGAGAGGATTGAACTCGCTCAGGTACGACCCGCGACTCAGAGTAATAGGAAGCTGGTGAATTACGAAATTGTGAAGGATGCCTGGGTACATGTAGATCACTCATATCAAAGTGAGCCCCACAGGTTTCTTGCAGATGGTCGAAATTAATAACATCACCACCCAAATTTGATTTAGGGTGAAAAATTGAAGTTGTCTCAGGTAGTGAAGACATGGGGAATAATTGTCAAGATCTCGTGTTCGAGAAAAGTTCGGGCGCCAATTATAATGAATATGACTTCTGCTAAATTGCTAATTATAGTGAATATAGCTTTCACTAATATTATAATGAATTCAATGCTTGTACTAAGCTACTAATAATGCTTCTTCTAATGGTTGTTGTATGTTAATTAAATCATGAATAAACTTTCTTGCTAGTAGTGTAGTAACAATAATGAACAAGCTTATAACTGGTAGTAATCTTGTAGTAGTAATTAAGATGAATAAAGTCTTATGCTGGTTGTTACTAATAACACTAAATGAAATAAACCTAACAGCCAGACAGAGATCTGACAAAACTATGAACTGAGAAAGACGTACTTACGAAAGCAATCTTTTATTTGGTCAACTTTTCGCTCTCACATAAACGAAGATTTCTTTTCACATAAACCACAGTTCACTTCGTACAACAACAAACGCTCTCTTTCACATAAACCAACGCTCTCTGACACATAAACAACAGCTCACCCTACGCACATCAACAAAAAGCTCTCTTCATAAACAAACTCTCTCCTCATACATCGTTGAACGCGCCTATTTATACTGGCTACCACCACGTCATGACTTACACTCATTGCCAGATCTCATTCAGCGGGTGAAATAACATCTCGTTGAGTAAGAAGATAATTTACATAGTAAAATAAAATAACCAGAGATAGTAAAAATCAAAAGGAAAGTGAATCGAGAGTATACGTTACACACTTCGAACTCTGGAATTAATGATGTTTGCAAAAATTTTGTAATCTACATTTAGTAATGTAATTGGTCTTATTTTATCAAAATTAATTTCTTCCGAATCTTCTTTTATAATCATTTTAATATACCCTTCTTTAAATTCTTTCGGAATTCCCTGCAGGATCATCTCATTAAACAGCTGGACCCAAAACATTGCTATTTCATTTTCAAACATTTTATAATATTCTGCCATTATACCATCTGGCCTAGGGGACCTGTGGTTCTTTTGCTTTTGAATAGCTTTTTTAACTTCAGTTAACGTAACTGTGTTTTCCAGCATCTCTTTCTCAATTTCTTCAAGTTTTGGAACTTCAACGTATCCGGAGATATTTGTTGAGAGTGTCACCTGTTTTCTATAGAGATTTTGAAAGAAAACCTGTGCTTCTGTGATTGTGTTATGTTTTTTGTTATGTTTATCAATATACGACAGGGGGAGACCCATTGCCCTATATTTTCTTTTGTTCTTCTAATATACATTAACCATATTCCATTTAGTTTGCAAGTCAGTTACGGCAATTCCTTCTCGAATGCCATTGCCTACTTTTGTTGTAATTTCCATTAATTATGTTTTAATGTTAACTATCTCTTCTTGGTTACAACCCTGGTTGTTACCTTTAATCAGTGCTTGTAATATGCTATTTAGCCATCTAAAGTTAATTCTTTTTTCCTCTGCAAATTCTCAGCCTTTTCCTTGAGGGAACCTACTCAATCTTCCTTTGAATTCCAACCATCGCTGGGATAGGTTTTCAGAACTCTCCAGTAGATCTTTGGTATATCTCAATATTTCATGCTTTATGTCTTCGTTTTCCAGATGTAAAGTGTTCATTCTCCAGGGCATTCGCTGCCTTCGAATCGAGCTATGAACAACAAGTTTCCATTTAGGCACATGGTGGTCCGAGATATGTACGGGATGGGCATTCGAATCAATTATAGTAATTTTCTTGAGGACATTTGTCTCTTGTGTGAACACATAGTCAATCCTGGAGGCCAAACCTCTGGCCTTCCACGTGTACCCTGGAATAGTGTGTTGGAGAGTCCTCCAAATATCTTTCAAGTCGTTTGTTTGTACCCAGTTTCTGAACGCCAAACGGCTTCCATCCGAATACACAGCTCGACTCTGGCGATCAAGATTGATATCCATTACAGTATTGAAGTCCTCTGCAATGAACAAAAAGTCATAATTTCCGTTCAAGTAGTACGGATGGCTTCTAAAGAAGTCCTTCCGCGCAGGAGTCGATGGAGGTGCATATATACAAATGAGTTTGAAGCAGAACCCATTCTTTTCCAAAGTAGCCGCAACCACGCTTCCTTCTCCATCGAACTGGAAATTCACCAGAAGAGCATTGCGGTATAACAGCATCACACCACTGTAGCTTGAATTTCCAAAGACAATACTCATTTAAAAGTCGTTAATTGCTTGAATGCTGAAACCTCTCGAAAGACGCTCAATTGAGTTTCCGGAATAAACCAAAAGTCTATTTCATTCAGAGAAAGAAAGCCTTCAAGCCAGTTCAGTTTTTCTGCTTTCTTTAAACCAGCAATGTTCAAAGACATCATGTGTACTGTTAATTTAATTTAATTTTTTTATTTACAAGATCACAATACGTTTCTTTTCATTTCTGCATCTACTTATTTTGTCTCTCCATCGGAAGAAGACTCCGAAAGATGAGAGACCCTCTTCGAAGACGCAGGCAAAATATCCTGACTATTGTCAGAACCTCAGGATTTTCATTCTCTACTGTTGTTCGTGCGACACTGCCGAATGGAAACTCCGGGTGTAGCTGTTTGTCTCATTTTTTTTCCAGAACCTTCTCCACTTCTGCCAGCCTTCTCTTTAATGCTTCTTTCCTCCGCTGGCGTTTTGTCATTTTGTTACCTGTGTTTCGATCCAGAAACTCTGGGTTTGTTTTTTTCTTTTGTTTTTTCTACGTTTTTCGACTTGGATCTCGTGATTAGACTTGAGTTCCCATTCTCTTTAACCTTCCAGAGATCAATAGTTTCACTGCCAAACTCCGCCTCACAAACTATGCTTTGAGGAGGAGCTGACGCCGACAAAAGCGGTCTTTGAGGAAGGGGCAAAGGTTTAAAGGAAACACATTTCCCTTCTGCATTCCCCTCATTTGACTCAACGGAGTCGTTTGACGACGAGTCAATACCTGGAATTTTCTCACGCTTGTCTGTTTCATTCTCTCTCTCTCCCCCGCCTCCTTAATGTTTTTTTAGATTGCTCTGAAGTTGAAGCAAGCTGCTTTTCCTCCAATTCTGTGTGAATTTGCAACGCTTCAATCTCATCTATTTCCGAGCCTTCCTTCTCATTTCCTCTTGTGATCATTGCAAAGGTACGTCTGCGACAAGCCAGTCTCATGTGCTGCTCGGATCCACAGATACCGCATGGAAAAAAACACTCATCCAAGGAGTGATCTAGAGCTTTGCAATTTTCGCAAGTTTTAGTTTTGCATGTAAAAGCCAAATGACCTGGCTGGTTACACCGTCTGCAAATTCGAACAAGTCCGGCATGTACACACATAGCTCTTAGACCCTTGATGTAAATGAAATTAGATACAGCCTCTTTTATGTCCATCACAACAACTCTTGTACCAGAAAAGTCATTTTGCATGAACTCTGCACGCTCTTCAGGTCTCACTTTCTCTCTGTAAAAATTAAAAATTGTCCCATATTTTTTTAAGGCATTAGATACCTGAATATCTGGGATCTTTGGGGGGAGCAATTTAACGAAGACTCCCTTGATGTTGTTTCCCACCCTCGACACTGTGAAAGTCTTTCCTTTACATTCAAAATTATCTTGTTTAGGAATTTGATCAACCACATTAGTAAATTTTTCAGCGACCTGAAAATCTGTTTTCCTACTGGTAATCACTTGCACTGTGACAAACAAATCACCGGGAGGTTTACCGACGAACTCACATAACACTCTTCCAACTTCCTTCGGTCTCATCCCCTGGGGATGGACCACCGAAATACTATTCGGTCGTTGCATTCTGGTGTTAGTGTTCTCCCTCCAAAATGAAAGAGTTGAAAAAGTACTCACCCACTTCCATTGCTGTAGGGTAATCCAAAATGCACACCACTAGCACAAACTGATAAAAAAACACTTTGGGCAAAGCCCCACTGCACTTATATCACCTTGTAGATCGGAGAAAAACACTCTGTAGCACTTTGGAAATTTTCACACTTTTTCTCCCACACTGTATTCGAAGCTTTTCAAAAGAAGGTAAGCTACGTAAAATGCTTTTGTGTAATGCTATTAATTTTCTCTTCATGAAGCTTTTGTAACGTAGCATGACTTTTATTCATTATTAAAAAGATAACTATCTACCACATGTGAAAAGTAAATTTGAGAGTTTAATGCAAGCTAGAATATTTTATGAAATAAACTTCACTTCCGAAAAGAATGCATACTACTTAAGATATAAATGCATCATTTTCTATTTAATAAGTGTTAACTTAATTCTAAATATGATTTTCAAGGAATCATATAAACAAAATTAAGGGTTGATTGTATATTGTGTAAAAGAAATAGTTCACATTTCCGTCCCTAATTGGCAAATTATTATTCTCTTTAATATACAGAGCAACGCTTATGCATATATCTAAAGACCTTGCCTTTATGCTTATTGTGCTAAGTGCTATTTATTGTATTGTGCTATTAGTGTATCGTATCCCCTTTTTTCCCAGCTGTCATTTCTTCACGTAGATAAAATTCTTCTGCACCGAACACGACATCGTATTACCGTTTGTTTTTTCAGCTACCTGAAAATCTGTTTTCCTACTGATGTTTTCCTGTATAAAGAATTTATGAAAATATTTACCTTATAAGCAGCTCTTTGGGTTATTTATGCATATGATAACAAATGCACTATAAAGTATTGAAGAGAGATATATTTTAAGTCACAATTTTTTCATGAATATTGCCTCAGTGGTTATAATCATGTAAGATTTTATGATCAAATTTGAAAAAAATTCAAATTTCCTAAATAGAATATAATCATTTCAAATATCTTGCTGTAGTTTTTCTAACACTATTACGGATATTCCACCTTCGATGTAATGTACCTATGTATAAAATGAATTCCACGGGAATGGAGATTATACAAAATGCTTTTAAGATTTCAGATCACTTTAATAGGCAACTCTCGCTGGTAATAATTATCTGGTTATTGCACTATGAACCGGAAACAGCTCAAATTTTCTTCAAAAGCCTTTTCACTCCTACGTTTTGAACATGTGATGGCATTTCATGGCAGCTAAAGCTCGGATGCATTGTTTCGCACCAAAAAAAAAATTCTTTTTTCGCAGATTAGGAAGTGAAAATGAACGTCCTTTAAACGTGGTGGTGGTTATATATCTTTGGAGAAAAGAAAGATATTAAGATTCGGAAAAGACTTCAGTTCATCACTATTAAAAAAAAACGATATTTTAATGGCCAGAAATTCGAATAAAATTTTGTTGTTACATTTTAAATACTGTGGTGGCTTAAAAGGCAATTAGGGTGGGTCAAAAAAAGATTATTTTAAAATCGAATTCGGAGAGGGTAGAAAAGCTGCCTCTTTCCTTCAAATGTATGCCTATATTTTTTAAATAATTTTTATTCAAGGTTTTAAGGCCTCTACCAAGAGTTAAAGACGAATATTATTAAAAATAAGATAGAGTCGTATTGCCATTTCGCTTTTTATTATACATATTAATTTTAATGTACGTATGAATTGCACAAATATACCTACGTTTCATCAATTCAACCATTATTTTATTGTTTTATGTCTAAAATGTTTATTTTATCAAATCTGTTAATAGGAGAAAGTTCGAACTATATCGCAATCGCGGAATCATACTAGTCTAGGCATTATACCCATTATCAAGCTAAGTATGCCCAGAAAATAGTACTAAACTTGACCTTGAAAGATGCGCGCGCCCCTCTCGACACCCGACATCCATGCTGTGACACTGAACTTACGCCACCAGGCTAGAGTAGTTTAGACTGCGTGCAGTCGTATAAGTGATTCCTTTGTATCGAGCTTGTTGTTCACAAGGAAACGTTTGTTATACGTTGTGACCCGAGATCAAGATGACTCATTCTAAAAGTATGTTTACGATTCAACAAGCAAAATGCCCAATTTTTGAAGTCCGACCTGAAATGTCATCCTCAGTTTTACCAACAATCCAAGGACGTTTTAAAGTTTTATTCATTCATTAATCACCAACTAAAACGCCAGAATTCAGACAAAGAACCCAGTTTTTAAGTGATAGCTGAAATTGTAGCAGAGAATTGAGAAAAAATATGAGTGAAAGCTTCCATACCAAATTCACTTAAAATGATTACAAATTTAAGGAAGAACTTCATGAACTAAAGATGCATAATCAATTATTTATTGTGATGCAACAAATGAAGTTTACGCCCAGATTTGTTTGTAATTTCAGCAAAATCAATTCAAACGAAAAAAATATACAGATAAGATTAGTTACCGAATATTTGAAATATTTTCCTCTGTAAATGATTTCTAAATACTTCCGGGTATAACTTAACACAGGATTTCGTTTGTTACTGAAGGGATGAGCGTTAAAATTTTTGTATGAACTTAGAAAGCAGCATTATTACTTTCTAAGGAAATTCTAAATTTATTAAACATGATGAAAATACCACTTGGTGCATATACTCTGCAATGGTACACATTTTTGCTGATTTCAATGGGAAAAAAATTATAATTTGTAGAACCACGAAACAGTTTTTTCAGATGCGGAGCTAAATATAAAGGTTCATGTAGGAAATAAAGTTGTGTATTAAGTTTTAAATTTTGTTATAATTTAAATTGAATTTTATGAATATTTTCTTGCAAACAAATAATGTCATTACGTCACTTATTACATCGTTCTCCATGCTCCCTGACTCTGAAAAATTACTTTTGTGGAACAGAAATAAATTCAGTTCAGTTTGAAACTGTCGAGTGCACTCGACTGAAAAGTCAATACTCGTGGACTTATAATTTCTTCTGAATCGGTGTGATGTTTCTCGTTTGAAGGTAGAAATTTCCACTGTGCAACTTTCGTCGGACCATTTCATGCCCTTTGTTGTTTGAGTCCTGCTTTCTCCATTAGGAATCACTTGCGGTTTTCGTTACATTTTGGAAATCCTGTCTTCCAGCAAAATTCCAAGGCTTTTTAGTCAGATTATTTGACTTGAAGAAGTTGTATTTGTTAAATACTCGCGAGATTTTACTGTTCCAGTTTATAAAGATAAAATATGTTTAGAATTTAATTTTTCATTCATAAGAGTAATATCTGTTTCAGTACATTGTTAGTGAACCTCATAATATGTGCAATGTGCATGTGTTCAAGAACTGCTTCCTCACATTCTGTGTCATAGGAGCTCAATTGTCTTCCTGTTCAAGGAGACCGGCACTTTTAAAGCAGAGATCGTGATTCCAATAAGTAGTAAAGCAGGAACATATACATTTATTTAAGCAATCCTCTTTTTTGTGTCTGTGTGCGTGGTAGCAGCCTTCTTGAAATCTGTGTTGATATTTCGAACTGAATTTTCATGATGAATATTGCTGAAGTTCATGAAATGGTGCTGATCATAGTATGAGTAACAGAGTTTACTTAGTTTCATCACGCTCATGCTGCCGAATGGTCTTGTAAGTGCGCAAACAATTATCACTTATTATTATACACTATCTACCAACAAATAATTGGACCCCCCTGCAATCGACGATACCAGCGGTCCTGATACACGTCCGGCCGCCGCCGTTAAATATCGTGTGGGAAACAACAACGCAACCAGTCGCATGCAAGATGCCACGCAGTTCGGAGCTCTCTGATTTCGAGATAGGTGTAATCGTCGGGTATCACAGAAATGGACTATCTATACGTGACATATCCAGCAAGTTGAAATACCCAAATTCGACAGTTGCCTACGTGATTGGCAAGTGGAAGATTAGAGGCGACTGTCGGAATGTGCCCCGACCCGGCAGACCCACAAAACTGGGAGTTAGAGACCGACGAGTGCTGGCCAGAGAAATTCGGAAGAACCGCACCAAATCGATGGGCCACATCTGCGAGGAGTATCAACAGGCATCCGGGAGTGTTATTTCTATGAATACAATCCGTAAGGAAACCCATCTGCTCGGTTATCATGTACGTGCTGCCGCCCGTAAGCCTTTGATCACCAAGTCCAATAGCGCTGCTCGGCTAACGTGGTGCAAATAACGTCGACAGTGGACCGTTGAACCGTGGAAACATGTTGTCTGGAGCTACGAATAAAGGTCCACCCTCTACCGGTCGGATAGCAGGGTATGGGTTTGGCGTCTGCCTGGAGAACGCCTCCTGCCGGAATGTATTGTGCCAAATGTGAAGTTCGGTGGCGGTGGATTTATGCTATGGGGGTGTTTCTCCTGATATGGCATGGGACCCTTGGTCGCAATTCCTGGTTGACTCAACGCCGAGACCTACTGCACCCTTTTGGATGACCATGCGCTGCCTACGTTGTGGCAGTTTTACGGGGTGGACCCATGCTACTTTCAGGATGACAATGCCACCTGTCATGTTGCGAGGTCCACCATGGCTTGGTATGGTGACAATGGGGTTAATAGAATGGACTGGCCTGCGCGGAGCCCTAACCTTAACCCTATAGAGCACCTCTGGAGTGAGTTGGAGCGTCGATTTAAAGGGTGCCCTACCGTCCGCAATCGGTAAAGGAACTGACCTGTCTTCTCTAAGCCGAGTGGAAAAAAATACCGCTGGCCGTCGTACAACGCCTGGTTGAGAGTATGCCCCGGAGGGTCGCCGCTGTAATCGCCGCTTGTGGAGGCTCCACAAACTATTGAAGGTGAATAAACTTCGTTTTCTTTTGCTATCACAGGTGTACAACTACTTGTTGGTAGATAGGGTATATGATTACCCAAAACGTTTTCTGGGGGGAATATTTGATGTTTTGAACTGACTTTGGCGCAACATATGCATTTTTTTTCCGTATAGACTTGGCTATCTGATGTATTTTGCTTGAGGATATGTTGTGTTATTTCATTTCATGATTTCTATGTTAAGTAGCATATTTTCCCTTTTCGTTAATGATTTAAATAAAAGGAAAGTACTAGAAATGTTTTTCACGATTTCTTTTTTCTTAACTTAGGCATATACGGGAATTATTAAACAAATCACTTTATACCAATATCAAATAGTAATGGAAAGTAACAATTTCAAAAGACTTCAGCACAGCTAAAATGTTCTTCAAAGTGATCCAAATTTCGAAAGCATTTCACAAATATTTATCGATCTATACAAATGGAAACATGAGAAATAATGTAAGAGATGATTATTCACACGATAGGATATGGTTCAAATAGGAAACACAATAGGACGTAATTCTATGTTCTGCCTGAGGAACAATAGGATAGAGTCTTCTGGAATGATGAGATTGGAATATGCATGTTTAGCAGTGATGGAATAAAGTATGTCAGAAAAAGAAATGCAGAAGCTTTGCTGCCTGAATGCATTACAGCTACCATGAAGCATTCGGTTAGACTTATGGTCTGGGTTGTATGACAACGAAAGATGTGGCCAGAATTTGTGAGATTAACAGTACCTTAAGTGGCAAAAAATGCATTATCGATATCCTTTAGACACAAATGAGACCTTCGGCACGTGATCTCTCTCGGAGTAAAAGACACGCGGCTCTGTCAGTGATCTACACCGCAAGATTTCCCTGCAACTCCCAGTGAAATTCAAAGCTGCTTATGATAGGACATTATCGAAATAATGTCAACAAAGAATGTCGTTGAAATATTGCAAGAATTACAAAAAATTTATGAATTTATATCAACGTAAGTTATTTTATGTGACGTTCTTTTACATAAAAGGAGTTTATAGCAAGTATTAATTATTTGCCTTTTTTTTGCTAAGAAAAGGAAACAATCGCTGCTGTCCGACTGTTAAATCAAACTGAATCAGGTGAATCACCACGGTGAAATTCCTTGTATTTATTTTTTGTATGATCTTGGTAACGTGACACTGAGGAGTACAGTAAATAATTTCAGAAAACACTTTATGTAATTTCAGAGAACATTAATTTAAAATATTCAATTAGCAAATATGAGAATCCAAAAATTAGACTTACTCGGGGATCGGAATTAACAATTTTCATAATTCTCAAAATTATCTGAAATATCACAGTAAACCTCACCATCCAGATTCTAAATACTGCAACTGAAATTATTTGCTACATTGTAATTTTTTTTCAAATATTAGAACTATATTTTAAAAAAAAAATATCGTAAATTTGCATGCTTCTTTAAATTTTTGAATTATTTAGATTTTAAGTGCCTGGAAGGGGTTACGAAAAATGCTTTAATTTTATGAACGTGTTTTCAAAATCCCATGAAATTTAGAATTTAGAGAAATGTATGAAGGACACTGAGAAATTCCCATGTCGTTCCAACCATATGACAGAATGATGTGAAAAAATGTTATTTTTTTTGCTATTAACTAAGCATTTGATACATGTAATTTATGTTCGATTATTTTAACAGTGTTACCATTTCTATAAAAGAAAACTAGTTTAAATGGAAGGTCAACATCATCATCATTGTCAACCATTATGAATCCACTGCTGGACGAAGGTCTCCCCAATTTTCCTCCACAACGGTCTGTCTTGTGCCAGTGTCCTCCATGTCACTCCCGCATAATTTCGAATTTCATCCACTCACTCTCATGTGGTCTTTTTCTGGGTCTTTTCCTGTCGCGTTTAATCCAATCTGAAATTTCGGCTGTCCATCGATGGTTTGTCCTTCTGTCAGTATGTTCAGCCCATTGCCATTTCAGGGATTTAACTCTGATCACGATGTCTTCCACTATTGTCATTTTTCGGATCCACGAGTTCCTCTTCTTATCTCTCCTGGTTACACCAAGCATGCACCTCTCCATGCTCCTTTGAGTTGTCTGCAGCCTTTGTAAGTCTCTTTTAGTTAAGGTCCACGTCTCTGCACCATACGTAAGCACTGGAAGGATGCATTGATCAAACACTTTTCTTTTAAGACATAATGGCATATTGTTCTTGAAAATTATGCTGTTTCTTCCAAAAGCTCTCCAGGCAAGTTTTGTACGCCGATTAATTTCTTCATCAATGTGACCCTCACTTGATATCTGCTGTCCAAGATAAACGTACGTATATGTTATCTTCAGCTTTTCTCCATCAATCGATAAATCTTCATTTCTTGAAAAAGCATTGAACATCACTTTTGTCTTCTAAAATTTCATTTTTAATCCCACTTCTTTACTCTTGTCAGCAAGTTCCTGAATCATACTCTGCAGCTCTGATGGGGTAGTTGCAAAAATGACTACGTCATCAACAAAACGAAGGTGGGTTAGATATACTCCATTAATTTTTATCTCTTTGTTTTCCCAGTTCAGTAATTAAAAGACATTTCCCAATATGGCATTAAAGAGCTTCGGAGATATGGTGTCACCTTGTCTCACTCCCTTTCCAATTTTTATGTGTGTTGTATTTTCAAACAGCCGAATCTTTGCACTTGCATTTTCATAGATGTTATTATTAATATTAATGTATGTATCTTCAATACCGCAGGATTTCAGAGCCATTGTAACTGCTGATGGTTTCACCGAACCAAAGGCTTTTTCATAATCGATAAAAGCCATGCACAATGGAAGTAAGTAAAGTGTAACTCTCCTGTAACTTAGCAATATTGTTACTAATCCCCAGAAGATTTACTTGCAGAGGGCGGCACGGTGCAGACAAGTTTGGTGATGTCCAAGAAGCAGTGTAAAATTTGCCGTCCCACCAGACACCTACACCGAAGAAGAGCAACGTTCTGTTATCCAATTTTTTTATTAGCGAAGGCGTGAAACCTATTAAAATTCATAACCGAATCAAGTTGCCGTTTCGTGATGCATGTCTGTTACTACAGCAAGTGTACGAACAGTCTAGGAAGTTCCGAAACTGCCTGAGTTCGGTGATAGATTTTCCTAGACTAGGTCAGGTACACAGAGTAGTTACACGAGAGTCCGTTACACCCGTGAAAGGCATTGTCTTGGGAAATCCCTGAGAGACGTCGAATAAAATAGCCGCACTTCTAAACATCAGCAATGGTTCAGTGTACTACATCATCCGTGACATTTTGCAGTTCAGAAAAGTGCCTACACGGTGAGAGCCACGCCAGTTTTTCCTGAACTGAAACAATAACGTGTTCATGCCTGCTAAGAAATTAATTTTGCTGCGCTTTCAGGCAGAAGATTATGGCTTCATAAAAATATTTGTTACTGGAGATGAAACCTGAGTTCACTAACATCAGCCAGAAACCAAGAGAGCGAGCAAGAAAGGGCGCTATCCCTCCTAAGCAAAATGGAAGTTCCGCAGGCAGCCAACTGCAGGGAAGGTTGCGCTGATTCTCTTTTAGGGAAAACTAGGCGTAATTTTGAAGCAGTACAAATAACGGGGGAACACTGTAACTAGAGACACGTATACAGAGAGATCTTATCAGGAATCATTTTCAACCTGCCATCACATCCAAACGACGTGGATATCTCAGTACTGGTGTCTTGTTGCAACATGACAATCTTCGTCCCCATACTTCCCGTGCAGTGGTTGCAACCATTGAAGACCTGACTTCGAGTGTCTATCTCAACCGCTGTATTCACCAGACCTCGCCCCAAGTGATTATTACATCTTTGGACCACTCCATGATGTGATGGGATGAAATACTCTCAGACATGATGCAGAGGTCCAGCAGCTGGTGCATGAGTGGCTGTACGCGTGACCAAAAGTTGTTTTTTATATACAGGAATGATGCACTTTGTAAGAGCTGGAAGTCTTGTATTACAGAAAATGAAAAATACATTGAAAAATGACACAGGTTTGTACCACATTTGTTCAATAAACTATGAGAAAAAGTTCTTTAAGGCTTTTGACTTTCCCCTGTAATAAAACTGAAGACAGTAATTTTTGGATAGAGAAAACTGAAAGTTTACAACAGGAGTAGTCTGTTTAACGACAGCTTGCTTGTCTTTTGAAAAACGAGCCATCCTAATGCTGAGTGCCAAGCTGGGCTAAAAACTAATATTATAATGTATTTCATGCTGTATGGATCGAGAGTCTTACATTAGAATATCATTCAACTGCTGCTTTTTATTTTTTGTTATTACATTTATTTCTACGTTTTAAAAACAACCTTGTGCTGTGAAAGAGATAAACCACTATTACGAAGGAACGTTAGATCTTTCATTTACTGAGTAATGTGCGTCGGTCTAACAGAAAACAATATTTTTAAATACTGGTAAAAAAACCCTGTTTAATCAAAGACGAAACGGGTCAGTATATTAAAACATTATCTTAAGCCATGTGTTGTTGCATAACACGGAAGATTTTATTTCAAAAGCTTTCCATATTTGACACAAATATAATATCTATTAATAAATAGATCAAGTTTTAAACATTCATTTGTGCGACTCATTGTTTTAAACTTTGCGATCATCAGATTTCTAGGATCATGAACCGAGTGTGTTGTATTAACAAATGAAATATTTTTGCATTTCCAATAAGCGGAAATTCATTGATAACATTTGTAGGTGAAGAGGACAGCATATGGAATTAACTTGCAGTGTGGATACCCGTTACTAACTTTTTACCGAATTAAATATCTTGAAAACTGCGCCCTGTTTTCATGTAGCTCTGTACTCAGGGGACAAAACATTAGAGATACCAACCTAATTGTGTGTTTGTCCTCCTCAAACGTAAATAACTGGGTGTACAGGAAGAGGCTTCGACTCCACCAGATGCTGCATGGTTTTCAGAGGAAATGCCAGCCATGCCTGTTGTAGCACTGTCCACAACTTCGCCCGAGACGTTTATCCGGCCTTCATGTAACAGTTGTTCCGCCCCAAAGCATCTCAGGGTGTTGGGCAAGGGATGGTTCCATATTCAGATGAGTGTTCCTCAACCAATGTCATGGTGGCTGCGGCCCTCTGGGGTTTACATTGCCTTGCTCAACCAGACCATTAGCAATAAGATGCGCAAAGACCATGGAAACTTGCAGAGGGTCTGCCAGCACATTCAGGTAGTGCGCAGCGATTACGGACCACATCATTCACAATGCGGGACATAATCTGTCACATGAGGAGATTCTCTAGACCATCACAGAACAACACCGCCTTTAACAAAAGCGACCTGGCACGACGGTTTAATGGCCTCAAGCTGTCAAAGTCACACCTGCACTCTTACGTCAGCTCGGTATAGCTGAATACGTGATTCGTTTTCAACACGACGCTAGGCCACGGTACAAATATTCAGTTTTGATGTCCCCAGTGCCAGACGAAGTGTAATATGCGCAGTCAACAGTTTCACAGATGTAAGGTGTTACCCAGGCACCCCGGGTATGCAGCGTACGTCGTACCATAGGATATGCAGCACAAGGTATGCAGCTTTCGATCGATGACACTGCTTAGGCTTCCGACATTTAATCACGATGGGATTTGCGCTGTCGTTTTTTAGCGGACTCTCTGAAAGTGCCTGGCTATTCTACGTCGACCCGGTCATCCAAAGTGTGCGGTTGATAACCGCTGGCTATCTCGGCGCTAACATGCCTGTTAATGCTATACCCAGATGCGCCCTTGATACGGTTACCTTCAGAACACTAGGGTTCTTTTCACTAGTACGATAGATTGGCTAAAGTGTCATGCTCCGAAAATGCCTCAAAGATCAAAGTCTCTCAGATCACCACGCTTACTCATTTTTATTAATTGCGACTCCCTGTTTAGAAGCCCTGATTTAGGCCTATTTTTCGCTTACTTCCGGTTTGGTTCTGTTCAAGTGTCGAGCGTGATGCCTAAGTTAACTACGGATCAGCCCTATCTCTAAAGCTTTTTCTTATGAGTGTACATCAGTGTGACATCCAAATCAGCTACTGAGACACATTTCTGAATGTTTCTTAGCTATTCTCACTATCATGTTGTTTTAGCACTCCTCTAGCAGATACACAATACACCTACAATAAGTAGTTTCCAAATTTTATTCGATATCTCGAAAGAGTGTTTGCTACCTTCTCTTTTATGCAGACACTTATTGGTACAATTCCTGTAAGTATTAACATTTTAAGTGTAACGTTCAGGGAACGGAAAGAGATACATTCAAGGCAACACAAAGAAGATCAAAATAAAACAAGAAAGAGGACACCGAATTTTCAGGTGTAATAAGGACGTCTTTTGAATCCGTTCTGACGAAAATTAAATTTATCAAAGCTATTTAAAGTCAATGGAACCGCTATGGAAAACAATAGTATCTGACAGAAGGAAGAAGTTTTTCAATCGGGTTTTTAATTCCTCAGATACTGCTGTAAACAGCATCATGAGCTTACGCCCTACGGTTGAAGACTTGTGTTTTAAGAAAAATATGATTTATATGAGAAATATTTCGCACCGGAAAAGCTCCCCAACGCAGAAACAATTTTTCAAATCGGACTCTTAGAAACAGAGATATCGACTAAAATAAAATGTGGCTTTACGTTCCCTGGTGGGAAAACCGTGCATTATTTTAGGAAGAAAGTATTCTCAAAAGGTTTTTCCATATGAGCGGTAACGGTCCAAGAAAAAAAAATTAGTCGAGTATTCAGGAGCCGAGATTTTGCTGCAAATACATCAGAAACAGAAATTAACTCATTTGCCAAGCATTAGAAATTTGTGAAAAATAATTTCCATCGGGTCTTGTGTGTGATACAGGAAGAATTTTTCAAATCGGAGTTTTAGGAGCAGAAATAACGCAGTAAACGCAATTTACCATTGTGTCCTAGCGGAAAGTCTATGATTTAATTGAAAATTTTGAATTTATAGGAAAAACTTCTCCCATCAGAAACACTATACAACAAATAAGGAATTTTTCAAATCGGACTTGTAGAATTAGAGATATTGACAAAAATAAGATATACGTCTAGGCCCCCTGGCGTAGAAACCGTGCATTATTTCAAGAAGAAAATATTCCTAAAAGGTTTGTCGACATGAGGAGTATCGGTCTACAAACGACTTTTTTCAGTCGAGGTTTTGGAACCTCATATTTTGCTGCAAATACATCAGAAGCGGAAATTAAGTCTTACGCCACGTGGTGGCCAAACCAATTTTTACAAAAATTAGAAATTTTGTGCGAAGGATTACCCATCACGAGCTGTATACGGTGCAGAAAGAATTTTTCAAATCGGTGATTTAAAAGCAGATATATAGGGGGAAAGCAATATACTGTTGCGCCCCCTAGCGGGAAGTGTATGAATTTCTAGAAAATTTTGAAATTATATGAAAAATATGTCACACTGAAAACACTATCCAAGAAAGAAGAAATTTTTCAAATCAGACTCCTAGACGTAGAGATATTGACAAAAACAAGATATACCTCTACGCCCCTGGAGGAGAAACAGTGGAATATTTTAAGAAAATATTTCGAAAACGTTTATCGATGTGAATGGCATCAATCCACAAAATAATTTTTTCAGTCGATATTTTAGAAGCTCAGATTTTAAAGCAAATACATCAGAAGCAAAAATTAACACTTACGCTCCCCGGTGGTCAAAGTATTCTTTATTAAAAATTTGAAATTATATGCATAATATTTTTCTTCAGGAGGTGTATCCGCTGAAGAAGACATTTTTCAAATCGGAGTTTTAGAAGGAGAGTTACGGGGAAAAGTAATTTAATGTTATGCCCCCTAGCGGAAAATCTATGCGTAATTTGAAAAAAGTACCTACATCTAAAATACTCTTCGACATAAACTGAATTCAAAGATAAAATAGTTTTTTTTCAATCTGATGTTTAGGAGCAAATATGTGGAATAAAACGTATTTTTGAAATCGACATCATCTGTTTTTACGCCCTCTAACGGCGAAATTGTACATCGTGAAAAAAACAAAATGAAGGATCATCATTCGCATATTTCAAGCTTCCCAATGCAAAAAGAGTTTTTCAAATCAGACTAATAGTTGCAGAGATATCGTGGGTACAGGTGGACCGACGGACAAACCGATAACATAAGCACGATCTGTTTTTACAAAAGACGAGCTAAAAACAAGAATGTGTACATATATGAAGGTACAACACATAAATTTTCATTTTAATATGCATTGCATAAGTTTCGTTTCTTGTTCAGTTAGATGATCAATTCAGCTTTAATTCTCCTTTAAAATCTTTGCATCTCACTTTCGTTCTTATAGCCGTAGTAATAACAAGTAAAAATGCTGGGTATTCAGTTTTTTGTTGTCTGCCGAAATGTCTTGCCGTGGGTGTTTGGTATATTTTACTACAACGATGCAAGCTAAGGTATTATTAAACAAAAAGAGGATAATGCATGTTTAATGGAAAAAGTGTGATTTACCTGTTTTAAATTTTAATTAGGAGTTATGTGTAGTATGATGCACTTTTGTGACGGCATTAAAACTTTTAAAAATTGTAAAAATACAACACCACCATTTGCCATTCTATAGCATGGAGAGGTATCTAATGTGATAGAGATGTCTCTTACTTCTGTTTAATAAAATTTGTACAATACAATGCAAAATCTATGTATATATGCATACGTGTGTGTGTAATATTTATTAGATATTAATTATTCCATAAAGTTAAATTTCACAAATATTTTTCCTGAGTTGACTTCTGGACACAGTTTTTGTGATTTTGGCAATATTAGAAGTGGAATATATTCGCACATTTATCCAGTCATTTAGCAGAATGGTTCCTTTGGTATTTGAAAGAGGTTTCTTTCAGTAATACTTGTAAAACATTTAAAAAAATATTGAATGTTTCATTTTTTGCTCTTAAAAGTTCATAGGCTTTTTCAATTTGATAAAACAATCTTCGGGTACGATTTTTCAGACATTTCTCATTGGACATTTATTCCCATTCAACTTATTTGACCTTTAGTCAGTTTTTAGCACGTCTTTTGTGAAAAAAGATCGTGCTTATGTTATCAGTTTGTCCGTCCGTCCGTCAGTCTGTCTGTACCCACGGTATCTCTGCAACTATCAGTCTGATTTGAAAAATTCTTTTTGCATTCGTCAGCTTGAAATATGCGAATGATGATCCTTCATTTTGTTTTGTTTTTTTGCGATGTACAATTTCGCCGCTAGAGGGCGTAAATGCAGATGATGTCGAATTCAAAAATACGTTTTATTCCACATATTTGCTTCTAAACATCCGATTGAAAAAATTATTTTATCTTTCAGTTCCATTTATGTCGAAGAGTATTTTAGATATAGTTTATTTTACAAGTAACGCATAGATTTTCCGCTATTGGGCGTAAAAGTAAAATACAGTTTTTCCGATCACTCTCCTTCTAAAACTCCGATTTGAAATTTTTTTTTTCAGCGGATACATCTGATGGAAAATCTTTTGCATATAATTTGAATTTTGGTAAAAATACTTTGTCCACCAGTGGGCGTAAGTGTTAATATTTGCTTCTAATACATTTGCCATAAAATCTGAGCTCCTAAAATATCGATTGAAAGAATTATTTCGTGGAGTGATGCCATTCACACCCACAATCCTTTTCGGAATATTTTTTTCTTCAAATATTCCACAGTTTCTCCGCCAGGAGGCGTAGATTTATATACCATTTTTGTCAGTATCTCTACTTCTAGGAGTCCGATTTCAAAAAATCCTTCTTTGTTGGATAGTTTCTTTCGTTTGACATGTTTTCATATAATTTCAAAATGTTCAAGTATTTCATAGACTTTCAGCTGGGGGGGGGCGTAAAAGGTAAATTGTGTTTCTCCCTATATCTCTCTGCTTCTAAGTCTCCGATTTGAAAAATTCTTTCTGCACCGGATACAGCTCCTGATGGGAAATTGTTTGCACATAATTTCTAATTTTTGTAAAAAAAAAATGGTTTGGCCACAAAGGGCCGTAAATTTTAATTTCCGCTTCTGATATATTTGCAGCAAAATATGTGCTTCTAAATTCTCGATTGAATAAAACGTCGTTTGTAGACCGATACTAATCATGTCGACAAACCTTTTAGAAACATTTTCTTCTTAAAATAGTGCTTGGTTTCTTCGCCAGGGGTTGTAGATGTATATCCTGTTTTTGTGAATATCTCTAATTCTAGAAGTCCGATTTGAAAAAAATTCCTTCTTTGTTGGATAGTGTTTCCGATGCAAAATGTTTTTCCTATAAATTCAAAATGTTCAAGTAAATATACAATTTCCAAGTAAATTTTTCGCTAGGGCGCCCAAATGTAAATTGTGTTTTCTACTCCTAAAACTCCGATTTGAAAAATTCTTCCTGTATCGCATACAAGACATGATGGAAAATATTTTTCACATAATTTCTAATGTTTGGTAAAGAATGGTTTGGCCACCAGAGGTCATAAGTGTTAATTTTTGCTTCTGATGTATTTGTTGCAAAATATGGGCTCCTGAAAACTCGACTAACTTTTTTTTCTTGGACAGATACCGCTCATTTGGATAAACCTTTTGAGAATACTATCTTCCTAAAAGAATGCATGGTTTTCCCACCAGGGGACTTAAAGTTACATCTTATTTTTGTCAATAACTCTGTTTCTAAGAGTTCGTAAGCTCACGATTCCGTTTACAGCAATATCTGAGGGATTAAAGACCCGATTAAAAAACTTGTTTCTTCCGTCAGATACTATTGTTTTCCATACCGGTTCCATTGACTTTGAATAGCTTCGATAAATTTAATTTTCGTCAGAACGGATTCTAAAGACGTGCTTATTACACCCGAAAATTCGGTGCCATCTTTCTTGTTTTTTATTAACATAGAATTCTATCTGTGGCACTTCGGAGGCACCAAAACTGGTACGCAAGATATGTGTTCCTAAAAATCTCTCCACTTTTTTCTTCCGATATTCATTTGGTATTATTTAAAAGAAAACGCTTTCCACACACAAAATTATTCAACCGCTGACACGAGACTGACTCATCTTTTGGAAATTAGCCGAAACTGCTGTCATGCCGAGTGTGTAGCTCACGTCATGAGCTTCGTTTCTAAGAGATGAAATCAAATGAAATTTCCACGAAAAATTCGGAATAACAACATGTCATTCCGTTTCTCATCAGTTCCTGCTTTACAATAACAATAGATCGGTCATCATATTGTGTGGTTTATTCGTTTACTGTTATAATAGTGTACTCGTTTTGTTTGCCATGTGTAATGTCGTTGTAAAGTAAAACGTGAAGTTGAGTAGAAATAATTTAGTGGTAAGAATTTCGAATAAAACGGAATCCAGTAATCTTTGAGTTTTTGCTTTGACTTCTGTTCTTAGTACAACTAATGTCAAGGTTAGTTTAACAAAAATAAAATTTAACCTGAGTATCAGTGTTACATTTTAATTAAATTAACCTAAAATCCTGAAAATTGGCAAAGTGGACCCTAGATATCGTGTGAATGCTATGAAACGTTTTATATCAAACATTTATTAATTATAAAGATGCATGATGCATCTTTCCCACTGAGCGTAATTTGAAACGACGGTATTTTATGTAAAAAAAGAAATACAAGTGAGTATCACTTCTTTTTGAATCGCGCTGATTACATGGATAAATCGGTTGACTTCCTTTGTGTACAGACATCAAAAAAAAAAAAAAGAAAAACGAGCCACCCCCTTAACTTTCGAACCGTTTGTCGCATGGAAACAAGTAAGATACCGTTGGAAAGCACTTGAAGGGAACTATTATGTGATGTGAAGAAAATTGCTGATAAAGCAAATTAACATGCTAATTAACTATCTATCTCCGAATTTCTCCATATACGAGGTATGTTATTTTACGCGCATTCTATTCAGCGCATAATAAAACCCTTAAATTCCAAATTTCATACAAATCGACCATCAAATGCGTGTACAGTGAGCTAAGGAAAAAAGATACCGCCAATGTTAAACTGCAAAAAGTATTCTTGACTTGTATAATTTAATCGAGAACAGATACCGTGATTCCGTGTAGAAACAGTAAAACACAAAGAGGCCCAGATAATATGAGCCTCTAATCAAAATCAGAACGGGTATATTTAGGGAATTATAAATTATGAAATATGATCGTGAAAAAAATGAATTATGACCATATCTGGTTGGTAGTCCGATGAATGCGAAATATCATTAAATGCTTAAATTCAAATTTTCAGCGCGGTAGCACAAAACCTTGCTGAGATATAAGCGAAAACTCAAGCATACATCGATTAAGAGCCCTTGCATAGAAAACATATTTTCCTGTACTTACTGTAGAACGGTTTACTAGGCGGTACTACGAAACACTTAGGAGAAAGTGTTTCTACGTGAAGTTGGTTGAATGAAGCAGTAATGATGTTATATCCTTAAATTCAGAATAGCAGATTTTAATGATGAACATCATAAGTTAATAGTTTTGCACATAAATAACGTAACTTACGACATACTTCTTGCAATTACATATTTAAATTTTTCCTATTGCTCACATAGCTGACTCTTGTATATTGTTTAATCCAAAAACGCAAAAAAATAGCACGTTTCACAAAACGAAAGCTTTGTATGTGTGTTCTGTGTATTTTTTACATAAATACCTTTACATCTTCGTTATATTATGCAATTGTGGTCATGAAAATGAAAATTCCTAATTGTTCCCTGCGCAAGTGAACCCGTGTGCCTGGTTTTTTTCGTATTGCAGATTTTATGTTGTGTCCATTCCGTCTCGAATTACAGTATAATACGAATGCAATTGCATATCGTTTCGATTCATTGATATATTCCATTGTAGAGATACTGCTTAAACTGACTGTAATATATTTAGTTGCGATACAGAAGCCGAATGAATCTCCGTGTGTAGCCTGGATCTGCACACAAATTTCCTCTTCGGCATTCGTCGTTTTCGACTACCGGTTAAGAAAATAACCGTAACCAGTAGGATTTGGAGCATTAAGCTTATTTAGTGTAGTTTAATACGGTTCTAATTGCATTTTTCTTTTCTTTTGTTTTCTTTTTCATTTCTTCTACAATATAAATAAAATAATAACTGGTTATATTCCGCGATAAGAAAAAATAGTTATATTCTGAGAATTTCGTAAATTAAGAAAAAAGGTCAAAGTGGAAAAACATAAATGGATTTAATTTTTTTTATATTATTAGTGGCAAATGTTTTATTTTTATTTTATGATGTTCCGTAATGTATAAATATTTCACTGTGTATTTCGCAGTAAAATGTTGAAATCTTTATGTTATAGGCAAATTCGAATTTATAATTATATTTTTTAGAGCCGCGGATGGCTTAGTGGTTAGCAGTACAGACTATCGATGCAAGGTCCTCAGGTTCGAACCTGGGCTGATCTTTCAGAGATGGTGTGATTTGCTAACAATCGCTGAATATCCGCCGTGCATCGGACGAGCACGTTAAGTGACGGACCCCAGGCTGGACCCACTGGTTAAATGGGTATCCTTTCTTATGTCCCCCCTGAAATTATCTCACCCCTCTATGTGCAATATCGTACTTGTACGGTGGCGCCATCTGCTGAACTCTAATCTCACTACAAACTGTTCTGTCAAAGTCGCTAGACTTGCTCTCATTACTTCCGTTTCTGTGTCCTGCCCAAAAGGCGATCTCGCTGTAGGTGGCTGGGACCTAAACTCTACTCACTGTGGACGGAACTCCTACAAGAAAATGGCAAATACTGTAATTATATTTTTATTTTTCCAGTACAATACAAACAAGAAGTAGAACACGATATTGATATATGTTTTAGTTTGACACTATAATTTTCAGTTTTATTTAACTTTCACATTATCAAATACATTTTTCTTACAATCACTAATATTTACCCTTGCTCCAAAGTAGCAGCTCACACTATCTAGTGCATTTAAGTTAAACAAAAAAATTTTCTGAGCATGTTAGATGCAAAAAGTGGTTATCTTTAGTTAAGAAATCATTTTGCACCGTCAGTTCAATACTTCGAAGTGTTCTAATTTTTGTCCCAACAGTGTGCCATAAATAGTAGCATCACCTTAGGGAATTGAAATTTAAAAGTAATAAAACTTAGTTTTAACACCCTGTTGGTGGAAAAAATATATTAATCCAATTGCTATAAATAAACAAAGACATCGCTCTTTCCACGTTTTAGCAACACCCAGAAACCGAAAAATTATTTGGCCACTGCTCGGGAAACGAATCCCAGATCTCTCGATATCCAGCTGAGAGATTTAGGATTCCTTTCCCATGCAGTCACCAAATAACAATTTTTCGGTTGCTGTGTGTTGAAAAAACGTAGAAAGAGCGATGTCTTTGCTTATTTGGAGGATTTTCATCAATTGCTATAGATTTTTCATGCATGGTCTTCAAAAAATGTAACATTTACAGTTAGAAAACTATTGCGTGGCAAAAAGTTCCTTTTTACTGTTAAAAAAGGATTTTTGATTTGATTAAGCGAACTTTAAAGTCAGTTCCATATACTAGAAACAATTCACGGTTTTCACATTTTTTATTCCGTTTTGAAGGAATAAAAAACAATTGTGCACCAAAATAATGTATAAAAACCAAAGTTTTCTGAATATCTTAAGGAATGAATCAGTTTGAAATTCTGAAATTCTAGTGTATAGGAAAATGTACAGCCGTAGAATTAGCAAAACCACAATTAACTTTATTAACAGTACATTACAACCTAGTTTACAGATTGGTAATCATTGCACACTACGCGATTTAATGCCAGTTCAAACATCTTCATATAAAACACTTTATTGCGGCACAGTACTAAGGTCGTACTCTCAACTAGACTATAATTCACACTAAATACAAAACTGCAAAGGAACTGTATTATAAAGAGCTAATAAAACATACATACCCTTGAAGCTCCTGTAGGCTGGAAATCTCGAGGAATTTCACGAATCCGTTTGGAGCGCAGTTCTTCACTTCCGAGAAATTTAAACACTGGCGCTTTAGGACCTGTGTCGTAATTGCTACGGCAATTTAGTACAAAACAATGTGAAGGCATATTAGAACTAAAAAGAATAATTTAACACCGTGAAATAAATAACAAAGTGTTGAATGATATAAATCAGTCAGCTGCAAGAACAATGAACAAGGTGAAAATATTATTATTAACAATGAACAACCTTATGGAGCAACGCTACAATAATCTCACATGATAACAGACGCTAACTATGGTTACTGCCGTTCGTCAAATTTAACAGGTCTTCCTGTAGTGACGTCAGACGTTGGAGAGCAGTAGGTGTTTGAGCCCTGTTTCAGGGGGCGTTGGTTGTGAGGGACAAAATGGGAAAAAGTTCATACTTTCGAACAAAGAAAATTATATTGTTTTAAATTGACACGTGGAATTATTATATGACAGGTGCAATTTTAAATTAAAAGACATAGCTGTTCCCTTTAATTCGTATGTTAAGCACCATAAATATGAAAAGAAAGTGCGTTTTTGAGGTGGAAATTAACAAATAATTTGGAACAGATCGCACGCTTTCGTAACACTTTGCTAAAGCCATTTCCAAAAAGAATAATGGCTGTGGAATATATTTAGCTCCTGTGGCCTGACCTTTAACCCAATTTCGATGATATTAAACAGAATTGGTTCAGTGTACCTCCGGAACAACATACTAAAGTTTTGTTGCAAAAGAAGCATTTTTAGCCAAGTTATGAGGATAATGGTTGTGGAATAAATCTGTCTCCTGTGTCCTGTCCTTTAACCCCATTTCGATAATATTCAACAAAACAGGTTCAGTATATCTACGAAACAATATGATAAAGTTTTGTCGGAATCAAAGCATTTTTACGTACGTTATGACGCATAAGGGCGATGGAATGGATCCCGCTCCTATGTTCTGACCTTTGACCCCATTTCGACCGTTTTCTACAGAGTTCGTCCTCAAGCTGTCCCCTACTACATACTAAAATTTCATTGAAATCGAATCATTTTTACTCAAGTAATCGTGCGGTCAGGCAGACAGACAGACAAAGCTGGAGCATATACGCTTCTTCAACTTACGGTTGGAAATCGAAAAAAAAAAGGATTTCGTAGTTCTGCTCAATTTTCTATTATGAGACAACGTTTCAGTGATACGCGAATGCTCAGTGCCTCGGAAAATGTAAGGATCGGAAACCAGAAAATTCAAAACAAATTTAACTTGCACAGATTCAGGTTTTACGTTATTAGAAAAATGCATACTGTTTATTCTAATATTAATTCAATTTATTAGTACGAATAAATGAAGCTTTTATAAAAGAAATGGCAAGGGTAAATGAACTCCGTCCTTGGATGGCCCAAGTTACCGTACAAATCACTGTCAGGGCCTTTGCTCTGTACTCTGCATTCAATTTTTCCGAGGTTCGGGTAAGACGCCAACTTTCCAGCATTATCATTGTCCTTCCAGGAAAAGAAACATTCCAGGTGTTTATTCCCAGATTTCGATATATGGATGCCCCCTCTAACTTTATTTGCAAATATTTTCGCTATTAACCATCCGATTTGGATGATATTTATAATTTAAGGGTTTTTCCGTGCGCTAAATGGAATGTGCATAAATAACATACCCCCTGTATGGAAAAATGTGGAGATAGCGAGCTAATTAGCATGTTAATTAGTTTAATTAGCATTTTTCTTCGCATCACGAGAGTGTTCCCTTCGAGTGCCTTCCAACGGTACCTTACTTGTCTATTTGCGGCGAGTAGTTCTAAAGTTAAGTGGGGTGGTTCATTTTTTTTTTTTTTTTTGATTTCTGTACAAATTTGAAAGGGTAAGAAACGACTACGCATTATTCACAATTTTACTAAATCATTCAGCCCGACATTTTTGAATATCATTCAAAGAAACAGTTTGAACACCGGTAGAAATAATACTACTGAATATCATTTAAAAAAGCGTTTTAAAAACTGGTAGAAAAATAATCATGATACTACCGAAGGTCTTCGAATGCACGAAATAGTAAAAGGTGTTCCTGAAATAACCAGAGAAAAACATATTTAACCGACGATTGATAATCTACATTGATGATTGAAATCACATTTCAGGTTTTGTCTAGTTGATTGTGTATAATCTATTTATTGATTTCCGGAAATGCAAGAAACTGACACAGAGCAACTAAGGGGAGAAGAAAAATTCCAAACATTGTTTACTCAATAAAGCTGTGACTAGGCTTACCGTGTAAATGATGTTTCCATATGTTCCTGGATAAATGGCTTAAATGACATGTCAAACACTTCGTCTTTGATTGAATCCCCGAAATTAAGCAAAATGTAAATTGAAATATTGTACTGTACTAAAAAAATTGGGTACAACAAATTTGATTTCTGAGTACAGAAATCAAGATATTTTAAAGTCATAATTCATGATTTTTCAGCTACTCATAAGGTCACTTACTGATGAGACCAAGTGTGAGTTTTTGTTAAGACATTTCTTTAACCACACAGGTAGCACAGCATTTAAATTTAACGTACACCCAAAGCTGATCCACCGTCTTTCAGGAACAGAAGGCGATCGTTCAGTGTTGGGCCTACGTTACATTGCAAGGCTGTATCACCTGGGCATTCTCATTCTCAGAATATAATTTCAGGTCACTATATAAATGAAGATTTTTATTCAGATCTGACCGTTGTTACGTAATATGTTTTCGTATTTCGCTTGTGAGTGACAAATCATTTAGTAAAGACACCGAAATTTATTTTATTATAAATGTTACTATCGTACCGATAATGATGCAAATGAATTTCCCAAGGCAGTGTCTCGTTTCTTCTAAACGATCATCATCATAATCATCAACCACAGGTAAAATTTCCGTAGATGTCAGATTCCATTTTAAATTAATTGTCTCGTTGCAGCTTATCCATTGCACAATGGTTGGGTTCTTGAAGAGGTTTCATCGCACCAGTTTTTAATATCGTCAGTCCTCGCCTAATGAGGGCTTCCTCTTTCACTTCTTCCGTTCATTAAGCCAAACACCAAAGACTTTATCTTTCTGTCGTTTTTAATTCTGCAGATCTATCGAAAAAATCCTAGTTCTCTCCGTATAACTTTTTGAAACAAGTTCTCTCTTAGTTGTATTCTTCTGTGCACTTCATGCTTATCCTCTGAGTCCAATCGTTTCATAAGATTTTACGATTTCGTTCAAAAGCAAGAATCCTCCTCTTCAAGTCTTTTGTGAATGTCCAAGATTCGCATCCATATAGCATGCTGCTAAATATGCATGTCTTCAAAATACTGAACTGAGTTTTATGGCTAATAGCTCTGCTCTTCAAAATTTTGTTTGTGGCTTTTAACAGGGTATTAGTTTTTGCAATTCTAATTGTAATTTATATTTTGCTGCTTAAGTCATATGCTATGCAGATTTTTATGCAATAATGTCCAAATTATTCTGCGCCGCCCCGGTGGCGCAGTGGTCTAAGGCGCTGGCCTCTGATCATTCGTCCGTAAGGGGACCGGGTTCGAATCCCGGTTAGGCATGGATGTTGTGTTTGTCTTCCGGCACTGGCTCTCTCCCTTCCCTGGAGCCAGTGACCCTAAATTAGGGACGGGCGACTGCTTATAGCCCATTGAGTTGCTCACGGTTGTCGTTAAACCTCCAATCAAAAAATATATTCTGCATAAGAGAGAAATGTTTGAATTGATCTATTTTAAATCGACTCGGATAACTTACGAATAAACACAAGGTGTTTTCTCAGAAACGTAATTCCTTTCTCTCCAAGATTGCGTAATATTATTTGTCTGAACTTCTTAAAGAAGTTAATTGTAATCTATTCCATTTATGTTGTCAGTAGTTGTGGCGTATTCGTTCTTAACAGTTTTGATGGCGGAAAAGTGTTTTTACTTTCGATTGACGATGACGCTATATGTTGCAATGCACGTTTTGTCGCTCATATGTTTTTGCCGGTATCTTCTCTGCATTGGGCTGCTCGTTCCCGTGGCATTTTGCCGACTCTCAAATTTTCACTATGATGTTGTATTAGCAAATAAATACAAATGTCATGGTATCCTACATGTATAAATGGTCTCTTGTTTTCGAGA
This sequence comes from Macrothele yani, assembly GCA_039090855.1. Lineage (NCBI taxonomy): Eukaryota > Metazoa > Arthropoda > Arachnida > Araneae > Macrothelidae > Macrothele > Macrothele yani. Next base: position 128,844,763 of record CM077015.1, on the reverse strand, counting down.
TTACTCTTCAAAGTAGTATCTAATGTGAAACATTTTACGTGCTTTATTAATTTGATAAGATCCCTTCGGCACGACTAATGATGACTCATATATTTATAATAATGGCTATGATATTTTAATTTGTGTGTTTCTCTACATGCTCCGTAGCAATGCAACTCCAGGTATATCTTTATCTCACATAATTAATACTAATGGTTTCCATTTTATTACTAGTCGTAATGATGATGTTATGAGGTTCCTAAAAACAGCATGCTACATTTCATATCTATATCGATGGGTATAAATCAACCAAAAAAATAATCACTTTTTTATATTCCGATTTTTTTCACGATAGGAAAACGTCTTTGCAACTAAGTTTTTCCGGTCCTCGTCCGAACCCTACCTCTGGTTTTCTTGTATAGCCTGCCGAATGTCATCAGTTTGCATGAAAAAATCTCAATTGCTCACATTATTAGTTAAAACAAGATTTGTCACCGGAAACTGGTATGTAGGAATGTTTGAAAACTTATACTGAAATCAGTTTACCTCCCAATGCAGTTAAAAGCCAATTTTCTTTCGAATTAATTCTAATAACTTGGGTTTTGTTCTGAAGGAGAGAAAAAGTACCATTTTCTTTGCAACAGGCTGACAATATAGGGCACAAATTCCTCAATTAGGACGAAACTAGGATTTCAATGACTAGGATTTATACATTAGCGAAATAGAAATGGACCTACTAGTATCAAGCCTATTGCATGAAGTGCTTCCTCGTATCTGTGAAAGGAACTAATGCTCATATCACTTTCTGAAATATGTCACTTTAAGAAAATATTAAATGTGTTCTCGACCCATATGAAGTAGCGAAACCCTGAACAGACCAGTCTTTCAGTAAAATGCCAATAGCTTGTATATTTTTCTGAGATTAAAGTAATAAATTTCTTTTGATTCCCATTCGATTAAACGATATAGTGGGTAACTGAAGAACATTTCATGAACGGAAATTTATAATGAATCATATGTGAAATTTCCAGATTCTGATTAAGTTTAAAGATGAATTACTTGTTGTCATGTCCCCTTCATGTAGTCGGCAGTGTGGCTTCCTAAAACGCATAAAACACTTATCCCAGATCTGCAGAACGACATCTTTCATAGATTTCTGTAAGAGAGATGAAGATAATCTTTGTGAAATAAGAAAGTAAAGGAAATATTTCTATTCTCATAGAAGAGATTCTACAGGAAATATTTCTATTCTCATAGAAGAGATTCTAAAGGAAATATATTCTATTTCGATGGTTAAAAATAAAGGTAAAGAAAATTTCTGTAGTGAAAGCACATGACACTTGCAATATAGCGACTCATAGTAAAAATGCAATTTTCTTCCAGTGTTACATAGTCAAATAAATTTGTTTCCATAAAACTTGGGAATTCGATATTATTCTTCGGGAGTCAGACCTCAAGTTTCTTCTTCTAGAGGTACTCCAAATACACTCGCGGAAAGTGAAAAAAGAACACCAAGAAGGATTTGGCGGACGATCATGAAATTTACATATGCTAATGGGGTCGAGTTTACGTAGGTGTGATGTTAATTTCGGGACGAACCGGTAAGCGCTTACGCCACAGCACAGTATTATATGCAAATTATCGTCCGTGGTATTTAAAGAGTACGGCGAAGTGAATGTAATGAGTCGTTGGCGTACGGACAGGTGCGAAGACCCTGAAGAAGCTTCAATGCCTGGACAAGGAAGACGTGTAGGATTTCAGCAGTTATCGGACATTGAGCGAGGTCGTCTAGTCGGACTCTGGTAAGCCGGGTGGTCGTATCGTCGTGTTGCGGATCGAATTGGACGGGAAGTATCGGTGGTGGTACGATGGTGCCGCAGATGGTCCGAGGAACATTCCCACACAAGAAGACGTGGAACCGGGATTCACAGACGGACTGATGAGCGGACCGATCGACGCATAAAAAGAGCGGCGTTGTCAAGCAGAACATCCAGTGCGACGGAATTCCGAGCTGCCGTTGCACCTGATGGGATTGTGCGAACAATCCGCAACCGTCTACTGGATGCAGGAGTACGTCTATGTGTGCCTCTGACATGTGTACCTCTGACTCCAGCCCACTGTCAGGAACGGCTGCAGTGGTGTCGCCAACGTCTGCACTGAAGAACGCAATGGCGATCTGTCGTGTTCAGCGATGAGAGCAGATTCTGCTTGGGAGCCTCTGATGGCCGTATGCGTGTTAGTAGACGCTAAGGGGAGCGTCTCCACCCTTCTTGAATCCGCCAGCGACACACAGGGCCTACACCTATTCTCCTCGTTTGGGAAGCGATCAGCTATCACTCCCGTACACAACTAGCTTTTTTACTGGGTACGTTAAACAGCACCTCCTACATCAACAACATCATTCAGCCCGTTGTTGTGTCATTTATAAGGTCGGTCCATTGTGGTGTTTTATAGCAAGATAACACACGCCCACAACGGCACGTGCAACGCAACATGCACTTCAGGGTGTGAGACAACTTCCATGGCCTGCACGTTCACCGGATTTGTCCCCCATTGAGCACGTGTGGGATTTTATGGGACATTGATTTATCCGGTCTCCACAGCCAGCCACGACCATCCCAGATTTACGCGTCTAGTTTGAGGGAGCTTCGAACTCAATACCCCAATCTTACATCCAACATCTGTACGACAGACTCCATGCCAGAATTGCACAGTGTGACGCAGTTCATGGCAGTTCAACCTCGTACTAACCATGTTACATGGAAATGTTATTTTTTAGTTTACCAGCAAATACAGGTTTATTTTGCCATAATGTTTTGATCACGTTATTCTCTGTATACCGTTATTATGCTGTATAAATTTCGTTGTTATCAGACGTCTCCTTCTTGGTGTTCTTTTTTTTAATGTCCGCCAGTGTACAATTTCATACTTTAATAATTTTCAGCATACGTGCACTCCTACTATATTCACTATAGAGGGAAGACATTGGTGAGAGTTATTTTCAAACGTTCAAAACTCAATGTCTTTAACGATACCATTCAAAGTAGTTTCCTTTTAGACTTCCCTTTTGAATGTTTCTGCATAGGATAGGTTCCGACTTAAAGCGGACGATACTTAATGGGGTTTTTTTTCAGAGCACAAATGCGAGAAGCAGTATAGACCAGTATGAACAGAAAATTTCGAAATCAGTTTTCTTATATATTTCCCTATTACTTTAATGTAAAATTTCCTATTCCTTTAATATAAAGGATGATATAAATCAAGCCAGATAAACGTTGGTTGAGGATCCTCCCATCCCCGCAAACTGGAGATGAACTGTGGACTCGTATCAACACCACATGGTCCACGATACCCCAGTACTCTATTCGGACTCTCATTGCCTGGATGCCACATCGGATTCAACGCTGTATCGCCCAAAATGCGGGCCACGCTCTTTATTGTTCATCCTTTATATTTGGTCACTGGAGACTAGTCTGTATGTGACAATTAAATCATTTGTTCGGGACCTACTTGGCTATCTGTGTGTGCAGTTTGATCTGCTTCCGAACATTCCTTCGTAGTGTGGCATTTTCTTTGTCAGGCAGGGTACTTATAAACTATTTACGGACATATTTTCCCGATTAGGCATCCCATTCTTAGCTGTAATGGCCACTTTTCAACCCTTAATATGGTAGGAAATTTGTAAAAAAAACTGAAGTAAAATTGTATTTTTACTTTTTAATATCTTCCACTAAATTTCAACTTGAGTTCCCAAAAAGTTGGTTGCTGACAGTGTAATATGGATTTCATATCGGAAATAACAGCATACTAATTAGTCGAAATCCCGTGCTTTTGTTGTTCACTATACTTAGCAACTGGTGAAGTACAATTTAATCACGGTGTTTAAAAAGTTTTCACATGGGTGCTTTTAAAGAAATACAGCGTTGCTAGTGCCACTCCGTCATTTCCCAATAGGCTGTCTGTCTTCTACAAGTTTGGAAGGCGTAAAACACACGATATTTCCCATAGAGTGAGACATGCCGAGGTCATCAACAGTGAGAATCTAGAATTCTGCTTTGTCAAAATTAAATTAGAAATAAACGGGGGATAAAAATTTTCAGTTTGTGACGACAGATATCTCATGATTCTTGACGTTCCTGTGCGATATACTGAAATCAAGACTTGTCGACAAGTACGCAAGCAACCAGGCTGCATACATTCTTATGTGTTGCAAGAGAAAACCCGATATTTACGGGCGGAATCGATGATCAAGTTCAAATTGCCGAATTCATTGAATGCATCACAATCGATGTCGAAACCCTGCTTAATTGACTACCTGTCTTTCACAGAAATATCTTGCTGAAACATTAGCAAGTTTTAGGAATAATAGATTTTTCGTCGTTAAAAGTTTATCAGGCGCAATGTTTGCATGAGAATTACAAATTTGGGATCATATATCCACCTTAACAACGATCGCTGCTGCATGAGCTACACTCAGCTGTTCGTCGTACGTGTTTTCTTTTGTATTTCACGAGGCTTTTGTTGAAGTTATACGTCACAATCTCCTTGAAACTATGCTAAACTGCATTTGTCCTTCTCGACTACTTCTTTAAAAGCGAATATATTAGTTCGAGTGGATTTCTTCTCATTTCTGAAAACCCAAGTTTACTTCTTTTCAGGCGGTTAAATAGATTGGATTTGTGTAATTACCGCAATGGCCGTAGTCAAGAATTTCTAAAATCTACCGCTCCGTTTCAATGTGATGCAAGTATGCATATGTAACATCTTTGATACCAAAAAAATTTCATTCTTTAAAGCATTTCAAATAGAAGTGTTTTGAAATAAGTTGTGTTAAGTAGTTTGTTTTCGGTTCTTAGTTAAAAAATTAATATTTAAATAGTTCTTTCGAGGATTCAAGTTCAATCTCTTTACTGCTTCCCTTAGCTGTACAAGTTGTTAACAAAAGGTGTTTGCACCTTTAGATGAGCAATTGTATAAATGTTGTCGGTACATCGAATTAAAATTTTCAGCCTGGTATTCTGGCAGTTTCCATAGCTACATTTTGTATATGAGTTAGTTTTGTTGGCACGAATTCGTTCCGTATGCCGCGTTGAGCCAATAGTGCCTATATGAGAAATTTATGTAAACAGTTTTTGGAATTCTCCTGTGGGCAGGGTTGTGCTGCTGCGCATTCTACGTTTTTGTTTGTCCAGCATAAATGTTTCTGTATTGGAATACCTCAGTGTTTATATATGATGGGTGTTTTATTTCTTTCAACGTTTTTTTTATGTTCTTCAAGGTAGTTTCTTGTTCAGTCTCAGGAGGACTAGCCATAGATTTCTGGTTGTAATCTGTTTTTGTTTTTGCATCAATCAACACCTATTTTGGACCCATAATTGTAAAAGAAGATAGTGTTATTGAATCTTTCAGTAGATCTAATGATAGTTTTCTTAAGAAACACAGTGGTCTATGTATCTAGTATGACCCCAATGCGGAGCTGCGTGTCTATTCAGGGTCTCAACATTTTGACAACGTCATGGAAAAAAAACTCCCCAAGATAGGAAAGCTTTCCGACTACCTTAAAGGTCTTCGAACGATAATCAAACTGAACTACAACTTGAGATGTCTTTTTTCATTTTTATATAAAGCTGTTTATCGATAATTTGGCCGAAAGCAATGTAGGTATGTTTTAGAGAGTCTCATAGTTTTGGTAGAGGAGGATACAGATAAAAATGCTATGACTACACTGGCACGAAAAAGTTATGGCTAGCAGTCCCTAAATAAGATACATTTCGTGATTGGTCGGGAAAAAATGTGTGGATTTTCACCCCGCTTTGAGAGATGAGAAAGAAACCAGAATATGATCAAAGAACACGGATAAAAAGGCAGAGAACTGACTAACTTTCACATTAGTGGGAGAAGCAAAAAGTCACGCACTGGAAAATGAAAACTTAAAGGTAAGTTGTGTATTTAGGCACAGAACAAAAACTTTTGGTTCAGGGAACTTGAAACTGATATGCTTAGTACCTCAAAATATCACAACAAATGAAACAGTAGTTAAGAATGATCAAGCAGATTTTAAGATAAGCACATTAAATAAAATACATTCAAAGTCAACTTGTAACAAGTTCGAGATGACAAAACTAAGTTTTTAAAATCAATGTAAAACAGTAATAAAATGCAAAACAAAGAATCTGAAGCGCCCTTTTCAATATTTTAATTTGAAAGTTTTTCTTTTGTAAAATCTTTCTTTTGTGAAAATCTTTCTTTTGTGAAAATGTTTCTTTTTCTAATAAATTTTATTGGTTGCACAAAAACAGTTTAAATAAAAAAAACATGGAATTACTTGACAGTTCAACAGCAGACACAATTTAAATCATATCAATTTATCCCTCGGAAGCGTAATACACATTTTACATGTTTTGCAATTGTTAAAGTGAGGTCAGGTACCAAAACTCAAGGAGCTGAAAATGTGCAGTAAATAACTGAAATATACTGGGTGTTCAAATAGTGATTGTGCACTGCAAGTACGGATTGCAGTAATGTAATAACAAAGCAATTTTGAATGGAATTACAGTAGGAGTGACTCGCCAAGTGGAAATGCTCTTTGTCTGGTAACCTTCATGTATCCCCACCCCAAAGCGCGTGCAGCTGTCATTCCGAGCGCTTTGTTGACGGAGGCAAACGTGTCAATTGATCACTCGCCTTGGCACAAGAATAATGGTATTGACCACAGAGTGTTTTTGATGGAACATGTCTTTCCCCATGACGACAAGTACACGGAACAAAGTGTAAAAAACCGTTCGCTGGGAAATTTCGTGAACCTGACGTTCCCCACCGTAATGCGGTACGTCAGCTTATATTGAAGTTTCTGGAAACTGGGAGTGTTCTGTATGTTCCCCGCTCCGATGTGACATCCACGGCAGACACGACCGTATAGGATATCCATGACAGGATAAAGATGAGTCCACACAGTTTGGTGAGGCATCTGTCACAACAGGCTAATGTGACGAAGAGTACACCCCACGATATTCGGAAAATGAAGTTGCGTTTCCAACTGTACAAAGTGTATGCCCTGCGGCAGCTGAAAGAAAAAAGACTGCTACGTACCGTGTTCGATACTGCAGGTGATTCCAAAAGTTCCTGTCTGAAGAAGGTTAGGACATTCTGAACGCGACGATCTTTGCAGATGAGATATGTTTCCACCTGTCCGGGTACATCAACTGCCAAAACAGTCGCCTGTGGGGAACTACCCAATACGCTTCAAGTGCTACAAGCTGCAATAACTGACGACACACATCCAACAAATGGCACCACGTACCCTGAGATAGGTCTCAGCAACATACATAATCGTGTGCAGACATGTTTGGATGTTGTTTGGGAACATTCCAACACAATCTGTAGGAACCAGTTTCACATGGTGTTATATTCAGTGCACTGTTATTTTTCAGACACCGTCTATGTATTTTGTGAAAGTCTTTTTTTCTTGGAAAGGAATTTTAAAACATTTGTTTTATGATCTTAAGTATAGGATAATATAAATGATTGTGTGTGTGCTTGTGTGTGTGTGTGCTTGTGTGTGTGTGTGTTTACTTTTTCCCTTTTGTATGTGAATTTTGCAAAGAAGCAAAGTGCCCTCACTCTATAGAAAGGCTTTTACACAGTATGTCGAAATGTGTAAAATTCAATCTAGATTATATATTACATCTTACAACTAACAAAATCATTTGCCTAAAATAATTTTGGGTGATATCTGTTATTGTTAGTTCAAAGTTTTAATGAATCAAATGGAAATTTTATCCAGCAAAGTGTTCGATATACAGCGATGCCCAAGAATATTATTAATTTCGTTTAGAAATGACCACCTTTTAATTATTAAAAAAAAGAAATACAATTCTCTATTTTCCAATCGTTTGTTACATAGAGTACATACTTCCCAGGAGGGTCCCGCTTGGGCTGCGCAGTATCAGACGCGGTTATTTTGAAACCACGCATGACGTAGGTGTGGACGCTCAGTCTTTCGACTTCTGGCATCCCTGATTGTTAACAATTGCTGTGCTGGAGGTTTCTCTATTAACGCAGTCGATTTTCAACCGGCTTGAAGTTCGTATCGTATAGTTTTATGTTTATGTTTTGTTTATTTTGATATTTACACGTATTTATCACTGAAATTCATTGCTTCTGTGTTTCGTAAGAAACGCAATAATGCCGGGTTGTGCAGTGGCCTTTTGTACTACGTACAATAGGAAAACCAAGAACACTGACATTATGTACTATGTATTTCTCAAGGATTTATTACTACAAAAATTGTGGATTCAGAAATGTAAGCGTCAGGATTCCTTCAAAGTTTCCAATGCAAGAGTGTGTTCTCAACATTTCACACTGGATGACTACCAGTGTGACTTAAAGCCATAGTTACTTGGGTTAACTAGCAGGAAAGTGTTGAAGCCTGATGCAGTACCTACACTACATCTTCCTACAAGCAATAATACTGGCATAATTAAGGTCGTGCTGTATGGAAGGAATTACAAGTAACACACCCAAACACATTCTTCCCCAATCCTCAAATACCAAATAAACGCTTTTGGGTATTTGCAGATTTTCACACCTTTACAAGCTGCTAAGAAATCATTTTCTCGATGATGGACTAACACTTCCAGGTAATAAAATTACAAAAGCTACTATTGAACAGCTCCTTACTCTAGATTGCAGTGATATGAAGATATGCCCCAAGTTGTCACATTAGTGTGAAGGGCCGTGACCACCAACGTGTATATTTGGCAACTCAGATCTTTTCGAACCACACTGCACAAGGAATATGCTTTCTTATGCCACATAAAGAACACGTCGCGAAATTTGTTCAGCTTCTGAACGACTCGTTTGATGTGCTAAATTCAGGAAGGCCTACAGATGAGAAGGCTCTGGCATGTGGATTTGGAACTCATCGTGAAACCCAAGAGAGGATTCTACGACAGCTGCATGCATGCATCCGATAAATGAAGGTAGGTAATGCAACACATCTGTTACCATTTCAGAAAGGATTCATCACAACCATTCGCTCATTCCTGGGACTCTTCACCGACCTGAAGCCTCTGAACATAAAATACATCCTAACTGCTCGACTCAATCAAGACTGCCTTGAAATTTTTTTCACAAATACATGGGCTTGACCACTTCTATGATCATCCATTGCCTAAAGAAGTAAAATCCCGTTTGCGTCTCTTGCTTCTAGGTGCCAATGTAAGTGACATTCCATTTTCAAGTGCTGCTCCTGTTGCGCATGATGGTGGTGATGATTACTTTTTGACATCTCAATTGTTTAGTGCCGTTTTACCTGATATGTCAGAACCCTGGCAATGAATGAAGGTGAAACTGAGATTCGGGATATTACACTACAAGACTCTACAGGTATTCAGGTGCCACCTGCTACTCTCTTTGGCTCTGATTGCTCTGTTGAAGGCTTTCGTTCCTTGCAGGTTACACAGCTTACCGAGGCAGAAAATATGACGGTTCGCTGGGTACGCCAACTGGCCAGCTACTTAATCCACCATCAACTACAGAATCAGTACCTGTTGGCTGGATTGAGACCCTTTCACGAGGTGGCCTGCTTGTTCCATCAGATCCATGGTTGGAGAAAGTTAGCCAGTTTGAGTTGATGTTTGAAGAAGTGCATGGACATGACTCTTTATCCCAGGAAAACAAGATTGTACACAAACTGAGTGTGAAAATTGGTCAGAGGTTTTCAGATGTTCCTACAGAGGTGATTAAGTTATATGTTAGAACCCGAACCTTTATACGGCTAAGACAATTAAATGCAAAAGCAAAAGTTAGGAAGGCAGAAGAGGCTCAACCCAGAAAAGCACGTAATTGGCAGGCTTCATCAAAGTAAAAGTTTCCTGGATGCACATGACCAAACCAGATTTTTCATGCCATGGAGAAAATGTAAGCAACCTGCAGGAATAATGCCAAGGAATTCTGCCATCAGAAAGCTAAGTTTTTTTTTTTTAATTTCAATTTTTCGTTGTTTGTGTGCATGTATGCAAGTATTTGCAATTTTTCTGATAGCTATTATATATACTCATCTGAGAAAGAAAAGTTTTATTTCAATACATATGTCATGGGCACATTGCGTTAAGGATCAAATCTAGTAAAGGAAAAGTTGTAGAATTGAATTAGCACAGCATCAGTGGTAATGAGTATACTAACTTATTTGCTAGTCATTAACATAAAAAAGAAGAAGTACCACACACATATATAGGAGAGACAGAGTTTTTAAAGATGAAAATTTTTCACCATTCCTTCATGGTGTGTGTGTATATATGTATATATGGTGTGCGTGTATATATATGTATATATGGTGTGTTTATATATATTTATATATGGTGTGTGTATATCATCATCATCATCATTGTCAACCATTATCAATCCACTGCTGGACGAAGGTCTCCCCAAGTTTCCTCCACAACGGTCTGTCTTGTGCCAGTCTCCTCCATGTCACCCCTGCATACTTTCGAATTTCATCCACCCATCTCCCATGTGGTCTTCTTCTGGGTCTTTTCCTGTCCCTTGGAATCCAATCTAAAATTTCGGCTGTCCATCGATGATCTGTCCTTCTGGCAGTATGTCCAGCCCATTGCCATTTCAGGGATTTGACTCTGATCATGATGTCTTCCACTCTTGTCATTTTTCGGATCCACGAGTTCCTCTTCTTATCTCTCCTGGTTATACCAAGCATGCACCTCTCCATGCTTCTTTGAGTTGTCTGCAGCCTTTGTATGTCTCTTTTAGTTAAGGTCCACGTCTCTGCACCATACGTAAGCACTGGAAGGATGCATTGATCAAACACTTTTCTTTTAAGACATAATGGCATATTGCTCTTGAAAATTATGCTGTTTCTTCCAAAAGCTCTCCAGGCAAGTTTTGTGCGCCGATTAATTTCTTCATCAATGTGACCCTCACTTGATATCTGCTGTCCAAGATAAACGTACGTGTCTGTTATCTCCAGCTTTTCTCCATCAATCGATAAATCTTCATTTCTTGTAAAAGCATTGAACATCACTTTTGTCTTCTGAAAGTTCATTTTTAATCCCACTTCTTTACTCTTGTCAGCAAGTTCCTGGATCATACTCTGCAGCTCTGATGGGCTAGTTGCAAAAATGACTACGTCATCAGCAAAACGAAGGTGGGTTAGATAATCTCCATTAATCTTTATCCCCTTGTTTTCATAGCTCAGTGACTGAAAAACACCCTCCAATGTGGCATTAAAGAGCTTCGGAGATATGGTGTCACCTTGTCTCACTCCCTTTCCAATTTTTATGTGTGTTGTATTTTCAAACAGCCTAATCTTTGCACTTGCATTTTCATAGATGTTATTAATAATATTAATGTATGCATCTTCAATACCGCAGGTTTTCAGAGCCATTGTAACTGCTGATGGTTTCACCGAATCAAAGGCTTTTTCATAATCGATAAAAGCCATGCACAATGGAAGTTCATATTCCCTCGCTCTTTCAATTAGTTCTCTCAGCACATGGATATGATCTATTGTGCTGTAGCCACTCCTGAATCCAGCTTGTTCTCTCGGTTGAGCCATGTCCAGTGTTACCTTCAAGCGGTGTGAAATAACTTTAGTGAAGATTTTATAAACTACTGATAGGAGGCTGATAGGTCTGTAGTTTCCGAGATCCTCAATGTCAAACCTTTCTTATGTAGCAGGATCATTGTAGCGGTGTTCCAATCCTGCAGGAATCTTTCCTTCATTAAGGCATCGAGTGAAAATTTGGGCGAGTACTGTTTCGATTTCTCCACTTGCTTCTTGTATGCATGTCTACAAGTAATTCCATCTTTTTCTGGATAGCTATTATATATACCCCTGAGAAAGAAAAGTTTTATGTTCTTGATTGCATGGGCACATTCTGCTGGAAGGACTGGAGGAACTCTGGTACTGGTATCTTTCATGATGTCTGGAGTGCATGTATCATCCCTTTCATATAATTTGGAGTAGAAATCTTTCACTCTTGTCAAAATTTCACCTCTATTTCTTGTTACAGAACCATCTTCTTTTCTCAGTGCCATAATCTGTTTTCTTCCCTTACTGAGATGTCCCTTTGCTATCTTTAGGCTTTGGTTGTGTGTGTATATATGTATGTATATATGGTGTGTGTGTATATGTATGTATATATGGTGTGTATATGTATGTATATATGGTGTGTATTTTTCAAGGTCATTTTTTAAGTAGATATATCTTCACTTCCAGAAAAAAATTCAACTTTCTTAAATGATGTGTGTGGGTGTGTACAAACAATTTTAAAAATAAAAACCTAAAAAAAGAAGAATACCAAAACCCAATGACTGAGCTATATTCTCCCCTTGATGAGGGCTAAAACTAAAAAACTGTAAACTCTGAAAGTGTGATTATGAAAGGAGACATGTAATGTAGAACATGTTGAGAATAATCACTTATTCCTTCTTCAGGGTCAAACAGAAATGACCCCTCTCTCATTTCTACAAAGACCTGAAAGTCGGAAGTCGGTTTCTGCTATATTACATCTGCTTAAGTGCACCAAATATAAATTTTGTAAGTTAATAAAATCTTTGAACATTAAGTTCTACTAAACCTGTAAACTACTAAAACAACCAGCTAGCACAAATGCTGGTAAAAAAGGTTTAAAGTGAAAACCACATTCTTAACCTTAGAGCAAAATAATAAGCTTATTTAACTTTACAGGAAAAAGTAATCTTGGAAAAAAAAGGACGTATAACACTTAACTCTTGGTTTTCTTGCGCATATATATATATATATTTTGTTTCTTTTAGCTTGCTTATGTGTTATATACATTCACACCATAAAGGAATGTTGAAAAATGTTTCAAGAGTGAATATATAAAGAGACAGAATAGTTTTCGTGTTGTTCACAGTATGGAACTGATTGATCAAAAATGCCAACAAAGGCGTATCGCCGCCTTTGTTGGCATTTTTTGATGAAGTAAATTTCAGAAATAATTTAAGTATCAGTGTTTAACCTTAATTCATGTAGTTGTTTGTTTTGTAGTTGCTTGGCGGTAAGTATTAAAATGTGAGTTCACATATATGCAAATAAATTTGGAAATGTTGTGCTTCACGGAAGGTAAATGGTTTGATTTTATGATTTTGATTTATGTATGAGCAGTTTTTTGCACTTTTATTTCGTTATTATCATGATAAGTGTGATTATTACGATCATTTCGTATGCCGTAACCAAAAGCCACAAGACGCTAGAAGGCTGCCGAGCCCCGAGCGTCCACGCCGACGTCATTTCAGCAGCCAATGAGAGGCGGACATCGTAGCGAGCCCAACCTTATACCATGAGATATATCTAAAGACCTTGATACTTCCCTCTTAATGTAAGAAACTGGTGAATTTCCCTTTTCGCCGAAGAATTTTGTAAGCGAATTAGCATATAGCATCGCTGTTCAGTGTTTTCCCAGCTCTTCTTGAATTTTTGGAAATGTCTGTGCTATTCTTTAATTACCCTATACAAAATTTGCTGAAAAGCTCCCTACTTTGCAGAAAACGGCTGGCCGATTCCACTATGTAATGATTTAGAAGACCTCCAACAGTGGAATTCGTGTCCTTCAGGTAAAGGATTTCAACTGTAAAAGTAATTGCAACGCAAGTAATTTATTAACCCCTCCAGGTTAAACTACGGATAGCCACACGTTCTGCGGATCCTCTTCTGTAGCTATCGCTGTTAGAAATATTTTCTTTAAGTTTGGGATGGCACCAGCATCTTCTTACTCGAAGTCATATCAAACAATGGTTCCTACCGTTTTTTTATTTTTTATTGAATTCTGGCATGTCCATTATTTTCTACTCAATAGTACATATTTCAGGTAAAAATCTTCTCCCCATAAATACAATAGAATCAGAAAAACTTGTAACAGGAAATCCAGATTCTGTAAAACAACATCAGAATCATGGTTGTATTGAGTTTAAACAGGAATATTTTTTTAACGCTGATTGAATATTCTTTTCCGGTGACGAACATTTTAACCCAATTCAATTCAGCTTTGTTGTAGTTTTGGCGGAAGATTGAGTTTGACAGAATCTTTTGTTCCGAATTGAAAGAAATTAAATTTAAAGCCGTTTTGTTTCCTTATTCATGTTCCATTCTTCAGGTTTGTAAGGAAGGAATATGAAAAGGTTCGTTTATACAGCAGTGCGTTTAAAAATGGATGGGGAATGGTGGAGCATGAACCTCATGAGCACCACATTCTCAGGTGGGAATGTTATAGCCAGAGTCTTCAGGCACTTTAATGGTGTACACTACGTGGAGTTCTTCACATATCGTCACAAAATAAACGCTGAATATTACTCAATACATTTGAAGGCCAGGTAAAGACAGCCATAAGGAACAAGCCAAAAAGTTTGTAAAGGCTTGTGTCATTTATCCAGAATAACGCCCATTCACACGTCGACGCTCCGACCATGAAAACCATCCAGAAACTCAAATGGAACATTCTACCGCATCCTGCATACAATCCGGACCTTGCACTTTCGGATTATTACCTCTTTCGCATTCTAAACGCATATCTTGGCAGGAAATGGTTTGGAAGTAATGAGGATGTGATGCAGGCTGTTGCTACTCCCGAACACTCCGAGAACCAAAAGACTTCTTCCTGAGCGGCATCCTCAAGAGTTCGGACAACTGGCGCACGTTTCTCGCAAACCAGGGGATTAAGTTGAAACGTAGCAACTTTAGTTTCGGACAATGTATCAATATGTTTGTTCTATTTGCAAGTCATTAATCATATTTGCCCAACCTGGTAACTATCTTCGAAGAATTTCGGTAAATGTTGTTTCCTGACTTGAGTTCTATTTGCCCACAATACCTTGAATGTTTCAGATGCAATAAAGATTTGCATTATTCAGGGCCGCTTTGCACATGTTTAAGGCTTGCTATGTGTTTGTTTGGAGCAGAAACAAGATGTTGGAACCGAATCTTAGGAAACATTTTGATAACCGTTATTTGTACTTGAAGCTCTCACATTACGACACGAAATCCAGGGAATTCTTCTTTCGGAATTGAACAGTCGGAATCGCAATTTTTGAAATCACTCGCTGAAAAAAGTTTTTCCGGAGGATATGATTCCGAAGCGTTTGCGCATGCGTTAAGTCTGCATCTTCTGTTCATTTTGTCGCACCGGAAGACGTGCGAGCTCTTGCCGAGAACTGAACTGTGATCGTTTAATTGTTCTGCGATTTCAGAAGTTGTTTTCGATTATTATTTTAGAAACGTTTCCTGAAGAAGAACTGATCAACACCGTGCAAAAAAAAAATGAAAAAAAAATAAAAAACATTTCGAACGACATTGGCGATAAACGTTTTTTCACTAGAGTAATGGGACAACACGCGTGAGACGAAATATAAGAAACTCTTGCCAAATCTGATAAGCAAAGTATATTATTTTCTCATTTAATAAAATTGTATTTAACTGAAAACGCATACACAAATATTGCTCCTATTGATTATTGTACATTGCTGGTATATATTCATCTTATTACATCTCATGTTATCTTTTGTTTGCTTGCTTGTTTATGTAGAATATAATTATGAGCGTCATTTTGTTTTGCGTTCATTCCAGTTAATGCTATTGTTTTATGTTCACAGTTCTTTCGGCTAAAAACAAACACATGTGCTTCTTCATTATATGTTCACAGATTTTCAGCTGATCCTGTTTTGTTTAGCTAAAATTTTTCAAATAAAATTTTTAAACAAAATTTATTTGAAGCGTTTTTTAACGTACCTTTACAGAATAGTATAAAAAGCTCCAAATTACATTAATACATTTCATAAATGTTGCCGTAATAGTAGAAAGCCTGATTCTAATCATTATTTTTGAAAGGAACACACACTGAAAAGCCAAAACATAATGATCACCTGAATAATATGACTTGGTCTTCCACATGCCTACAAAACAGCTCTTACTAGCTCAGGTACCGATGCTAAGTTATTTCTAAATGCATTTTGTATTGTATGGTGTCTACAGGTTTCACCAGATCCTATTACTCTCGTTAGTTGTGCGGTTGAGCCGCAACAAATTCGATTTGCTGTTGCAACACAAACAACAGATGCTCAATTGGATTGATGTTTGAAAATTTTTGAAGGGAATACAATACGTACAGTATTATTTTGGACACTCATGTCAATGTAGCGTGGCACACAATCCTGCTTACACAAAGAACTACTAGAGTAGGTTATCCGTTAGAATTAGATTATGTTTCCTGGTCGGCAATAATGTTTAAGGAGCTGGTGGATGTTTATTTCTCGTACCTGAATGCCTCGACCAAGGGTTTTACAGCAAAACCTTGCCCAGAGAATTATAACAAAATTCACTGGTTTGGTTTTGCCCGCGGTGCCTTCTCGTGTCCACATTTACCCCGGTAAACCACGAACATGTACCCTACGGTACATTTGGTCCAACAGGATGCGAGATTCGTAGGACCGGACAACATTGTTCCAATTGTTTAGAGTCAGGTTTTGATGCCTGCATTACTATGGGCACTCGGAGTGGCCTGAGACTAGACAATCCCATAGCTAGAAGGGTTCGATTTACTGTGTGTGTTGACACAATACTCTCCTCACCAGCATCCAAATATCTCAGGATTTGCACAACAGTATCACTTCTGTTGGTTCCTGCCGTACGGGATTGCCTTACCTCACCTTTAGAATAAAAGAGCCTTAGTCGGCAGACACCATGTAGGAGTTTGTTTTCCCCCTCCTCAGGCAACTGTTTGAAGACACTTACCATGGCTGACCGTAAGCACTGTACATGCCTTGACGTCTCGGAAATGCTGTGACGTAAGCTGTTATGCTATAAACACTCCACAGTCTGCACCGTCTCAGAAATGCTATAACCCAGCAGTTTGGCAATTATAATTTGCCTTTTGTCAACTCTCTTAAGTTCCCTGTATTTCGCATTTGATGAACTAGAATAATAGCATATAAGAGAGTTCAGTTTTACCTTTTCATAAACTTTCTTTTGGACGTCGTTTACTTGCAGTTGCATCGAATTTCGTAAAGACACGCTGGTCACAATTTGTTACCTTTTCGATGTGTTCTTTCTTCGTATTGCTATATTGGAAAAGTCATATTCAGAATATTGTAAAAGTCTTATTCAGAATGACAATTGTCAGTTTTAACTGACGAATAGCTTTGTTCGTGTTTTATGTGACACAAAAGCTTTCTGCATTTTTGTTGGCATACATTCTTGTTTAAAATATCTCTTACCGATAGAGGGACAGAAGTGAGCTCAACTTTAGAATCGACACCACTGTGTGGATTGTTCCTTTTTCGTAGTGATGAAGATCTCCCATTTGTTGAGAATTGTGTAAATACTGCTCTTAAAGTATTTGAACACATCCTATCCAAATTGATAACGCTTAGTAAAAGCTGGGGTAAAAATTTCCCTATGCGATATTCATAGTCATGGGAAACTTGCAAACGTATGTGATTGAATGAGTAACATAATTCTCGTGAAGAGTAGAATACGTATGTATTTGAACTGTCGTGGAAATTTTTACATGCTGTACCTCGGCACTTATGGACAACGGTAAACTCAAAAAACTTCACGGGCACTTAGATATTTTGAATTTAATCTCTTAGTTCAAGTAAATAATGCATTTCTAATTTGTGCGGGTTTTACACATATGTCGATGAGACACACTTAAGAACTTAACATAAAAAAACACTTAAAATAGTATTCTGTATTAATAATCGAATTCATCGGCGTAGAGTTGAAATCAATTTTTTCGAATATTAGCACATCAACCAGATGTCTTTTTCAAGGGAAGTAGACACCATACTACATATGGTTAATGCAGATAGCTAAAAGTTTCCAAGCTTCAACAAATCAGCTGCATCAAACACATGGCAACTGCTACTTTCCTTCAAAAACTCATCTGGGTGATGTGCAAAAGCTTGGAAAATTTGATATAAATTCTACGCAAATAAATTCGGATTACTTGTACAGTTACACTGCTTTAAGTATAATTGGTGTAAATTTTTTTGTTTTATTATAAAAATTTCTCTCCTAACGAGATTAAGACCGAAATTTTATAAAAGTGAAGAAAATCAAATTGCAGTAACCGTTTCGTTGATAAAATGGGTTTTAGTATTTTTGTTGCTCTCAAAGGTTTGTTAAACTAACAGTAATGCCACATTTCAAAATGTATATCAGACCTGGAGCACGATATTCAAAATCTGGTACATATCTTAGCTTTTTAGTTAAATTTGCAAACGTTGCATATTTTTTAACATATGGAAACCATTGCAACATTTATACACTGGTGTGCAAAATTAAGGACAATGAGGAGAAATTAGCATAACAGCGGAACGAGCAGGCAAAACGGAACGAAAGACCACTCAGGAGACAGACTAGGTTCCGGAACGGTAGGGCATGCGCATATATGCAGCATGACGAATGGGGGGTAGGGTATAAAGCAACCGGGCGCTGTACTCTCAGCAATTCCGTGATAGCTATTGCACGGTGTACATCGGTTTGACCGACGTCAAGTTGCCGCCACCGTGTGATATGCACAACAGGCAATCCAGTAGATGACATCTGGATGACTTTACCCGAGATCGCGTCATTGGGACGTCGGAAGAAGATCGAAGTGTGTCTAGTGCGGCCGAGCATTTCGGGATCGTTCACAGCATCATTTCACAAGCTTGGAGTGCATTTCAAACGACCGTCAGGAACAGCTTTCTTAGAGTTTAGCAGTGGTTGTCCAAGAGCAACCACGGCGGCTGACGACCGGTTTATTGTCCTACAGGCGAGAAGAGACAGACGGCAGACAGCAGAAGAAATCGCAAGGCACATGCAACAGACAACTGGACGTCCGTTATCGCGTTTTACCGTGGCCAGGAGGCTGCAGAAAGGTAGTCATTTTGCACGACGACCAGTACGGTGTGTGTCATTAACGCCTGCTCATCGGAGACGGCTGTTTTAGTGGTGTCATGAACACAAGAACTGGACACATCAGCTATGGGGTCGAGTTATCTTTACGGTCGAGAGCCGATTTACTCTGACGAGCGATTCTGGACGTATACACATCTGGAGAGAGCAGGGAACACGCAATCACACCTTCAACATACGCCAAAGTGACCGGTTTGGAGGTGGCGGAGTTCTCGTTTGGGGCGGTATCATGCTTGGTAGCCGTACTGACCTCCACATCTTCCAAGGAGGTTTGGTCACTGGTGTCCGCTATTGTACCGAAGTTCTCCTGCCTCATGTGCGTCCGTTTAGAGGTGCTGTGGGTCCTGAGTTTTTTCATGAACGACAACGCTACACCTCATCGTACAGTTGCTGTCGCAGAACTATTGGAGAGTGAAGATATTCAACGTATGGATTGGTCTGCAAGGTCCCCGGACTTAAATTCAATCGAACACGTGTGGGACCTTCCCGGGAGACACTTGGCAGCACGTCACCAGCCGCCAGCAACGATTCCGCAGCTGCGATTGGCGCTACAAGAGGAATGGGCAGCGATGCCTCAACAGCTGCTTGACAATTTCGTTCTCAACATGGACAGACGTTGTAATTCCTGCACCGTAGTCACGGGCGATCATATCCCCTACTAAAGACTATTTTTCTTGGCAGCCGCTTGTCACATGGATGTTTCTGTCTTCTGTCCAGTTCTGCTAGAAACTACATTTTCAATAAAGTGCCTTTGTATTTTTTGGATTCCTTGTTTGGACGATTTTGCTCACTTGTCCCATATTCTTATATATTGGGATCTTATGGTATGATTTGAGTCGATGCGGAGCACTTCTGCACTACGTTACATTTGAAAAACTGTCTCGTGCTTAATTTTTGCACGCCAGTGTATAACATAAATTAATGAATGACGAATTTCAAAAACTTTGTTTTGTAGAAAATATATTCATACCGCTTTTATATTTTTGGGACACATTTTTGCAAATAAGGTAACTTTTCATAACATAATATGACGTTCGGGTTCTCTTTTGCCATCAAAGAAATTCATCCAGAAATTCTGAACGATTTTTCAGTTTATAAACAATCCGTTGTTCAAGATTCTGCATGTATTCAACATATATCACATTTAAATATGATGAATTTATAGCATTGAGCTTCACTGAAATAATTAATTATCGATCTAAGTTTTTGCACAGAAACGTAGTTAACGTTAAAAATCTGACATTGAATTACGAGTTTTAATATGGAATGTAATGTCCGAGGTAAGAGGCAATGTTATAAACGATAATCGGTTGTTGTTTTTCATTCAACGCCAAATTTACACATAATGAACTTTACAAAATAATATTACACTAACCCACTATATTAAAAGTGCGGTTTTTCGTTAGAACAAGGATTAAATACAATTTCATTGGCTCATGTTTGCCTTCATTTTCTGTCATGTCAGGTGCTAAAGCTGTATAGGTAATTCTGTAAAATTAGATCACATATTAAAAAGCCACATATTTCGCTCCGAACTGAAACTTCAGTAAGATTAATGCAAATTAACTTTATGCACGTATTGTTTTAGATATCAGTGATGCATAATTGCGCGTTACCTGGAATTCTCTACATTGGAAATCGAAAATGTTAATAATACGTATAAGAAAAAGGAATTTTAAATCAGAAACAATATGATTTTTTTTGTTTGATGATTTCTCCATGTAACCAACTATAAAACGTAAACTGATATTTCTTTGGCATTTATGTCGACTGTAAATTGGTCCTCGGCTGTTTAATTTGGGAAATTTATCTGAGTGTATCGAAAGTTAAAATAAATATCTGAATTTTTTCCTTTACAAAAAGTAATTCGTTGTTCTAATTTTAAAATAAACTTTACAAAACATAATTTCTTTCTCATGACATCCAGAATAATTGAATGCGAAAGTGAAACTGAATTATGAAACCATTAGGTCACAGTAATGTACGTCGATAAAATTTTATTATTTTAATTGGAAAACGTTTTAGTTTTTTAAAAACAATGTCACATATAAAGCAATTGAAACAGCCCTCTACACTTTGTTATTGGTTAACCTCAATAACCAACTGAAATGATTACGTCAAATAAACAAGCTTTTGTATCCTTTAAAAATAGAAACATCCTTTCCAATGTGGAGGTCGTAGTTTCCACTTTTAGTTGAGACTCCAATTTAGAGTGTACCGTCCCGTAGTGCAGGGGTTCTTATGGGTAAAAAACAATTAAGGGACTTTCCTATATCTGTGTAAGTACATTTCGAAGAAATATATAAATAAAAAAGTAAGTTAATACCTGGACTAACCATTAACTTTCCAGGTACCTTTCGTTAATCTAGGTCATATGTTTGACAACTCACAAAGTTTGTAATGGCAAACCCTTTAAGCGAAAGGGTAAAGCATTTGTGCCCAACTATCATACACTTGCATAGTATGTAAAATACTCGAAATCACAGTCATCGCATTCGGTCAAGGCCTCAAAAATTGTCGACGGATGGAACGACTTTTACTATGGACGTAATTCTCGACTTTCTCAACGAGATCTATTATTTTTTTTTCAATTTTTCGTTTCTTACAGTCTAAGCACAAAAATTATCCTGATGGAGAATGCAATAAGAGAAGGGCAACATTTTTCTCACACCATTCTCACACAAATGCTGCTCCAAACGAGAATGAAATCCTCATTTACTTACAACCATTGCGTGTGCACTCTCAGTTGTAAAAAAAGGTAGTTTTATGAGATCCAATTTGTATTTCATGAAGCTTAAAATTTTTTTGAAGTATAAGTTCCTCAAGTTTTGCCTCGCATTCAATGAAACGCGAGGATTTTTCAAAAATTGTAAGATAAGGAACACACACCGAACGTAAAATAATAATTGTACGGTGTAAGTGAAATCGGTTGACTCATACAGGAAAAAGCACAATCTGGAAAAAGCACAAAGCATCAATCGGCACACTGCAAACAACTGTTCGGAAGGTTAACTGCAAATTCTGCTCTCTTGGAGAACATTTTTTCACCATCGTTTTGCAATTTTCTAACACAATCTTCATCATCTTCACTAGAACGTCACTTTCCATCTCAGCATTGGAAAACGGTTTCCTTCTCGCGAAAAATACCGTCTGCTTTATAACTTGCTAACGTCATCTGCCCATTTGACGAAGGAAATTGTTGCTGTCTTCTACTCTGTTTTAAAACTATGATTTCAAAATGGAAATTTCACTGATGCCATCAAATGGAAAATTTACTGTTGAAATCACTGGCAAATTATCAGCATAGGGAGAATCTAAATCTGCAATCCTGATCACTTGTATAAGGTTGAAAATAACCTATTTCTACAAGTGAAAGAACCTATTCTTACCACTATCTTCAAAATGAAATTTGATCCCTTTATAATTTGAGCTATATAAAAAAGGTATGTCCTCTGCGAGAAAATATATCATAATCATGTAACGTCCATAAATTTCATCAAACCTTCTACCTCTTCAAAGCAGCAGGCGTTTAACATATCACAATATTGAAATTTTGCAAACAAATTAAATAATTTAATAACATTTTTTTGTTAGCAAGAAATTACTGCAAGGTGATTTTAAATTAATTGATTTATGTTTCCTTAGTGTACTTCATTTACATTTAACTCTCTAAATGCATTACTGTTGTAATTTTTCATGCTGCGGTTATGTTACTAATCAAAATATTTGAAATCTACGTTTCGAATAATTCATCAGGAAAAATTCCGTTTTTCAATCAGGTCAATGACAGCAGAATTTCCCTTCTAAAATGCACATTAACGTAGATTCATATACTACGATTATTTCAAATTTCAATCAGTCTAAATTTGGAAAAGCCAATCACTTTAAAATGGAGGAATGGATATCGTATTTCCACATAAATGTAGTTTTCGTACGCAATAGATTCGGTATCACGATTTAAATTGGAGTGCAGCAGCTCTTACTTGAAGTACATTTGGTACAATATGGTACTAAAATTGCGTTAGAATACCATCATGGCTTTAACGATTAGCATGTGTGTCCTGCTACCTTTGTAGAAGATAAGTGGGATAACGGTATAACGGTATCACGAAGTATAATAATCAGCAGAAATTTCTGTTTCTTGAAGAGGAACACGTTGTTTCTCGCAGGTGCAAATCCCTCAGCATATACTCTTCTAGCAGTAGCTTCGTGATTCAAACCTACCTTGAAGAGAGGATTTCCCATTTGATGAGGTGATATTGTTAAACAAGATGACGACTTTGGAAATTCGAATTCCGTTTGAAATTTGTTGCGCGTTGTTTTGAAGGGTTTTCTAGGAACATTGAACTCTTAGGTTCTGGGTATGTATGAAACTTCACATAGTTAAATTCTATCAGCGAATATGAAATCCCAACTTTTGTGATTTGTGTAACAACCCCGGTATATCTGTATCGTAATAAATATTTTTCGTTTCTTCATATCATATGATAAAATCATTTAAAAGCTTCTGAGATGCAATAAGAAATTTTCAGCTAATGTTCTTAGGAGTGTCAATGCAATTGTGTATAATCATTAATTTTTAATAATGAATTTCTTTCCAGCCGGTGTCATTGCCTACTTTGTTCAAATCCTTCCATTTAGTATGTTATGTTATATTTTTTTTAAATTGAAATATGCAAAATAAATCTTCGCCTGGATATGAATTATCGTTATTTCCTGTTTCTCCACGACAAAATCTTTGTTTTGCGGTCTCATAAAGAAAAGATGATAAAAGCTTAAACCAAAGTTACAACTTTTTCTGAAACGAATAAATCAAGGCACATGCCAAATCTTTATATTTTACGCCTCCTGGTTTTTTTTATTCTAAGGTTGAAATCTATGTACGTCTTGCAACTGCAAGAACAAAACTTCCCGTCTACTAGTGCGTTTTGTTTTTGTTTTTAACGACCACCACGAGCAACTCGATGACACTCTAAGCAGTCACCGGTCCCTAATTTATGGCCACTGATTCCAATAGAGGTGAAAACAAGTGCCGTATAAGGAAAACAAATCATTTTTCCCAAGGATTCTAGTAGGTACTAGTGTCACAAATTCCAGCTGCTTCGGACGAATGTTGCGAAGTCGGCATTTTGTCCACACCGTCAATGAAGACGCCCATTAGTTTTCAGATTTCCATTTCAAAAAAAAAATAACTTTCATTTATTAAAATCGCACTTCATCGCAGTGTATCAACACAAATAATGAAAAAAATACTACTATGTCCGTCGAGTTCCGTGAAATAGAAACTTACAGCTGAAGCAAACGTGATCATAATAAGGTTTTAGATCCATGAAGAGAATTGTGACCCGGAAGACAAAGTGCCATTCAGTTTTGAGAAGATATCTCCCTGATATAATAAATACCTTTCAGTTTGTTGCTGAACAAACATAGGTAACTCTTCTGCTTGCTGTTATATTATTTCACTGAACATCTATTCTGTGTTGAATATTGTCATTTCCTGGTTGCAAACGAAAAACGTTTTTCTCGAATCTTAGATTTGGTACATTTTTTAGGAATATTCCATGAAAAGAAAAAAACGATTTTAAAGCAAATATTGACATCCTTTACAGTATTGTATATATAATGATGGAAAGTAGTGTAACCTTTTCGAAGAAAGCAAGAAGTGCCATTCAAAGTAGTAAGATTAACATCGGAATGTTGAAAGGGGCTATAACTAAATTTTATCTCTTTCTGCGCATGAGTCCTGCCTTAACATCTTCAAATTAATGGACTTAGTCTCAAATTCAAGCTGCTTCTGTTTTCAAGGACAAATCTATAAACAGATAAGTGGCGCTCCGATGGAATCCTCGCTTTCTGCCATGCTCGCGGAAGCAATACTGCGTCCAGTTCAGAAAAATATATTCACCAACATTGCACTAAGGCTTACTACCTGGTTACGATATGCGGACGATGCATTTGTAGTATGAACTTACGGAAAGACGACTGCCCCGCTTTTTCTTAATGAAGTCAGTTGTATATAATATAAAATCAGTTTTGCTGTGGCTCTTGTGCGAAATGATACGTTACATTATCTGGACGTCCTAGGAAGCAAATCGCCTGAAAACGCCTTCGCACAGAAGTTTATTTTAAACCCACGTCCGTCCCCAATTTGATGCTCGGCAGGTCATTCTGTCTTGATTCTTACAAGACAGCTTTCTTTCGTTTTCGAATTAGCAGAGATATAGCCGATACCTGAGATGTTCGTTCTAGAGGACGCAAATAAAAAAACAAAATTGAATTATTAGTGACGCACGAAAAACCCAAACCAGATGCATAACTTTATAGAAACGAATAAGAAGCATTCTATTAGCTACATATTAAATGTTTCCTGTCGACCCAAGACAGCGCTCAGGAGGATGAACTCCAGTGTCTGAATAACGTCTCCGGCACTATTATATACCATATTTAAAAGAAATATTGAAAAAACCACTCTTCACACCGAATCGGGTGTTTATATCATACCTCTACAATAAGCGGACGGCTCTAAGCGATTCTACAACTTAATAAGTTCGCGTTCGTTTGGAATTAGACTGAACGAACATAAAAGAGACACAAGAGAATTAAAAGTAACCAATCCCCTGTCCAGAGATATCTAGTTCAAATCAGCTGACCCTATGCGGGATAATGTAAAGAAAATTGTTTCTTACTTACGCCTAAATATACTGCCATTTGCGAAACTTTAGACATCGTTACTAAGAGTGTGTCAGGCAATGATAGTGTCTCTCCAGAATTGCTCTGAATTTGGAACCAGTTCTTCAAATAATGCTTCTTTGTATTCCAAAGTACAGCGACCCAGCCCAAAACTACGCCTAGTTTCTTTGAATGAATAAATATGTACCTGCGCATCTATTCATTTACTGTCTACTCTAGGCACCGCGTTCAAATTGCTGCAGTCTTCTATTATTTAGTTAGAATTTTGCTCTATACCTTTCTTGAAAAATCCATCAGGTTGATGAACGGCAGCATGGACATTTTGATTTCCATTCTACACCAATAAGTTCGGATTTCTAGTAGAGTTACACTGTTTTTGTATAATTTGTTGTCGTACTGATCTTAGTGATTAATTAATGATATTTTAACATGAATAAAAGCTCCATGAGGAAGAATGCACACCATATGTACGATTGAATGGAACTGAAAATTCACCATTCATTAAGTTATTTAAATGTAAGTGTATCTTTTCATGTAGATGTGTCATCTACATAGCAGTTGCATTTTAGAACTCAGCATAATACACTGCTGGACAATTGCTAAGGACGGATCATAAACGGCTATATAGCGCATAAAAAAGTAAGTGTGGTTGGATGCCAAGTGAAATAAAATAATGTCAGAATGCCAGGACATTACAAGAAAGACAATTTATTGTGCTCTGAAATCCAGAAGGCTTTGGAACGTGTTCAAGGGACAAACAGGCCATTTTGGGCAGAATTCGTAAACGTGAAAAAAATGCAATTACCGTCCGCAGGAGTTCGGTGTAAGATGTCAATACGGGATATGGCCTCCATGGAGGGCGATGCAAGATTCCACACGTCGTGTCATGCTTTGCACAACATTATCAAGCAGCTGTTGGGGTAATTTATCCCATTCCTCTGTCAGTGCACGGATGATGGTGTCTTTGTTTATTGGAGGGCATTGGCGACCAGCAAGACTCCTCCCCAAAGCATCCCACACATTTTTAATGGGATTCAGATCTGGAGAACGTGCTGGCCATACGAGGCGTTGAATATCCTCGCTCTCAAGACACTCCTGGACAGCGACTGTTCGATGACATGTTGCGTTGTCGTCCATGAAAATGAATCTATCACCGACAGCACCACGGAACATGCGAACATGAGGTAGCAGAACATCATTAATGTATCGTTGGCCAGTCATAGTCCCAGTTGAAAGCACATAGAGGGACGTACGGCCATTGATCATGATGCCAGCCCATACCATGACACTACATGTCGGATATCGGTCCCTTTCCTGTATGTTTGCTGGACAATACGCAGTACCACTATCACGCCAGATCAGTTGTCGTCGACAATTAGACGATAGACTGTATCTACTCTCATCTGAGAAAAGGACAGCAGACCAGTCGTTATCTGTCCAATTGCGATGTTGATGGCACCATTGCAAACGGGCCGTACGGTGACATCTGGACAATGGGATGCACACAACAGGACAGCGGGCGTATAGTCCTCCTTCATGCAAACGTCTGGCGACAGTTTTTCGGGAGATCCGCTTGCCAGTAGCAGCCTTGAAATGATTTGCTACCTCACTAGCTGTGCTGCGCCGGTGTCTTTTTGTTGATAGCACTATGTACCGATCTTCTGCAGGTGTCATACTGCGAACACGACCTCCCCCGTGACGTTTGCTACACTCTCCATTTGTTTGAAATGATTTCCAAAGCCTTGAAACAACACTGTGGCTGACGTCGAACTCCCTGGCAACATCTGTTATTTTTCGCCCTTCTTCAATCTTGCCAATAATACGGCCGCGCGTAAAATCATCTAGGTGATGTCGGGAAGACATACTGAAAATTTCAAGTTCGTCAATTGATTCTTTCCCTTTCAACTTTGCGTTTGAACAACAACGGTCAATACGCGTCAAATCCTTTATATCTCTTATCAGCGCTATGACGTCACGAAAACGTTCGGCAATCCAAAATTTGCATACGCACAACACGTCTTACTGTATCCCGCACTTATGCTAATTTCCACATTTTCCTGCCTTCCATGTTATGGTTGCTAGCGTTGCTATTGTCATCCGTCCTTAGCAACTGTCCGGCAGTGTATTTGAAAATACAGCATCTGATGTTTAAATTAGATTAGGTCACCAAGCAGTCTATTATTATCTATTCTATAAGTGTTGATTTTTTTAATTTCCTTCCTGATCATTTTCATAATGTTTCTTTCCTTTAAATGCGCAATATATTACAGCTTCTGAATGTCAGCACCGGTTAATTCATTTTATGGGAAAAATAACTTCATAATGTTTTATCGCCTATTATTTCTACTTCTGCACGACGAAACTGGTGCAGCTGTTGACAACGGTATCGCTTTTATAGCCTGCATGAGGTTTTATACTTCTAAATTGGCTCCATATACTTATGTGACAAACCGACGAACTTTTCGCACATTACTATTGCTGCAGGTTGCGGATTATTCGTCAATAGTTAATGTGCCGATTTAAGTTCCATGGGAATAGCATATGTCATGGCCTGCACAGTCACCCAACTTGAACATTATTGAGCACTCTGGGGTGTTCTAGAGGAGCGAGTCTAGAAACGTTTTGCTCCACTTGCATAACCTCGTATATTAGCTACTTTCCTGCAAGAGGAATGACTTCAAATCCCCCTGAGCCAATGTACAGGACTTGTATCGGTCCTCCCCACTATGAATTATGAATGCATTGCCCTCCAAAGGAGGCTGTACGCCGTACTACTAAATTCTTGTGTCCTACACCCATGTGTTTCAGTTTCGTGGTCCCCCCCCCTGTAAACTGTGTTACAGTGTAGGCGGAAACAGGGTTCAATTAGTAATAGTGTTCGAGGGTGACCACCCAAACGAGTGCATGTTCTTTGTAATGTACCTGAGCAAGGGAATTTATGGGAGCACATTTGCGTTATCACAATAATACACGCGGAAACCTGTCTTTCCGGAGAGCTTTATTGGACGAAACTACCGCACATTAGAACAGCTTGGGTGCAATGAATACTTAGTGTGCGCAGTGACGCGCTTTGCATTCCGCTAATGAGGAAACTAATGGATGTTTGAATTCTTGCTGTTATAAAGGCCTTATTTTCTTTCCTGAACTACAGAAAATACGATAGTGAAAGTCTTTTAAACATCCCTAAATTTGCCAAACACCCCCATTAAACACAGTACTGCAATGTCATTCGCTTTCCTCTCCGTTATCAAAAGTGAGATTCCAGACTGTTGTCTGTATTGCTTTAAAATTCAGGTAAAGATTCACCGATACATCTTGGATGTGTTACCATTTTCGGTGAAAACACTTCATATGGCCAATTGTCCTTTATAGATTCCTCGGCAGCTACTGACGTTTATATTTGTCGTAATGTAATTAAAGACTTAATGCGGCCAATATTAACAGCCCTGGCAGATATTCCGGCTGAAACTCCATACGCCCAAGCATACAAGGCTTTAGCTGACACAACCTGAACCTGCGTTTTGTTGATAATACACTGGTGTGCAAAAATTAAGGACGAAGAGGAGAAATTAGCATAACAGCGGAACGAGCAGGGAGAACGGACCGAAAGACCACTCAGCAGATAGATTAGGATCCGGTACGGTAGGGCATGCGCGTATATGAAGCATGACGTCGGAGGGGAGTGTCGAAAGGGTATAAAGCACACGAGTGGTGTAAGCTCAGAAATTCGGTTAAAGCTATTGCACGGTGTACATGGGTTTGAACGACGTCAAGTTCCTTACACAGTGTGATATGGCCAACAGGCAATCCAGTAGACCACTTCTGGATGACGTTAGCCGAGGGTGCGTTACTGGGAAGTTGGAAGAACGTCAAAGTGTGACTAGTGTGTCCGAGGAGTTCAGGATCGCTCACAGCATCGCCTCACGAGCTTGGAGAGCATATCAAACGACAAGAACAGTTGCCCGATTGTTTAGCAGTTGTCATCTACGAGCAAACACGGCGGCGGACGACCGGTATATTGTCCCACAGGCGAGAAGATACAGACGGCAGACAGCTGGAGAAATCGCAAGCCACATGCAACAGAAAACTCGACGTCCGTTATCATGTTTTACCTTGGCCAGGGGGTTGCACGAAAGTTCTCTATTTGCAAGAAAGTGGTTTATTTGCACGACCGCCAGTACGGTGCGTGCCATTAACGCCTACTCATCGGAGACTGCGGTTTCTGTGGTGCCAGGAACACAAGAACTGGACGCATCAGCAATGGGGTGGAGTTCTCTTTACGGATGAGAGCCGATTTAGTCTGACGAGCGATTCTGGACGTATACACATTTCGAGAGAGCAGAGAGAGCAAGGAACACGCAATCACACCTCCAACATCTTCGAAAGGGGTCGGTTTGGAAGTGGCGGAGTTCTCGTTTTGGGCGGTATTGTGCTTGGTAGCCGTACTGACCTCCACATCTTTCAAGGAGATTCAGTCACTGGTGTACGCTATTGTACCGAGGTTCTCCTGCCTTACGTGCGTCTTTTTAGAGGTGCTGTGGGTCCTGAATTCCTATTCATGGACAACAACCCTACACCTCATCGTACAGTGGCTGTCGCAGAGCTGTTGGAGAGTGAAGATATTCAACGCATGGATTGGCCCGCAAAGCCCACGGACTTAAATTCAATCGAACACGTGTGGGACCTTCTCGGGAGACGCTTGGCAGTACGTCAACAGCCGCCAGCAACAATTCCGCAGTGCGATTGGCACTACAAGAGGAATGGGCCGCGATGCTTCAACAGCTCCTTGACAACCTCGTCCT
The DNA here is from genome assembly GCA_039090855.1 of Macrothele yani. Taxonomy (NCBI): domain Eukaryota; kingdom Metazoa; phylum Arthropoda; class Arachnida; order Araneae; family Macrothelidae; genus Macrothele; species Macrothele yani. The sequence goes on along the minus strand of CM077015.1, from coordinate 128,814,358 downwards.
CAGCATTGACAGACGTTGTAAATCCTGCAACGCAGTCAGGGGTGATCATATCCCCTACTAAAGACTGGATTTTTCTTGGCAGCCGCCTGTCACATGGACGTTTCTGTCTTCTGTTCAGTTGTGCCGGCAGCTACCTTTTTAATAAAGTGTCTTTGTATCGTTTGGACTCCTTGTTTGGACGGTTTTGCTCACTTGTTCCAAATTCTTACATCTTGGGAATCTTATGGTATGATTTGAGTCGATGTCGAGCACTTCTGCATGACGTTACATTCGAAAAACCGTTTCGTCCTTAATTTTTGCACGCCAGTGTATCTTTACACACTCTTCCTGTCCCCCGGCCGGGATACATAAGGCATGAAAAGATTGTACCATTTATTACAACTTTCTTGAAAACTGCGAAAAATATTTTATCCTAGATACAGGATTTAGCCCTGCCAAGCCACTAGTTATTTATAACATTGGATAGCTTGTAAATCCGGCGTATTTCTCAATATAATGCTTAGAAATACATGGAGGAGATGAACTTTATCCTATTTAGATAACACTGAGCGTTTAAGAATGCATAATTTGTTAGCGGTATAAATAATGATAGTATGAGGTTCCAGCAAGGCAGGATAAGAAAGCCATATGCTTATTGATAGGATGTAAGCTTATAGATGGAAACGAAACTTTTACATTCAATAAAATTTAAAAATAAAAAATATATATAAAAAAAATGATAAATTTTTCATTCTTAAATAGCATTTAGTTGTTCGAATAATTAAGTAATCTTCAAATTTGAAGAAGGACGAAGTATTATGATATTCAGACTGTGATATTACCGTTTTCTACGTTATATAAACAGCATATTGTGAAGATAAAAAAAAACGAAAAAAACACGTATTGCCTCGATTAAACATCAGCAGCTCAAACTACACAGGCCGTACAATTCAAGAAAAGTATCGCCATAAAATCCGTTTGCACGATGAGTGCCTCGAAACGTAATTTCGCAAACAGATTTGTTATTCAAAGGATTATCCTACATTCGAAAACAATAAGGGAGAAAACGGTTATATTAAAAAAACTGTCACTCCCAAGATCATAAAGGGCAATAATTATTAGGTTTTTCAGTATTACTTAAATTCCGTAGTTAAATTTGAGAGTTCCGTAGTCTGATCTCCGGAACTCAGAACAGTGTATGACTGTGAGTTTCCCAAAAGCTCGAAATCGTCGTCCACAAATAAATTTATAACAGTTTGGTTGCATTGTAATTTCTATCAAAATCCTCGTATGTAAAAACAAAAACCACCAACCTTTCTAACTGTTAGAGGGCCTATACATCGGTATAACCTTGCGTTTTGTACTTATCAGAGCTTTGCTGGTAAGTTTTAAATCCATGACCTCCCAAACTGAAACCCGAAGCTTTAGCTGTAGAAGTTTCTACGACAAAGAATGAACACCTGTAAACCCTGTAACGACCATAACACCCAAAACGCCCGCATATGCAAACGTCCATAACTGCCCGAAACGATTATCTAGAGTGAGTCAGATATCCTACCTTTACCTGTTCTTTAAATTTGCACGACCTATGAGGGATCATCAGGAGTTACCTTCAGTCAACATTGTTGTTACTAAACAAGGAAGTGAAACAAATGACAGTTTCGGACGTTATGGAATCTAGAGCGATACCAGATTTAAGGGTAATGGTCGTTAGAGGGTTAAACTTTTCGTGCTTCATTTCAAACCTTTTAGTATAATAAACGTATATTCAACGAGCTATCTAAAAGAGATACTCATGTTTTTGTGGTTCTAGCTGAAAAGATATAATGTTAAAACACACTTAGGGTCGTCTTATATCACGATCAACCCTATAATGAGATAAACTCCATAAAGGGATCATTTATCACCATTTATGGTTTTCTGGTCCATTGTGTTGTGATGAGGGGGAGAGAATTGTTTCACGTGGCTTTCGTAAAACACAGCCGCTAACTAAACAATTCTGTTTTGGAGCATCTCAAAATTTTGAGTACCATTTAATTCAGGTGCATAGGCCGCGAATAGGGCTACAGGCAAACGACTGCTTACAGCCACTTGATTTGATCACGATGATAGTTAAACCCCAAATTAAATAAAGTGAGATAACATATTCCCTAAGGTAGTTCCTATCATTACGTAAATTTTATTTTAGTTCGTCTCTCAGCATTCGTATTCTTAATACTCCTCTTTTACTTTTTTTTTTGTGTTGCGAATACTTGCTTCATTCTTCGTAATAAAACACTACAGCCAACTGACCCCTAGCTTAGTGCGCATGATTTGCACCTTTTGCCAGATAAAAAAAAAACACTCTGCTGGTCATAACATTTTGGTGCTTCGGTGTATCTCTAAGAAGTCATGAACACACTCACTTCGCATGATATAGATAAGTATAGCTTTAGAAAAATGCGTAATTAATTAATCAAGTGTGAAATAGTATTCAACCCTGTTTTTTTTTCTCCAGCGGGTTGAATATGGAATTTCCGAAGCTGATTTAAATTCCATTTGGAGGACAATTTTTTGTAAAGCAAATCTGTGTTAAGCAAAATGGTGTTTATTTTTCATTTAATTTCCCGGTTATTTACTCCAATAGTTCATTTGGCGTGTTTATATCAGCTACATGGGACAAAAATTAATTCACTGGCATTAATATTTTCTCTCAAATTCCTTCCTATGTGGCGTAAAGTATTTCTAAATATAATTCATATAAATGCACAGCAAATGTAGTGTAAACATTTTCTCATTCTCGTAACATTAAATTTATTAGCTGAAGGGAACAAGCACTTTGGAGTACTCATCTTCTTTACGAAAGTCGTTGACGTATGAAAATTATACCAAAACAGTTTTTCGTTCTCTTCGGGAATCATACATTATTCATATCTGTAAGCTTGAAAATTATTATTCATAAGATAAAAAACTCGACGTAATGATAAATATACCACACTGAAAATACGCAAGAGACTATAAAAACCGTTTATATTTGTGGCGAAGTAAGCACAAAGATTCGCGAAGCTTTAGTACTCCCCTGGGAGGCTTTTTCAAGGCAATGGAAGGCATAAAAATGTCTACATTTTTATATCAACATTGTCTTGAAAATGCCTCCCAGTGGAATGCGAAACTTTGGCGCATCTTTGTGCTTACTACACCATCAAAGTAAACGAATTTAATAGACATATGTGCCTCTTGAGTACTCCTGAATGACATTATATTCGGGATCTCATCTCTTTTCTGAGGCAGAGCTACTCAACCAGATGTGCAGCTCATGGAAATCGACAATCGAAATACATCCACCTTAAAAAGCCAATCTGTAGCACTCTACTTTCCGTTCTTTTCTGGATGGAATCAAATTATTAACGAGGAACTAACCTCAAACGGAACAAGATTTGTTTAAAACCGAAACTAAAGAATTTTACATATATATTATGTATGTATCTTATTTTTTATTTTAAATACTGCAGGTTATTTGTAGACAAATAAAAGAAAATATTTACACATTATGAGAGTAACGGCAAAATATTAATTCTATATTTCTCTAATTTAATATGTCTGAGAGAAAGCACATTGTTTTTTTAATCGAATTCTTTTCGGAAAATTATTTTTATAATATTCAAAAACAGTTTTTCGTTCTCTTCGGGAATCATACATTATTCATATCTGTAAGTGATATGGCATACCAATAATGCCACCCATTTGGTGCAGTGGCCTAAGATCTGGCTTTCTACCATTATATCTGCAATGTTTACTACAAAATGCAGTTAAGACAGCGAAAGTAATGTTATTAACATGGAGCTTCGTTTATCCATTAAGTGCGTATAAATAAAACCATTATCCTTTGTTTATGCTTCTCGTTTTAGAAAATTTTCCTTGATTATACAGATTTTATATACGGAATGTTTACAGCACAAGATTTTTCATGTTTCACAGTTTAAAATCTGCCACTACTGCCGTGCTGGTATATTATTATTTTAAGAAGTATTTACGAATTCGGAATCCCTTGAAAAACCTTTTCTTAGGACGATATTTTACACCACAAAAACTACTTTCGGAACTACAAATTTTCGGTAAAAAACATACACATTTTTTTAAAAGCGGACATAACATGTTATTACGTTTTTTCCGATTTATTAAATATTTTTCTTAGCCAAGGGTATTTTTCACTGAGATGATGAATTTGTGATTTTCTGATCTTACATTTCTGCCAATAGTGAGCGTGAACAGCTTATTGAATTGTGAACGATTTATTGATTGCAGAGGTATAGCTGTTCATTTTATTTAAACTGGCTCCATTTGCTGTGTAGAACACTTCTCATATTGCGTGTTTTAAATATTGAGCAATTTGCACATACGAACGTAACTCTTGTTGTTTTACACTTGTTGGTCTTTCTTTCTTCTCCACAAAATATACTTTTAAATATTTTTTCAATACTTCATTACAAGCCTTTCCTCACCTGATTAGCAAAATACAGCTGCTCAATACTTTAAAAAAAAAAAAAAAATATATATATATATATATATATCATCATCATCATCATTGTCAACCATTATCAATCCACTGCTGGACGAAGGTCTCCCCAAGTTTCCTCCACAACGGTCTGTCTTGTGCCAATGTCCTCCATGTCACTCCCGCATACTTTCAAATTTCATCCACCCATCTCCCATGAGGTCTTCTTCTGGGTCTTTTCATGTCCCTTGGAATCCAATCTAAACTTTCGGCTGTCCATCGATGGTCTGTCCTTCTGGCAGTATGCCCAGCCCATTGCCATTTCAGGGATTTAACTCTGATCATGATGTCTTTCACTCTTGTCATTTTTCGGTTCCACGAGTTCCTCTTTTATCTCTCCTGGTTACACCAAGCATGCACCTCTCCATGCTGTTTTGAGTTGTTTGCAGCCTTTGTACGTCTCTTTTAGTTCAGGTGCACGTCTCTGCACCATACGTAAGCACTGGAAGGATGCATTGCTCAAACACTTTTCTTTTAAGGCATAATGGAATATTGCTCTTGAAAATTACGCTGTTTCTTCAAAAAGCTCTCCAGGCAAGTTTTGTACGCCGATTAATTTCTTCATCAGTAGGACCCTCACTTGATATCTGCTGTCCAAGATAAACGTACGTGTCTGTTATCTCCGGCTTTTCTCTATCAATTGATAAATCTTAATTTCTTGTAAAAGCATTGAACATCACTTTTTCTTCTGAAAGTTCATTTTTAATCCCACTTCGTTACTCTTGTCAGCAAGTTCCGGGATCATACTCTGAAGCTCTGATGGGGTAGTTGCAAAAATGACTACGTCATTAGCAAAATGAAGGTGGGTTAGATAATCTCAATTAATCGTTATCCCTTTGTTTTCCCAGTTCAGTGATTGAAAGACATTTTCCAATATGGCATTAAAGAGCTTCGGAGATATGGTGTCACCTTGTCTCACTCCCTTTCCAATTTTTATGTGTGTTGTATTTTGTATTTTCAAACAGCCAAATCTTTGCACTTGCATTTTCATAGATGTTATTAATAATATTAATGTATGCATCTTCAATACCGCAGGATTTCAGAGCCATTGTAACTGCTGACAGTTTAACCGAATCAAAGGCTTTTTCATAATCGATAAAAGCCATGCACAATGGAAGTTTACATTCCCTCGCTCTTTCAATTAGTTCTCTCAGTACGTGTATATGATCTATTGTGCTGTAGCCACTCCTGAATCCAGCTACTAACGACGAATTTAAATCATGTTAACAATTATTTAAATTGATATATGCGTGCTTTCGAATTTACGGATTTACAAAATGTAATAAAATATTTTAGCATCAGCCATTTTTATTTATATAACTCTCACACATATGATTCATGAAAGTGCTGTATCTTTATGCACGTACTCCTCGATCCACTTTAATCTTTGGGAGACTATATGGTAGCATGCGCAAGATGTCTTTTATTGTTCTAATTATTATGTAATTTAAAAGAAAATGACACTAAGTGCTGGCTGCAAGAAAAAATAAACTAAACAATATATCATCTGTCCATAGTCTCGCGCCTACCGGAATAGTATTTAAAATACCAGGTTTTTGCTGTTTGGATACAATTACGGAATAGACCATCCGAAGACATTCAGCTTTTTACAAGAGATGGGTGGCTTTTATCTAAATTTAATATTTTTATTTGTTTTGAATTATTTGTTAGCATTTGATATAGTAGTATTTTGGCATTTCTTACATTGTGCTTTATAAACTCGAAGACAAGGGCAGTTTTGTGCCATTCATAATTCGAAGTTATGAACTTCTTATTAGTAGAAGTACGAGAACCCGTATTACAACGTCGTTCAGCAAGTAAGTGAACTCATTCATTTTCGTATATTTAAAAAACCTGAAACAGCAGCACAAGTTATGTTAGGAAGTTTGTTCGTACGCACCTTGTGCTCGGTTCATGCTAAGCGATTGTGCTCTGCCGTTGTAATTACAATGAAGCAGCTGAGACGATCAGCGACAGTAGAAAAACAACGTGCTTTTTTCAGCAAGCTTTGTGCTTCGGATGCGGACAGCAGTAGGACTAAGTACCTTGAAACAAAAAATGAAGTACCATGAAAGACGGTTAAAAAAACTGATCTGAGAAAGCTAAGGAAATACTTCGAACAAAACTATGGAAATAAAACCAGAAGGCCAAAAACCGTGAAGGTAGAGGGTAATGAACCCAGAAGGTCTTCAACTGGAATAGTTTCTCAGGGAACATATTTTTTACAATAATGTAGAAAAGCTCAGTAATTCCATAGAGAACAGTTTTACATAACTAAAAATTTCTAAATTATTTGCCAAGAAAATAAGCTCCAAATATTTGGGGAGATTTTACTTTACCAGAAGAAAAGAAATGCTTTACCAATTTAGATACATTGTTTTTCAGGGGAGAGTGCTTACATTGAAGAGCAAACAAAGAAATATTTGGGAGAATTTCTTAGACTTTTAACAAATATGATTAGCTACAAAAAATTGTTCTAGTAAAGTTCATATCATTTGAGAGTTTGCTCCAATAAATGGGCGCAATATGCTTATTGCAACTTGTTACCTAACTTTTTTGGTTTAAACGATGCAAAATACTGAACCAATATTAAGATTTTCAGATTTAAAAAATTACAGATTTTAAAACAGAAAATCTGAAACATCCAAAAAAATTAAATGTAACATTTTGTGTGATAACTTGCTTTACACCTTTGGTATTTTCAATTATATTTATATGTTGCCCTCAAATGCAAGAGTGAGAGAACATGTAACACCAGTAAGTGACAAAATAAATCGTTACTTTAGCAATGCAAATATCATGGTTACCAGCCACAGAGATAGATGACCAAAAATTTTTCATTCGGCGGTCAATACTTCATTGCTGATTTAAACACATTAAAATTTGCTTGCATAAACATATTCCATGAAATTAAGTGTATTTTCTGTTTTCGTTTGTTTCGGGATTTTACGGCCATCGTGAGTTATCGATGGAGTATAAATAGTCGCTCGATCTTAATTTAGAATTTAAAGAACTTATTGTAGGGGGGAGAGAACCCGTGACGTAAGAAAAAGCAACGGCATTCGTGCTTCACCAGAATTCGAACCCGGTCCCATTTCCGCCGAAATTTCAAAAGACAGAAATTTCGAAATTTCCAAAATTTTCAAACCACAACGCAACCTGGGAGGTTATTGCATTTCCCAGATGGTTTGAATTTCTTTTGTTCTGGTTCCCTCATTGCTGAGACAAAGTGCTTATGCCGATTTTAGGAGCTTCTTGTGTACGTAATTTAAATATCGAGTCAGATCTAACGCTTTCAGAAAATGGCATTATGAATAAAAATTCCCAAAATAATTCCTGTACTAAAAATTAAGCTATTTCTTAAAAAAACAGAAAAAAACATTGTATTTCTTGTAAAAGTACTTACCCGACAATCGGAAATAACTTGTTAGATATCTTTCCTTATTTCTTACTTTATATCTGGGTGAATCATCATTTACAACACTTAAAACAGTACTCTGAGACAATCATTCCGAAATTTCTAATTATGCGATATAAATTCGCATTTTGGTTTGGAACAAGTTTATGCCCTTAATCACAAAATTATCTTAAAACTGGTTAACTGATATTTACCATATTTCATATAACGACTATATTTACGGCATTTTTACTTACAAATTATCGTTATCTGTAGCTCATTTGGTTTCATTTCATGGAAATGTTTGTACCCGAATGTACCAGTAGTGCAATGTTGACGTCATTTTTCAAGTGCGTCTCTGCAGAAAAGCGGTTGAAAATATCTGATTAGAAATACGAGGTAAATCCTTTATAAAAGGAAAACTATGTACTGGTCAATTGCGGTGTATTTACGGCTTTAGCCGTACCAAATATTTCTTTAGCTGAATGAATTTGTCTAAATATGCTTATCTCCAATATGTGATAGAAGTTCTGTTTAAGCAAACTGTTGTATTTGAAGAATTTGGACTAGGTTTCGTGGTCCAACTTTCGATATCACATTTTAATTTCTTTATTTTCTATGCAAAAAGAAATATGTATCAGAAGCGAATAGTGACGCCGCAACGTGTACAATTTTTGCAGTCTCGAGACGAACATTATATAAAACATCCAAGTAGAGACAAGAACAGCAGCCCGTTGTAATTGTTGAATGGCTAAAAGGGTTTTAGCATAATTTCTGTAATCTCTGTGCCCCACTCGCCTTCGGGTAGTGGGATACGCAGCCTTCTGACATCCTCATCGGAGAAAACTCTGTAGTGCGGTCCATGAACGGCTTCACCTTTAAAGACAAGGGCTCCGTTTTCAAAATTATTTCCTAACATTAAAACTGAAAGTTACAGTATATGAAAGAAACACCTCAAACACTTCTTTCAATTTGAACCTATTTAAAGGCGCTCAATCAGTTCAGGATATGTGCTGAAGCAAAAATAAAATTAAAAGAGATTTTAGGTTTAAATTATTTCATCAAATTCAAACTGAAAGCGAAATTCTATATCAATGAATAATGGAACTTGGATATTTATTTATTTTGAACATTCAACTTATGTTATCATTTCATATAGGAAAAGTAGAATTTACCATCAATTATATACACTGAAGTACCAGAAAAACTGGTACACACGAGCTTATGCAAAACACATAGCAACGTCACCTATGCGCGTACTCGGTTGCGTCCGCCAGTGCGTATATAAAGCGATAGACATTCTTGCCAGCTGTCAGAGCTGTTCTCGGCATGAGAATGACAAGTAATAACGATTTAAGCGATTTTCAACGAGGTGTCATACTTGGCGTTCGTGAGATGGGCCACAGTATTTCCGTGGTAGAAAAGAAGTTCGGATTTTTACGGACGACCATTGCAAGGGTGTACCGTGACTACAAGAATTCTGCCAAAACCTCCAACCTACGAAACAAGTGTGGCCGTAAAAAGACATTGGGGGAACGTGACCATCGTCGGCTGTCAATAATTGTTTCACGCGATAGGCGTGAAACATTATCCCAGGTATAATCAGAATTCAATGCTGGGGACTCAACAAGCTTTAGCGTCCGGACTGTGCAACGTACCCTGCACGATACGGGCTTCGGGAGCCGACGCCCAACTCGAGCCTCTTTGGTGGGTACACGACACAGGGCTATGTGGCTCGCTTGGGCACGGCAACCCCACCACTGGACACTTGATGACTGGAAACAAATAGCCTGGTCTGACGAGTCGCGTGTCCAACTGTATCGAGCAGATGGAATGATTCGTGCGTGGCGCAAACCCCATGAAGCCATGGATCGCGCCAGTCAACAGGGAACTGTACCAGCCGGTGGGGATCCGTAATAGTATAAGGTGTGTTTAGCTGGACTTCATTCGGATTCATGGAAAGTCTACAATCGTCTGTGAGTGGCCAACGCTATGTGCGTATCCTTTCTGACGAGGTACACCCGTTCATGTCCTGCATTCATGCTAATGGGTTGGGCCTGTTTCAACAGAACAATGCACCTCCACACAAGTGTCGGGATGCCACATTAGGGTTAGAGGAGCATTCATCTGAGTTTCGGGTTTTGCCACGCCCACACAAGTCCCCAGATCTGTACGTGATAGAGCACCTTTGGGATGCCATGCAACGCGCTATCGAACACAGGAATCCGTGACTTCGGAATACACCAGAACTGTGGAACGCTCTGCAGGAAATATGATGTGCATTGCCAACTGCATATTTCCCGAAGCTAGTGGAGTAAATGCTCCGTCGTATTTCTGTAGTCCTGCGCTCGGGTGGAGGACCTACTGAATATTAGACTGGTGTACCAGTTTTTCTGGCACTTCAGTGTACTTTAATACACTGATTTGACCATTAGGTATGTATATAATTAATACACTGACTTCGGAATGGTCCATACTTTCAAAATTAAAAAAAGTCTAATGTCAGTTTGTTTCGGAATAATTTGCAGGGTAAAGATGTGAATGTTGAAATAATCTTTCGATCCGTTGCGGAATAATCTGGAGCTACTTTTGGTGCTAAAATAGAGTTTTATATAATACCCTTTTTAGTCCTTTTCTCAGAATGAGTAACTTATTGGTGGCATATGGTCAAAAAGAAATTTTAGGTCCATCAAACTTATTTTACCTAATTTTTCTTACGTGTAATGCAAAACAGCTAAACAGATCTATGGAAATAAAGAAATGTCAAGGTTATCGTTCTTTCTAGAAGCGTAAATTGGAATACTACTTTTTTTATTTATTTTACTTTTTATAATCTGAAATAAGATAAACAGGATTTATTTGATAGTATCATAATTTCAATTTTCTGGGCGATATCTTCTGAAAACTTAATCCTATGGAAAAGTTCTCCTTGCATTTTAAAGAAAAACATTACTTGGAAATGAAACAAAGTCGAAATTTAAATATGATGTCTTGGAAATTCAAGATACCATTCTGCATGTATGTTTCGTAGAGCGTACTTTCAATTGAACCCACTGAAACAAAACTTCGAAACTTCGGATAGCTTACTAGCTCGTGGCATATTGCCGGAATGCCATCTTTAAAGCCTTGGGTGTCTAACTATGTTATGACGTTGAGCCGCGATGTAATGCCAAAACACTTGGGATAAGTTGTCTGAATTGAAAATTTATTAAACACATTGGATACAGTAAATCAAGAAAGAGTACGTAGCGTGAACTCTATTTGTTTCTGTGGAAAGCATGTGGTTTTTCTAAACATTTTCACATTTTCAATAATGTATTGATCACTGCGCGGTTGTTACGTTCCTGATTTTATTTGTTTTAACAGAATACGTTTCACAAAGCAACAATAATAATCAGTGCATTCATCAATTTGAAATCTTCTCGCGTTATGCTCAAACGAAAATTTCCACATTACGGTTACAAAAACACAACGGTTTTGGGGTAATAATACATGTATAAGTAAACTATGGGGATTGGTTTCACTCTGGATGTAAGGTCTTTCAATTCGTTTGGAGTGGCAGTAGGTAAATATTTCCCATACCCTAGAAGTACCTCTTTTCAGGAAATCTTTGCTAGTTTGGGCAACTCATCCGTAATAAGTGTCGATCGCCATGTCTTAGGATTTTTTTCAAAATTGGAATTAGACGTGTATTACTCTGTCGGAATAGACTACTTTCTCGATGTGAACTACCTAGGTTTTAGTGAATGTAGAGAAAACAAAGAGAGCGATGACTTTATGTTTAACATCGTGTCCTTCCTTCTAATGCACTGGTCAATGAACACATAGCTTAGGGCACGCATTTTACGAACAGTTGGTTGCAAACTCAGAATCAAAATCGGCACCAATAGTTCACCGCTAACAAAGGTTCATCCATTGATAATTTTCCATGCATTCACTTATACTGTAAAGCCTTTGCAGCAAATATTCTGTCGAGAAGGATCATAACTGCGTAATGTAGGAGTACGTGAATGAAGTTTGCGACAAGTATAATGTTGAAGAGCATCTCACGTTCGTGATATATGAACAGTGTTAAAATGCTGGCGTCCAAAAATGTTTCATAGATGGGTCCTGCCCGAATCCCTGTTTGGTGCTGATGTTATGTTGTGTTTGTCTTACGGCACTGGCCGTCTTCCTTCCCTGGAACCAGTGGCCCTAAATTAGGATAAGGAGTCTACTTATACCCTTTTAGTTCTCCATTGTATACGTTCAATAAAATGCATTTAATGTATTCGTAAACAACAAGTGTCAAGTATTTTAGTAATCTAAAAGCTTCTAATTCCTAGCACAGTTCAGGACACAATGTGTTGTATTTGCGGATGTATTAAATGGAACATCATGTTATTAGACGTAATAGAACCTCATGTCTCACCGTACCGAATCTCCCTCTGCCCTGGACATTTGGCCTAAATAAAAAAAGGGCGACTGCTAAGAGCCATCAAAAGTGCTCATGATGGTAGTTAAAGACCCGAACACAAACATTGCACAAACAACGATGATTTTATGGTCTATAGGATATAACTGTTTCTTACACGGTCCTGCTTGGGAGAGGAAAACAGAAAATTATTTCAGGTAGAGAATCCATTTCTGTTACATAGACATTCTAATATGTTCCGTGCCTGAATAATGATCGTTACATCTCGGAGGCACAGAATGCCATTTGCTGCAGTGGTCAAAATCCGTCTTTTTGGTAGAACAGGTTTCAGGCTATCATCGGCTAATCTAACTGACTTTAGAGTTAATCTAACTGACTTTAGAATCCAAATGCTTCGAATTTGGCAGATTAAAGATTTTGATTAAATTTTTTCTTCCCTTTTAAGCTTTAAGTAAAATGTTATATGAACATTACAAAATATATCTTTAGCGTATCCGCAATACATCGTGTTAAACATGTTCTTCTACAAAAGCAAACGTTAAAATTTACGTTTAGTCAAAGGCAGTATCGCAAGTACTTTATGAAACCTGTCGTATTCATTAGTTCCCGTAAACGGTATTCGATGTATATTTGCCGTACGAATGAATATGAAGTCGTATACATTCAACTAGTGTCACTAATTTTGTAGAATGGTGTTATACAATGTATGAATTTCACGTTCTTGGACGGAGTTATAGAGCATTCCATCAAATAATGTTGGCTCTTCTGTGTATTTTAATTAAAAAACTTTCAGTTTAATATTTTTAAAATAAATTATAGAAACTGATTGTCATAGAGTTTTTTCTCACTTGGTCAGTGCTATGAATTTAGATTTAATCGTGTCGACAGGTTTTCCTTAAGTGTGAATTTTATGAATAATTTTCCTCTAATGTCTATTTGATATTCTGAAACACAGATGTTAAAACATTTCGAATTGTTTTATCATAAACTTTAAATTCAGACCTTGTCGGACACAATTTCAGATTTATTTTGAACAAATTTGGGAAAGTTTTGCTAATCACGTTCAACGCTGGTCTACTCTTTTTTCAGTCCCTATGTCGATATATCCAGACTTTGCAATAAACTGTGCACAACTGCGAAAAAATCGATGCGTTATTATTTTACATCGCTTAATTTTTATGAACTGTAGATAAGGCGAACAAAACTGAAAAATATCATGCTTTCTATGCAGTGTCTTGAAAATTATATTGAGATGGATGACTTTGTTGTTATTTGCAACTGTTCATTGGGAGCAGACTAATGTCCCAAGGAAGCATTGATGAGACAAAGTAATTATTGCAACTGCTCCAAAATTGTAGCATGAAATCCTAATAATCTGCGTATTACAAAGTTGTGTAATTATGTTTTGAGAGTTAATTTCATTAATGAAGAAGCAGGATAACTTACATGAATATAAAATTCCAAGTAGATTACTAACGTGTTTATTCAGTAAGTGGCACAATCAGCCAACGAAAGGAAAGATTTGTCGGATCCAGATTTTGGTATGGAGTGAAGAGCTGATATCAAGTTCTTTGTATGTCTTCAATGTCTTTCCAAACTTTTCCTTTTAAAGTCATCTTTAATTTACAATACATACAAAAAAGTAGTCACACGTTGAAAAATCTGAAGAATAGGAAGATGGTGGAAAACAAACATTTGTTTTGTCCCAGAAATTGCTGTACACTGACTGCTCTGGGTGCAGGTGTGTCATCGTGAAGACGGAACTATTTCCCGTTTCTGTACTTAGGCGTGACAGGAACAATCCTCTTCCAGAATCGTTCCAAAATTGATGTGAAAGCGATACAAATGTCTGTTGTACCTTGTTCCTCTCGAAGGAGAACTTCCTTGATGTCGTAAAACCACACAAGTCTTGTCTTGATTTTGAAATTCTGTAATCCGATCATTTGTCTTTCCTGTGACGGTGGTAACTTCCACCAAAGAGCCTGATGGTAAGTTTATGTCCCGTCACTTGCCCCAAAGTTTTAGAGAAAACTCTGCAATGTTTCTGCAGCGTCCAGAATGCCGTTAACGTACTCCAGTCCGTACGTTTCTGCTGGTCTGATTTTAAATCATGCAGAACAAATCGATGACAAAATTAGTTTCCTCAAGTCTTTCACTAAAGTTTGTCAAATCGTCTCCTTATGAATACCGAGATCGCATTCCAACATCCTCGAGGTCACACAGCGATCACGTTCAATTCTTCCGCTAACATTCTCAATAATTTAAGACTTACGCACAGAAATCGGGCGTAAGAACCCATCGTCCTTTTCAAAATCTTCTCGCGCATTCTCAAATCGTGCAAACCATCCGATTGTGTACCAGATACGTAATTACGCTATGTACATCTGTCTCTGATGTATTTTTACAAATTTTCGAACAGGATCGGATATTTGATCTCCGTCGTACGACAGAGCCGTGACATTGTTCTTTCGCCGAATGACGGTGTGCACAGCTTTAATAAGTAATTTGCACAATTGTCACGCAAATTCTTTAGCCACTTCATATCTGATAAATGATTTATTAAAATAGCATGCCTTCTCTATGTGTTTGCTTTACCAGGTTTTCCTTAAAATATTAATCTCAATACACATTTGCCTCAGTTGTTACTTTGCAAACAGCACTACACTTTAGAAATTATTTGTGTATTGAGCACTGCTGAGGAAGAAATACAAGTGCTAAAGTACGATCTGCGCGCTGCTCTAATCACCTCACTTCTAGAAATGAATGCACGTCAGTAATAGTACCTGCGCCATTTATTAATTTCCAGAACTGACGAATGAATATCACAGTTGTCATATAATTACATAGCAGGAGGGATAAACGAAAACGTATTTTGAGGACAGTGACGACTCTTCTACAGATATTCAAAATACGTTTAAAAAAATAGAAGATGCTACAAAAATCATGGTCCCAACAACTCGCGAAGTACAAAAATGTTCCAAATATCTTGAAGGTAAAATAATTCACTATCTGAAATTTAGTTTCTCAGTTCCGATTACTAAATTAAAAGTCGCAGAATGTAAATACCTTATTACACCAATAAAGTTATTGCGTGTCATGCAAATAAGGAATATTATATATTTTATTTGGGATGATAAAGTTTTGGAAAATGAAATTACTTCAATTTAAATTGTGTGTTATTTGAGAAAATCTAGTTAAATAATGTGATTATTAATCTTCATTTCAGGGTTTATAGAATCGGCACAAAGTTTCTAACCAACCCAGTAGCAGTCGATGATTATCAGACACTTAACATGAAAAGTTAAAATACGTATTTAATTAACACTAATATCAGGAAGTAGAATTGGAATAACTTTCTTCTAATTTAATGAGACGTCAAAACTAAAGTGTTACGATAATGCATTGCATTTCAAGACTTATTTTGCCTACTTCTGACAGAAAAAAGTAGCAGCACTTAACTCAACTTAGATACAACACAATCCTGACCAATAATGATTAAATAATGCGTGTCGTTTTATATTTGTAATAAATGTTTTCGCAGATCAATTAGGTATGTTCGAGAACTATAACCTGTGCTTTAGATTTGGCCTGACTAACCAGCCCAGTCGCATAGGATTGCACTGTATGCACATTTAATAAATAGTGGTTTCAGGTCCAATGGTCATGAAATTATGCAGACTTCATTTGGATTAGACTGAAATCACATTACAGTGAAAACCCGTAAAGTGAGATCTAGGTTAATTGGGAATACGTGAGGAAGAATATGGCGACCCTCTTTACTTCTAATGAAATCATTAAACCACGGAAACACAGCACTACTACTGTGTTTAATATAACGATTCGACAAATACATAAAGAATCACGTATAATAAGAAGCCATGGTTTTTACTTATTATCAGCGACTAATTATTTTTTTCACATTTTTAGAAACTAAAGCAAATGCAGAAGTTTCCATAATACGTTGATTGCTCATATCAAAAGCATCAATAATTTTGATATAGACTTTCCGATAAAGAACAATGTATGGTAATGTTGCTAAAGTTCCAAACTTTTACGTACGAGCAGAGAATCAGACATATAAACTGTTATGCTTCATTTTTTAGTGTTGCATTTTTTCCACCGAAGCAAACCAAGCTCCACATTATTATTTTGGTGAAGGTGAAATGTCCAAAATGAGAGTGTCAACTGGCATCCATATTTTATCCAACTAGAAAGCCTCTAACTCTTTAGCCAACGTGGTTCTCCTCTGAATCGAAAATTCGAAGACGTACGCATTAGTTCCAGACATTTTGTGGTAGAAATCTACAAGATACCAAACCACCCAATTCCTACACGACTATAAACAATAGGGAAAGTGGAATACCAGAGACATAGACGATGAATGCATCGCCTTGTGCAGGATGTCTGGGGCAGCAGCGGATCGCAGTCAACCTGTGAGGGGTATGGAATGTAAATAAATGAGCATTCTACAATTTTTAGTAAGTACCTTATACATTCGTGTTAAACAAGAAAAATGACTTCAAGTACTTTAAACTGTTGGACAAAATTTTAAACCCTTACAAAGCACGAAAATGTCCTCCACCTTTATTTTATATTATT
The DNA here is from genome assembly GCA_039090855.1 of Macrothele yani. Classification (NCBI taxonomy): domain Eukaryota; kingdom Metazoa; phylum Arthropoda; class Arachnida; order Araneae; family Macrothelidae; genus Macrothele; species Macrothele yani. Next base: position 128,797,435 of record CM077015.1, on the reverse strand, counting down.
TAATTTTGGAGATTATGCATTTTTACAAATGTTATATTACGAGACTGTTGACAAATAACACTTATTTCGGGTTCAGTATTGTTAAATTCTTTTCCTGGGAAGATAAAAAAACACATGCTGTACTTTCGATTTAGAGAAATACAAAGATTTTTGCTTTAAAATTGAAAAAAAAATTACATATGGAAATAAATTTCAGTACTCTATACATCGTTGTAAACCTAACTGGTTTCAAAAAGCCTTACAAATGGCTTAATGTTGAGAAAATGATGCAGAGGTTTCGGAATGACCTTTTTTATTATGAATATTGCAGTCGCTCATAAGATTTTATTTTCTTATGCGGGCTGCAGGATTATCTCATTAGCAAACGTTTCTTCGCTTCTTTGAGAACTATCATCCTGACGGTTGATACACAGCTTAAGCTATATGTTTTATTTTCATTTGACATAAAATTTTACACTGAAAAATTTATACGAGATTGCTACAAACCTTGAAATTTATTCGTACTTTCTTTTCAGAAAGAATGAAGTGTTAATATTTCAAGCAGTTTTTGTAATGTCACATTATTTATTTGAACCAACTAATGCAAGTCACAAACAATTATTTAAAACATACTGAGATACAATATTTTCCCTTATTTCTCAATATAATTTCCTCCAATATTGATACACTTTCTTGTCGCTCTCCCAATGCGTCTAAACCTTCAGCATACAAGGATTATGTCTGCTGTTTCAGCAGACCCCAGAGTTCACATTTGCACTGAATGTTCGAATTCTTCGTCGTCCGTGAAACGTTTGCTGACAAGGTGAGTAAAAACTCACCTTACCAAATAGGTAAAACTACTCTGAGATAATTCGGGGCTGTGAGGACGACGTTGAAGATGTCCCTTGCCTAGTTGTTCGATTTTCTGCTGTGTTAGTCGAGCCGTATAATGTCTGACATTATTATGATGGAGCAGTACTTCTGTGGTCAGTAAACCGAGACGTGTTATGTTTTTCGAATTGCATCCGAAGAATAAACATAATTCAATACATAATGCTGCATTCACATTTCCTGTCGCTTCTGGAAGTGGGCAAACAGCACTTCTTGAGAATCCCAAGACATTGTAAGCATAATCATCCCTGCTGATAGCGAATTTTGGAATTTCTTTGATGGAGATGAAGAGGGATGTTTCCATTGCATAGAAGCACGTTTAGATTTGGAAGTGGGCAAATAGCACTTCTTGAGAATCCCAAAAGAGTGAAAGCATAACCATGCGTGCTGATAGCGAATATTTCTTGGATGAAGGTGAATAGGGATGTTTCCATTGCATAGAAGCACGCTTGTATTCGGAAGTGATCAAACAGCACTTCTTGAGAATCACAAAGCACTGTAAGCATAACCATCCCTGCTGATAGGGAAATTTGGAATTTCTTGGATGAAGGTGAACAGGGATGTTTCCATTGCATAGAAGCATGTTTGGATTCGGGTTGGTACAGATGCACTCATGATTCGTCCTCAGTAATAATTCTGTGAAGCATGTTTTCTCCTTCACATGCGAGCAGAGATCGATGTTGCAAAGGCAGGCCCATTCGTTTCATTTGGTGTTCCTGAATCAGTTCTTTGGGCCTCCGCCATAAGCTAACCTTCCATATATTCAAGCGATCATGCATTATGCAATAGTCCAATCCATGAGAACACCCAATTATAGTTGTCTCGCTGTCTATCATTACTTGCTTGTCAGATCGAATCAGCGCCTCTACCCTCCTCACAGTTGGTTCTATCACAGTCTGCACAGAACGACTAGGCCAGTTCTTTTCAGAAATTTTTGAACATCCTTTAAAGATGGAAACGACCCAGTTTTATACTGATTTACTCGACAAATATTTCTCACCGTAAAACGCGAACATTTTTATATAAATATTCTTCGGAGGATATCATTTTCCCCAAAGAAAACGCGCAATAGCAAACTGCTCTTCGCTCGTACACTCCTCAAGCACAGTCACTCTTTAAATTCTGAACAGTGAATGCGCATGCGATACCCAGCGTCTTCTACGGTGAACTACGAGTAAGCTGAATTATTCTGCCACCTAATGATACCTACAAAAAGTAATAATTACCATTATCAGGTATTTCATACTTGTTTGTACTAATTTACTGATTTCCCCATGTATACATTCTTATGGTGTGTAACGTATACTCTAGATTCACTTTCCTTTTGATTTTACTATCTCTAGTTATTTTATTTTACTATGTAAATTATCTTCTTACTGAACGAGATGTTATTTCTTCCGCTGAATGAGATCTGGCAATGAGTGTAAGTCATGACGTGGTGGTAGCCAGTATAAATAGGCGCGTTCAACGATACCAGGGAGAGCTTTTTGTTGATGTGCGTAGGGAGAGCTTTTTGTTTCATGTGTAAAGAGATCTTCGTTATATGCGTAAGGAGAGCTTCGATTATGTGAGTAGAGCTTCGTTATTGTGCAAGGAGCTACGTTTTATTGAGTAGCTGTGTGTCCGGTGAAGTGTATGTTGGATCACATCAAGAGTTTCTCTAATAAAAAGTTGTTCTAGTAAGTACGTTTTTCTCAGTTCATAGTTTTGTCAGACCTCTGTCTGGCTGTTAGGTTTATTTCATTAGTTGTGATTATTAACAACCAGGATTAAGACTTTATTCATCTTAATTACTACTACAACTTTACTAGCAGTTAAAAGCTTGTTCATTATTATTACTACACTACTAGCAGGCAAGTTTATTCGTGATATATTTAATAACACAACAACCATTAGAAGAAGCTTGAATTCATTATAGGTGGTTAACTTTTTTGACACAATATCGTCTTTCCCGTCAGTCTCGAAGAATCACTTATACCACAAGGAGTTTGTTTTTATTCAAAGATTCATATTTTTAAGTACGCAAATCGCTGTCACTTTCCTTGGTGAACGTGCGTGTACTTCGTAATTTATTCACTGCCAGACGACATGAGGTTCAGAGGCGGTATCGTGCCGAGGAGAGGAAACGTTCCGCTATATATCGCTGTTTCGTATAACTGGTAATTGTTAGGCAAGCCTAACAAACTGTGGAGTACATCTTTCTCTTTTGCCAAAAAGGATATTTTCTTAAATCTTTATAAAAGCATACACGTACTTGTAATACACAGATGCCATAAGAAAACAAAAATATTTTCATAAGAGCAAACAGATTCAAAAGAAAAATATTTAATCCATTGGACATCATTTTAATTAAGAAGTATTTCATGCAATTGCCTGTATTGCATTGTAATAAGGCTATAACTATGAACAGCTTTTTCAGGTGTCAAGGATTTATAAAATATTCCTCGGATTTCTAAAGAAACTGAAACTGATGGTAATATCACATCATTTCATAAATTACGATGATTTTGTGTATTAAATCTAAGTCCTTTTATAAAATATCTAAAACTTTTGAACCAGATTTTGATCGATTAGCGGTATTTTAAGAGATCGCGCATTCTATAACGCATAAATAGTCTCAAATCGCTTGAGTACTGAGCCCAATACTGCAGGAAAGAAAAAAAGGTTATTCATTTTACAGAAGCTACTCATGTTATTGGGTTAAATCCCTTCACAGCAAAGCGCTTTATTATAAATTTACTAATGATTGTTTTTTAATATAGGCATTTTCGTCGATGTCCACAAATATGCTCGTATAAGACTGCTAAATATACTCCGTTCAATATTTCCGATAGGACATATTATTGCACCTAAAATAAAGGTTTGATATCAAGGCTTACTAGACATTTTACAACAGTTCTAAATTGAAAACTAATGCCTCACAAATTTGGAAGAAATTCTAAAAATTGTTTTTAACTCATGGTTGCAACAAATTTGGAGCATCAATACATTCTTTTTTTATAGCTTGGTGAATACACATTCTGGTAGCACAATGATCACCTACAAATTACATTTCAAATTAGGTACTTCGACGACACATCACTGACTTGTATTTAGATTAAAAACTGAGAATACATGCAACTTGTTATTTTGTTACTAATGTCTAACGAAACGCAATCAGAAGACAATTCATAAAGTAAGTGTAGAAGAAAGAATTTGTTTTAATTTTTGTAATTTATTTTCTAAATATAAAAGTGAGATCTCTTTGAAACTGCCTTCATTTCTCTAAAATGTCTAGTACGTTGCTCTACGTAGATGCTTCCACGGGCTTGATTGAAATTTCGTGGATGCCATGTCATTAACAAGTTGCGAAGACTTCTGATATATATGGAAAGGTTCCAAAACTACACGTTTGGTGGTTGATTTGGCTTGTCAATTAGTTTTGCTTCTTCAAAGATAAATTTATGGTCATTTCCGTAACAGTGTTTAGCCATCGAGGATTTCTTTAGTTCACAATTCCGAATGTAGGTCCTGTGCTCTTTCAATCCAAAACGAAAGGCTCTACGGGTCTGTCCTTTTTACGAAGAGCCAAATTCATATGAAATTTGATAAATTCCACACGAGTTTTTGTCTTCAACTTAGTCCTTTGTTTCTAAAAATCTCTTGTTTGTTTATGGGTTTAATAATCACCTTAAAATTAGACGTTTTGAGATTTTTTGAAATCTTGAAGTCAGTGTCACGCGATAATGGAATAATGGCAAAATTATCTCGCAACGACAGCATCAGAAGAGTTAAATGGGAAATAGGCTTCGGTTCCCGGAATGTTTTTACAGCCTTGTCTGAAATGGAAGTGTTGTATCCTTGCTGTACGCTGGGGGATAGCATTCGATGCGCTTTCAAATTGGAAGCGTAATTTAGAAATGGTCGCTGCTTGCTGGGGTCCACGGAGGAGTCTTTGTCCGATTCAGTTCCAGATGTGCTCGATTGGAGATGTCCAGAGAGCGTGCTGGCCTAGGGATTTAATACACAGACTAAAGAGTATGTTGAGTTGCCCGCGCGGAGTGTGAGCGGGAATTTTTATCCTGCTGGAATATATCGCACTCAAAAATGACGGGACGATTGGCCACACGATGTAGCTGACGACGTCCTGCTATTTAGTTTTCCCCGGACAAAAAAACTGACTCGTACCAGAGTGATAGCTAATAGCTTCTCGAACAATGACGCCGTTATGCCATAGTGCTTATGTCATGGAACATGTGTCGCTGGCGTAGGCACGATGGAAGAAGCCGCTCACCTTGTCGCCCTCTGAAGCGAACACGACCTTCAGACGATCAGAAGCAGAACTGGCTTTCATCACTGAAGACCACAGACCACTAATCTTCTTTCCAGTGAACTCATTTTTGACACCACCGCAAACGTTATTGACAGGGAGCAGAGTGTTAGTGGTAACGATACCAGAAGCACCCGTGCCTGTAGTCGTGTTTCTAACAAACGATAATGTGTCCTTCTCGTAGACACCCTTGTTATGACAAATAATCGAATTTGTGACGCCGTAGCCGTCCGCTCTGACAATGCTGCCCTCCTGATACGCCGAAACTCTTGTGCTTCCGTAACTCTGTGTTACACGAAACAACGTCTGCGAATGCTCATCTGACCACCGAATCTTACACAGCCGAAACCTCTTGTTCTACTCGCTCTGCAATTGGGTGGAAGGACCAACTTCCCTCCCGCAGACCCACTATACGGCTTCCCTCGAACTCTGAAACTCTGATAATTGAAAAAATGTTGCGCGCCTGCGTCGTCAAGGCATGGTACCTTTTTCAACGAGCGCTGAACAACACAACGCCGGACTTCGTTCAGCACGCTTTATTCCTTAAATACGCGTCGCGTACAATTGCACGTTGTCTTCCGCAGTGACGTCATTATTTTATCAAGTGACATTCCAACTTGGATCACAGTTTCTGCTGCCCTTAACAATTAACATATTATAATATGACGTCCCTACCGGCATTCCTTCTGGGTGTTTTTAGCGGCTCGTGATGGGAAATATTTTGCATATCATTTCTATTTTTTGGTATGAAATGGTTTGACCACGAAGAAGCCTAACCGTTGATTACTGCTCCTGATGTACCTGCAGCAAAATTTGAGCTTCTGAAATCTCGATTGAAGAAATTATTTCGTGGATCGATTCTGCTCACGTTGACAAATCTTTTTGGCAATGTTTTCTTAAAATTATGTAAGGTTTTTCCGCCAGGGGGCGTAGAATTATTTCTTGTTTTTGTCAATATCTCTCTTTCTTATAGTCTGATTTGAAAAATATCTTCTTTGTTGGAGAGAGTTTGTAGTGCGACATATTTCTAATATAATTTCAAAATTTTCAAATAATTCATTGATTTTCCTCTAGGAGGAGTAAAGGTAAATTGCTCTTTCCCCTATATCTCTGCTTCTAAAATTCCGATTTGAAAACTTCTCTCAGCACCGCATACAGCTGCTGACGGAACATTTTTCTGTTGTAATTTCTAACTTTTTATAAAATATGGTTTGGCCACCAGGGGTAAATTTCTGCTTCGTAGGTGTTTGCAGCAAAATCTCAGATTCTAAAACGCCGATTAAAAAAAATATTTCGTTAACCGATACCGTTTATGTCAATAAACAGTTGAGAATATTTTTTTAAATAATGCATGGTTTCTCCACCAGAGGTCGTAGATGTCTACCTTATTTCTGTCAATAGCAGTGACTCTAAAAGTCGACTTTGAAAAATCCCTTCTTTGTTAGACGACTTTCCGGTGTAAAATGTTTCTCATGTAGTTTCAAAATTTTCAAATAATGCATAGACTTTTTGCTAGGGGCGTAAATATAATTTTCGTTTTCCTCAATATATCTATTTCTAAAGCTCCGATTTTAAAAATTCTCTTGATAGGAATTTTTTTTAATTCATCTTCTGATAGGAATTTTTTTAATATGGTTTGTAATATTTGATATACAGCGGTTTGGCCACCAAGAAGCGTAACAGTTAATTTTTGCGTCTGATGTATTTGCAGTAAAAAGTGTGCTCCTGAAAACTCGATTGAAAAAATTATTTCGTGGACCGATACCTCTCACATCGAGAAACCTTTTTTAAATACTTTCTTCTTAAAATAATTCATGGTATTCCTGCCCGAGGCATAGATGCATATCTTGTATTTGTCGATATATCTGCTTCTAAGAGCATGATTCGAAAAAATCTTTCTTTGTTGGAGAGCGAAATTATATGCGAAACACTCTGCGAAGTGTTTTGCATATAATTTCAATTTTTTCTTAAAGCACAAGTCTGCCACCAGAGGACTTCAGCTGATGTTTCCGTTTACAGCACTATCTGCGGGTTTTTAATCCCGACTGAAAAGTTTCTTTTTTCGGTTAGATACTACTGCTTTCCATACCGATTCCATTGATTTTGAATAGCTTCGGTAAATTTAATTTGCATCAGAACGGATTCAAAGGACGTGCTAATTACACCCAAAAATTCGGTGTCGTCTTTCCTGTTTCTTCTTTTGATACTAAAAAAAGGTATCACATTTTTCAGATCTGATCATATGTAGCTAAATCACAATATTAAGTTGTAGTACTTGTTCTTCTAAATCTATCCGGCTTTACAGATGGTATGGTCGAGAATGTTGCAACCTTGAAGCATACGTCCATTTGTTGAACTTTATTACAGAATGATAAAGTTCGGGAACCGTTTGTGAACAAATGTATGCCTAAATGATAAACATTTTCTGGAGATAAAGTGTAAATATATGGAAGATTCCTTTAAATAATTACATGTTTTCTTTCTGTTTCTCAACGGACTTGTAAAAGCAGTTCTCAAAAAAAAGGGCGGTTGCGTGTACTAGGACATACATTTTAGGGGGGGGGGAGGCGGTGGCTACAGTGGGACAAAATGTGACATGGGTGAGGGGGAGGAGGCTAAAAATAGTAAAAAATCACGGAAGTACTTTATGGACAGCCACTTACTGCAATTACATCAGACGCAGAAATTAACGCTTACGCTTCCTGGTGGCCAACCCATTCTTTATCATATATTAAAAAATATATGCAAAATATTTCTTTTCAGGAGCTGTAGCTGATGCAGAACAAATTTTTCAAATCGGATTTTCAGAAGAAGAGATATTGAGAAGAACGAAATTTATTTTTACGCCCCCTAGCGTAAAATATATGTATTACTTAAAAATTTTGAAATTGCATGCGAAACATTTTACATCGGAACCGCTACCTTACAAAGAAGAAATTTTTCAAATACGACTTTTACAGACAGAGATAATAACAGAAGTAAGATAGACGTCTACGTCCTCTGGTGGAGAAACCTTGCATTGTTTTATAAAGAAAATGTTATCAAATGTTTATCGGCATGGGCGGTATCGGTCCACGAAATAATTTTTTAATCGGGTTTTTAGAGTCTGAGATTTTGCTTCAAATAACTACGAAGAAGAAATTTAACGCTTACGCCCTTGGTGGCCAAACCATATTTTATAAAAAATTCGAAATTACAACAAAAACATTTTCCGTCAGCAGCTGTACCCGGTGCTGGAAGAAATTTTCAAATCGGTGTTTTAGAAGCAGAGATATTGGGGAAAATGCAATTTACCTTAAGTCTTCCTAGCGGAAAGTCAATGAATTACTAGAAAATTTTGAAATTACACTAGAAACATGTCGCACCGAAATCTCTGTCCAACAAAGACGCATTTTCTTTTTCACATCTGATCATTAGAAGCAGCGATATTGACAAAAACGGGATATATATCTAGGTCCTCTGGCGGAAAAAACATATATTATTTTAAGAAGAAAACATTCCAGAAAGGTTTGTCTACGTGAGTAGAATTGGTCCACGAAATAATTTCTTCAATGCGGATTTTCGAATCACAAATTTTGCTGCAAATACATCACAAGCAGAAATCAAATCTAACGCCCCTAGTGGTCAAACCATTTTATAATAAAAATTATAAATTATATGTAAAATATTTCCTATTAAGAGCTGTGTCCGCTGAAGGAATCAAATTCAAATCTGGGTTTTAGAAGCAGAGATATCTCGGGGAAAGTAATTTTCTTTTACGCCCCCTAGCGGAGCATCTATGCGTAACTTGGAAAATGAACTATACCTAAAACAATCTTCGACACGAATGGAATCGAAAAGCAAAATATGTTTTTGACTTGGATGTTTAGCAGCAAATATATGGAATAGAATGTGTTTTGAATTCGATATTATCTGCCTTTACGCCGTCTAGCGGCAATATTTTGCTTCTTAAAAAGAAACGAAAAAAAAAAGAATCATCATTCGCACATTTCAAGCTTCATAATGCAAATAAAATTTTTCAAATCGGACTAAGAGTTGTAGAGATATCGTGTCAACAGGCGGACTGACGGACGGACGGACAAGCTGATAATGTAAGCACGATTACTTTTTTAAAGAAAGACGTGCTAAAAAAGACAAAAGAAAACCAAAAAATACCATCCACTATATTTTGGCCGTCCGAATTACTAAGCCTCCCCCTCTCCCCATGTCAAGTTTGGTCCAATTGTCAGAACCCCCTCCCATCCCCTTGTAAACTAAGACGTACTTTATGGACTGCCCCTTAGGAAATTTTTCAATGTCTTTGAATAAGTACGATGTTGTAGCGTTGCTATAAATTTTTCGGAAAAAAAAATTGTTACAGGACGGTGATTGGTATTTTGGAACTGCCTGTTTTAGAATTATTAGACATTTGCTCAACAAATGTGCTGACGACCTTAAATGCTATGAGCAAGGTAGTTTAATTTCTTTACATGTAATTACATATAAACGAAAGCATGTGGTAAAAATTATTTATTCCTCTCTTCTCAAAATTTCTTTGTGGGTGTTCCTCCTTTCGTACTGAATTCACCTCTCTGAACATTTCTAACTTCCTTTTATATAGTAAGAGTGAGTGGTATTTTATTTGGAAACTAGATTACAATCATATTTAAAACTTTACTTAATGTGTCGTCGGTGACAGGTAAATTTTATTTACAGGTGGTAAACTCCTGTCGATATGCAATGTTGAAATATTAAAAGCGACAGAACATTTTGGTAGGTCAGTACTCAATATTTGGTAATAGTCATGTCATTTCTATGAAGGAATTCAAGAAATTAAGGGGAATTTATGTATATCTTAAGAACGAAAGATAACATACGCTATAAGAATTAAATTTGTGAATTTAGTGAAGCAAGAAAATTGTACGAGCACAGAAATATAAAACCTTGCGGAACAAATGATATCTAACGAAGGATGAAACATTACTTGAATTATCATAAACAATCATTTTTTTTAATATTCCATTTGACATTGCCATCGTAGAAATTCTCAATATTAACTTAGTGCAGCAGAAAAAAATAAGAATCGACATTAGGATTAGATTCTAAAGCCACGTAAGAATGTAAATATGTTGTAACCTTTATTTATAATAACAGCTCTTGTAACTATATTTAAAATACACCAGACATGAATAATAATGAAGCGCATATAGCGTATTCAATCCGCTTATTTTTATGGTGATGACTGCACCACGAAAATAAACGGATTAAATATGCTATATGCGTTTTATTATTATACAGCTCTTGTGTCGTACTATGTTAAACATGCTGAATTTTCATTGCTGTCATCTGATAACTCTTAGAAAAAATAAGATGTTTTCTACATGAATAATCAAAGATTCTTTTGTATTATGAATCCTTTGTCGTGGATAAATAAGAAAAATATTTAATAGCCTTGTATTTTTCTTTTGCAAACCTCAAGGCACTAAATAATTTCCGGTACATTAAGTCCCATGAAAATTCTGGTATCTCTCTACCCTATTGAATGAATTTGATTTAGTTCAATTAGAGTAAACGTTTCAGAATATCTTCTAAAAAAAGGTGTGCACAGTTACCACATGCGTCCGTCCTACATTTAATGTAATATGTCTACAGCTATCAGTCCAGTTTAAATGTGTCTTTTGGCCTTGTGGATCTGAAGTTCCAGGATGATTAGTTTTACCCTTTTGTATTTTCCGAAGCAGAATTTTAATTTTACGATCGTAAAGGCATATCTTATCAAATTCAAACTACATCCTATGTTGTGTCATGCTTTCTAAAAATTTTCGATTGGAAAAATCGATTTATCTTCAATACCACTCAACACGACTATAACTGAATGCATCTGCCAGATGTTCACTTTGACCTCGCTTTAGCTGCTTGTTCAATTGTAAACGTAAAGCGAATTGAGGAGAAATGTCTTTTACAGATACTTTTAAATAATCAAATTGTTTGTATTGCTAGTTAACTGGTTTATTTCTAGTAGTGTAGGTATGAACCATTCCTTCTTTAGAGTACTTTCATTATTACACTGGCGTGCAAAAATTAAAGACGAGACGGTTTTTCGAATATAACGTCGTGCAGAAGTGCTCCACATCGACTCAAATCATACCATAAGATCCCCAAGATGTACGAATACGATAAAACTGTGCAAAACCGTCCAAACAAAGAGTCCAAAGGATACAAAGGCATTTTATTGAAAAGGTAGCTTCGAGCACAACTGGACAGAAGACAGAAACGTCCACGTGACAGGCGGCTGACAAGAAAAATTCAGGCTTTACTAGGGGATATGATCACCCCTGACCGCGTTGCAGTATTTACAACGTCTGTCCATGTTGAGGACGAGGTTGTCAAGGAGCTGTAGAAGAATCGTGACCCATTCCACTTGTAGCGCCACTCGCAGCTGCGGAATCGTTGCTGGTGGCTGGTGACTTGCTGCCAAACGTCCCCCGAGAATGTGCCTCACGTGTTCGATTGGAATTAGGCCCGGGGACCTTGAGGACCAATCCATACGTTGAATGTCTTCACTCTCCAACAGCTCTGCGACAGCCACTGCAAGATGAGGTGTAGCGTTGTCGTCCATGAGGAGGAACTCAGAATCCACAGCAACTTTAAACAGACGCACGTGAGGCAGGAGGATCTCGGTACAATAGCGGACACCAATGACTGAACCTCCTTGGAAGATGTGGAGTTCAGTTAGGCTGCCAAGCATGATACCGCCCGAAACAAGCACTCCTCCAACTCCAAACCAGTCCCTTTCGATGATGTTGGAGGTTCGATTGGGTGTTCCCTGCTCTCTCCAGATGTGTATACGTGCAGAATCGCTCGTCAAACTAAATCGGCTCTCATCCGTAAAGAGAACTCTGCCCCATTGCTGATGTGTCCGGTTCTTGTGTTCCTGGGACCACAGAAATCACCTTCTTCTATGAGCAGGCATTAATGGCACATACCGTACTGGTCGTCGTGCAAATAGACCACCTTTGTGCAGCCGCCTGTCCACGGTAAAACGCGATAACGGACGTCCAGTTGTTTGTTGCATATGCCTTGCGATTTCTCCCGCTGTCTGCCGTCTGACTCTTCTTGCCTGTAGGACAATATACCGGTCGTCCGCACCGTGGTTTCTCGTGTACGACCACTGCTAAACTCTCGGACAACTGTTCTTGTCGTTTGAAATGCTCTCCAAGCTCGTGAAACGATGCTGTTAGTGATCCCGGACTCCTCGGCCACACTAGTCACCATTCGACCTTCTTCCAACTTCCCAATCAAGCGACCTCGGGTCAAGTCATCCAGATGTCATCTATTGAATTCCCTGTTGGCCATATCGCACGGTGGCAGCAACTCGACGTTTTTCAAACCGATGTACACCGCTCAATAGCTTTCACCCAATTGCTGAGCGTACACTGCCCGTGTGCTTTATACCCTTCCGAGACCCCCCCCCCCAACCTACGTCATGCTGCATATATGCGCATGCCCTACCGTACCGGACTCTTGTCTATATCCTGAGTGGTCTTTCGGTCCGTTCTTCCTGCACGTTCCGCTGTTATGTTAATTTCTCCTCTTCGTCCTTAATTTTTGCACACCAGTGTAATACAAATCAGCCACTAATGACAGATGTTTCAATTTCCAGGTTGTCATTGCGTTTGTTGAGTAAATTATCCGTTAAATGAAAAAAGTCTTTATGACAAAAACGCATTTAAGGTCACAGCTATTTTACTGAAACTGCTCCCAAGGAAGGAACTCTTCTATGTTCAAGATGCATGATTTGCCAAGAGACGACTCGTGACAAACGGTTTGGATACACCATTCAAATAAATAACATTCAGCATTCTTTGCCTCACGTTTCACCATTATTTCCTACCTGACTGTTGATTCATGTAAACAACGGTTTACATTTATTTATTCTCGACACTGGTATTCCAATTTGAAATTCGTTTCAGAACACGTGAGAACAGATTAAGATTAAAGATATGACTTCAGTGTGCTGTACGAATGGCTGATTAAATAGTATTTTATGGCCTGGAGAGTAAACCATCCATCAAGAATAGCCAATTCTTGGGAATACATTGTTTACAAATTACCAGGGTTTGTTATGTTATGAGTTCTGCGAACTCATTAAAAAGCAACTGGTCCTTTTGAAAACCGCCTGATAAATCGCATTTGAAACTGTATTATGTATAAATATTTTTTCGAATATTTTACTGTCTCTAGAAATTTAGTTCGATGTGACATAATTTTTTATGACATAAGTGATTTTTGTAATTCACAAAGTATTTTAACATATTTAGCGCAAAATACCAGCGTGCTTTTAAATCAGAAACTATTTCATTAGATGTAGTCCAAAGAAACTGCAAGCTTTTATTTGTTGAAATATTTATGTCATGGAAATGTTTGGACCCCAAGAAACGTATATATGTTATAAGGTGGATTACTTATTTTTACAATCATCAGATACCATGTTAGAACCGGAAAAGCAACAATTGAAATGTACGGCCCAATTCTCAAAAATACTTTTCTCTCCACTTTCGTTCTGCAAATCTTCGACTTCAATATTTATATGAAATAAAATTGCTTTTTCTGATGAGGTCGTCACCAGGGCATCATGCTGTAGTTTGACAAAAGTTCCATTGAGATGAACGTAATAACCTTGAAGAGTCTTTTGAAAACGGTAATTAAAGTATCTTGGAAACATTTTTTCCCTAGCCTTGAGTACTAAAAACCACAAAAACCCTTATCTCCAATGTATTCCGACAACCACTTCTGTTTTAATGAGTGAGAGTCCAATGAAGGTATGGACGATACGTGTGATACGATCATTAAAATCGATATTTTCTTTTTTTTCATTTACCCGGCGGATCGGATATCTAAACTTTGGCTTTCGATCATTCGTATGAGATGGCGAAAGATGGATATTATGTTTCTCTCACTGCGCTGGATTCTAACTTCCCAGAACCAGTGACCCTAAATTAGGAAAGAGAATCTACTTATACTAAAGGAGTTTCTTACGGTGTTCGTTAAATTTCTTAAAAATTATATTTTCTAGCCTGATCTCCCAGGTCAGATATTATTTACATTGTCATTGGTTCATCTGCTCTCGGCTTCTCTCTTCCTCCTTGGGTTTGACGCCAAATGTTACAAGTAATAACAAATTAAATTGTGAATTATTGCCTACAAAACAGCCGGTTTAACTGCAACCTATTTGAAAAATAATGAATACAAAACCCTTGTGCATTCTCATTGACGAAACATGAGCATTATTGAAAGATATGTATAAGTGTCCTTCTGAGAGTATGACTTTGATCTACTTTAAGCACCATTTTATATTTTAGATTTGTATCTCGTTGTTCATAAAAGTTTCCTCATTAACTTATAAATTAAATGCAGTACGATACGGCCAGCAATTAAGGGAAGACCAATGGAAATTCGAATGGGAAATTGTCGAGGTGCGTTTTTGTGCTTCATGATCTGGAACACCTTTGGCATTCATGATTGGCAAAGAAAAATTCATTTATTGCCAATCAGATATCACGGCGTTACTCAAAATTTAATGAACATACGGAATTCAGGCAACATTTTCTCAGATTATTAGACTGTTACGAATGACAAAACAGATCGTGTGGTCCAGGATTTTACCCAGAAGATTCTGATGCATTTGACAGTGATAACAGTGAAACAAAAGAAAAAAGACAAACACGTATAGGTATATATTTTGTGAAGCACGCTGTTCAATAAATTAAGATCGTTCTTTTTTTTCTATTAAGTATATCGTTCAAATATATTGATCTGAAATTTCATAAAGATCATCTTCACATGACCCATCGAACATTTAAAACCCTTTCTTGGTTACGCTCAAAATGAATAGATGCACCTTATTTTAATTTGTCCACTATATCTGAATCCCTTCTTTTGATAATGCCTATGATTTTTGGGAGGAAATAACAAATAACTGGAAGTATGCACTCATTAAACATTTTAAGTATAAGACGTAATGATCGATCGAACTGACAGCGTGGTTAATTTTATATACCGTCAGAAACTCAGCATCATCATACACATCAACCATTATCAGTTCCCCGCTGGATGAAGGTCCTCCTAAGATTCTTTCAAAAGTGTCTTGAGCCTCAAGTTTCAGTTCAGCCTGCTTTGGAATTTCATCCAACCACGTCTCACGTGGCCTCCTTATAGATCTTTCCTCTCTGTTGCATTGAAGCCTTATGTTTCAACTGTCGATATATGATCACTTCTTGCAATACCTCCAGCTCATTGCAGTTTTAGGGATTTCCTTTTAATCACATCTTCGACCGTGTCATTTCCTGATGCAAGAATTCGTTTTTATATTTCCGTTGCTACATCAAGCCAGAGTTACCAACCGTACTACAACTATGTTACAGAAAACATAATTTACTTTGTCTTCTGAAATTCAAAGTTCCTCAGTGAGGCCCACTGTAACAATGTGTCTCGATTGGGGTCTCAGAAGTAGCCTCTCACCGGTAGCCAGGGAAACACAGAGGTTATTACCATGAAACTCAGAAAAAAATTCTGACATTCATCTAAATAGGAAAGGTTACGAAATTCAGTTACTGTTTAAAAACCCTTACTCTCACTCACACAAATAAGAGAATCACATTGCGCCGCCCAATTACTCATTCAGCATAGTTCATCCCGTACAAAATGAAGAAAACTAACTAGAGAAAATATTCTTGCACTAATTCTCACTTTCATACGCCGTCATTCCAGCAGGAAGGCTTCCACTCGGCTCCTCAGTCAGGACCTGAAAAGGAAATAGCTCAAAAGTGGATGGCAGATGAAAAATGACATTGAATAACACTAGAGAAAATAAGTCATGATCTTATCTCGCAGGTGCGATCTTACAAAGAACAAAAAACTCTCCACAAGGGGAAAGATCTCAAAGAATATTAACTCTAATAATTTTTGGTCTTAAAACCATTTAAAACTTGGGTCTTCATTTGTGACTTTAACAAAAGTCTAAAGCATCGAAACCTGAGCAAACTTTTTCTTTTTTGAGATGTTTACATTCAAGTAACATCCAGTTTCCGACATTTCTTTTGAGAATCCATAAGATCGCTCTGTGATCTCTTTTATTGGTTTCACAATGGATGCCTCTATTTCTTTCTCTCCAGATGTAGAACCTTGTTTCAACAAGAATAATTAGGTACACGAAGATTTTCTTCTTGGTACTTGGGTGAAGTAATAATGCTTGAGATGTGATTTTGGGACAAAGTCCGGCTCACTGTTCAACACCTTTAAAAACATTCTTGACTAAAATACATTCTACAAAATGGTGAACTCCATTCTGGATTGCTCCACAATATCAGCAGTATGGCGAATAGTCACACTGCCAGCGATGTTGTCTTTCCCTCTTTGGTAAAACCTCATGCGCAAGTTTGTAAACGAAATCACGCATTGAAGAATAATAGATTGGTTTTGAAATATTCTGCCATGCAACCTTTAAGATAAATTCCAATGGATCATTGAATTCAAGTTATCTATGTTTTACCCCTTGGATGGTCTGAAAGTAAAGTTCATTAGATGTTTTTTTATTTAAACAATTTCATTTTTCTTGAAGCCAAGGTCTCCTCTGCAATACTCATTCACTTCACTCTTTGTGGGTCGTTCCATCCTTCACCCCATTGTACTACACTGTCTACCAACAAGTAATTGGATACCTGTGATAGCAAAGGAAAACGAAGTTTATTCACCTTCAATAGTTTGCGGAGCCTCTACGAGCGGCGACCTACCGGGGCATACTCTGAACCAGGCGTTATAAAACGGCTAGCGGTATTTTCTTCCACTCGGCTTGGAGAAGACAGGTCAGTTCCTTCACCGATTTCGGACGGTGGGGGCACCCCTTAAGTCGACGCTTCAACTAGTCCCACTGGTAATAGGGTTAAGGTCCGGGCTCTGCGCAGGCCAGTGCATTCGATTAACCCTATTGTCACCATACCAAGACATGGTGGACCTCGAACATGACAGGTAGCATTGTCATCCTGAAAGTAACATGGTACCACACCGTAAAACTGCCGCAAGGTAGGAAGCGCATGGTCATCCGAAATGGTGTAGTAGGTCTCGGCGTTGAGTCTACCAGGAATTGCGACCAAGGGTCCCGTGCCATACCAGGAGATACACCGCCATAGCATAATTCCACCGCCGCCGAACTTCACAGTTGGCACAATACATTCTGGCAGGAGGCGTTCTCCAGGCAGACGCCAAACCCAGTCACTACCATCCGAGCGGTAGAGGTGAGCATTGATTCGTTGCTCCGGAGAGCCTGTTTCCACTGTTCAACGGTCCCCTGTCGACGTTCTTTGCTCCACGTTAGCCGAGCAGTACTATTGCACTTGGAGATCAAAGGCTTGTGGGCGTCAGCACGTCCATGATAACCGAGCAGATGGGCTTCCTTATGAATAGTATTCATCGAAAGAACACTCCCTGATGCCTGTTGAAACTCCTCGCGGATGTGACCCATCGATGTGGTGCGGTTCTTCCAAATGTCTCCTGCCAGCACCCATCTGTCTCTGACTCCCAGTTTTGTGGTTCTGAAGGGTCGAGGTACATTCCAACATTCACTTCTCATCTTCCACTTGCGAATCACGTAGGCCATTGCCGATTTTGGGTATTTCAACTCGCTGGATATGTCACGTATGGATCGGTCATTTCTGTGATACCCGACGATTATTGCAGGGGTGTCCAATTACTTGTTGGTAGATAGTGTATAAACAATAGCTAACCTGTTGTCATATAAGTATCATGTAACATATTACTACATTAAGATCCGTACTACTAAATTTTCTTAGGTTCATTTGTACTTGTATTTTATTCTTACTGATGTTTTAGTAGTGGGATCACAGCTCTTCTCTTATGAATAGACAACAACTGAGAAACATTTGAGAACCGGAATGCAGATGCAAGAGACCAGAGGCCGAATGTTTACCTACTGACGAGTAGACCTCTATTTTTGCACGTAAAATGTCCGTTTATTGATGGTAACAATTTGAAACAAATTATTCCACATTTGAAATTAAATAATTATTCGTTAACTCCTGCTAAACATTTCAAAAAAAATATTCCACTTTATAATAAACTGACGGGGAAAAAAATCCCAACACCAAGAAGGGGTTGTGTTAGATAAACGACAAATGGTAGGCGGTGAGAGTACATCTGTTAGATGACGTCTATGCAAATTTCGCACTCGCCCCATACGTGTGGCGCTAGTAACTCCCCTCGGAACATGCAAAGCAGGTATGCTGTAAATACGCGCTGTAACGTTCGTGAGCGTTACTTATCTTCGAGATTCGACGTAGTGTGTTGATGTTAGTCAAGAATGCCTTTAAGATGACGAAGAAGCCATTATCAACAGCTCACGAAGTTTGAACGAGGTCGTGTAGTGGGGCTACGAGAAGGTGGATTTTCTTTCCGCAATATTGCAGAACGACTTGGCAGGAAGGTAGCCACTGTGCATGATTGTTGGCAGTGGTGGTCAAGGGAAGGTACTGCCTCAAGAAGACTGGGTTCCGGCCGGCCACGTGGCACTACTGAGAGGGAAAACCGCCTTGTACGGCGTATGGACGTGTCGCTTCGTACCGCGTCTGCGGCAGCAATTGGAACTGCAGTTGCCACCACAGTGACACAACGAACTGTTACAAATCGGTTACTTGAAGGACAGCTCCGAGCCAGACGCCCTGTAGCGTGCATTCTACTTACTCCAAACCACTGCCGTTTGCGACGTCAGTGGTGTCAAGCGAGAGCTCATTGGGGGACGGAGTGGAGATCTGTTGTGTTTTCTGATTAAAGCCGGTACTGTCTGGGTGCCAGTGATGGCCGTGTGTTGGTTAGAAGGAGGCCAGGTAAGCGCCTGCAACCAACCTGTCTGCGGCCCAGACACACTAGACATACACCTGCAGCTATGATCTGGGGAGAAATTTCTTATGACAGCAGGAGCACTCTCATGGTTACCCCACGCACCCTGACGGCACAGTTGTACGTCGGTCTGGTTATTCAACCTGTTTTGCTGCCATTCATGAACAGCATTCTAGGGGGTGTTTTCCAACAGGATAACGCTCGCCCGCATACCGCTGTTGTAACCCAACATGCTCTACAGAGTGTCGACATGTTGCCGTGGCCTGCTAGATCACCAGATCTTTAACCAATCGAGCACGTATGGGACATTATTGGACGACAACTCCAGCGTCATCCCCAACCAGCATTAACCGTCCCTGTATTGACCGACCAAGTGCAACAGGCATGGAACTCCATCCCACAAACTGACATCCAGCCCCTGAACGACACAATGCATGAACGTTGGCGTGCTTGCATTCAACATTCTGGCGGTTACACCGGTTATTAATGTATCAGCATTTCACATTTAAAATGGCTCTTCTCGCGCTTACGATAAGCTGTGATCTTTTAACTTTAATCGATTAAATATGTTACCTATACAAATGTATTGCCGCCATTTCATTCCTCTACAAATATTTTTTCGTGGTGTTGGGATTTTTTTCCGTCAGTGTGTAAGTAATTATTAATGAATGTATAGAACTTAATGTTTATCTGACACTACAGCGAAAAAAAGGTTGGCACAACTTTTAATATTTTTATATCATGAAAATACATTATAGAGTTGCCTCTGTTACCTCACCTTTCTTTTTCTTGGTATGCAATGGATTTTACAAAAGTATTACGTTTCCTGAAAAAATGGTTCTATAATTGCAATTTCAGCCGTTGAGAACACTGCACCAAGTACACATCTCTTGATAACTCTTTCAGTTGACTCGGATGTCCTTTTTTTGATAAAGTACATGTATCTTTTCCATACGTGAGAAATGGAAAAATACATTAATTATAAGAAGTTAGATGAGGGAAATGTCAGAAAAAAAAACATTGGAAGTTTCAGAGGAACAACTTGAATGATAATTCAGAATGCAGCTGACTTCACCAACAATTTCCATACAGCTAACCTAAGAAACAAGATGACGACACCGTAATGGTGTAGCGAATCAACTGTTTAACGCTCAGACAAAGGTCTAAAAAGAACACTACAAACACTGTGGAAAATAAAAAGGTTATAACTTTGAATTTTTATATAATCATCTTTTCTAATAAAATACTATAAAAATGAATTGTATTATTTCCTATTCATTTGTTTTGTTTACCATTATGATTATTATAAGGCCAAAATATCGCACACATTTCATTTTGTTTAACAAAACGTAATTAGTATCATCAGTCACCTCCTTCATTATGAATTTAGTTTAATTCTTCGGAGGAAAAGGAATGTAATACACTTTTATCAGGGAAACATAATTTCTCAAATTTATTTCATTTTACAATTTATAGAATAAGTTGCTTCCTTCGAACTTGAAACATAAGAAATTTAAAACCAATAGCTTTATCAAGGTTGTAAAGATATGACGTATACACATACATATATTACGGAGATTGCATTATAATTCCTTAAATAAAGACATGACTGGCATGTTATTAGTTCAATCTTTGGATTTCAGCAGTATTTGGCACAGTGACAGTAGAATAGCTTTTCCGAATAGATGTTATCTGGAATAGGATTTTGGAACAGCCAACATATTGAAATAGGGAAGGCCGTGTTCTTACTAGGTTCCTACTGTTTCCATTTCTTTATGAAAAATATATTGGTCCTTGTTTCCACTTGTTTGCACTAATTTCATTTCCCTTTCTTAAATATACGTTTGGAAAATACTACTTCAACCGAAAAATGTCACTGCAAAACAACTAAACGCTGACAACAGGGCATGTTTCCCATATGAACTATTCTTGTGATGAATTCATCAAAAAGACGTCTTTGCGAAAAAAGTGTAACGGTCATCACAGTATGCAGTACATATGAAGGTAGACATTTTAAAACCATATACTGATGCCTAACGGCGGTACTATCTTTCCCAGATAGTTGTTCTTTGCTGCACATGAATCGCACGTCTGGTAGGTTGTCGTTTGGCAAGGCCTATGTTACAATGGTCACATTGAAAAACCTGTTACACAGACGTCTTCTTTTGTTTAGTACTTTTTAATTTCTTACTGTTGAGAGGCTAATGATTCACGTTGTAGTTTTCAATAAGCGATCAAACGTACTGGTGTAACTGATTATTTCCCTCTGCACAGCATTACCCGAGAAATATAAAGTGTTTCAGTTTTCGAAAGAAAACCTGCAAATATTTTTTTCTTCTTTGTTGTTTGTAAGGCAATGCAAACTTAAGTGTAAAAAAACTGGGATACCTCTTGAATACTGTGTTCGTCCTCCTCGCGATTGGATAATTGCAGCACGCGATTACCATGGACGCCACGAGCTCTCTGTAATATTGTGGAGACACTGCGCATCATGCTTCTTGAAGAACGTCCCACAATTCCGTATTATTCTCTGATGGGTACTTCCTGACAATGACGGCACTTTGAACAGCATCCCAAGTGTGTTCCATGTTTAAATATAGCGACCCAGGGGGTCAAGCCAGGATTCTAATTTCCGGGATACGTTTTACCAGCAATAACCGTGCGTCTTTGGACGCGTGCGGGTGGTGCATTATCGTGTTGAACTAGATCGCCCCGTCGGAGTGGTTGCATGACATCAAGATGTGCAAATGTTCCTCAAGGATGGTTACGTAGTCACCAGCGGTCAGCGCTGTCTGCAGACGCATGAAGTGTCCCAATTTGTGCCAGCTGAAGACACCCAAGACCGTAACAGAACCACCGCCGGCCTACAGTGAACCATATAGGCATGTGGGATTAATTTCTTTGTAGGTTTCTTGCAACTCCAGACACTGTCATCCACCCGAAATAGTGTTGGATACCCTCGCTGTGGAATTATGACTGCATGGATGCAAAAAACTGAGTAAGTGCGCGTTCCACATCATCCCGGTTGGTAAAAGGCTGTTGGTCCAAGAAATGTTGCAACGACCGGAAAAGGTGAATGTAGCAGTTGCTCCCAGCACAGGTCATAGCACACGAGAGACACAGCCCGATGATTAATATCTGCAGTACCACAACTCCAAGATATTCAAGACATCATTTATCAGCAAGAATGAATACATATAGATATAGGTATCGACGGCATGGCCACCCAGTTTTCCAGTTATTTCTCCGTGGGAATTTTTCTTTGGAGCTTTATTAAGGACAATCTGTACAAGAAAAAGTTTAAATCTCTCTCTGAGCTGAAAGAACGCATTATCTGCAACCTTCCCCTTATTACACCTGACATTTTGCGACATACGGGCGTGGAATTGTACTACCGTTTAGACATCCTGGGAGCAACCAACGAAGCACACGTCAAGACATATTGACATTTTTACAAAAAACTTCTACAGTTACATTGTGTTTCGAAGTTAAATGTAAGTTGTTATTTTTGCGGATTTGTGTCAATAGCATGCTGAAGCTCCGAGTGTAGACGGAATTCGGTTGGCTGATCTCTAGGGATTGGGTACGAACCCTGCCCTCACAGCATCAACAGTTTCTGCACTAACACACAGTTTGAAAATTCGCAAACCTAGGTGTTATGTTTTTATGCTCAGGTCGTGGAAGTTTTAACTTTGTTCTAAAATTACGCTTTAAAGTTATCGGCGATTTAGTACCTTGGTAATATTGAATACAATGCACATCTTCCTACAGAAAGGTCATTTTGAAATTCTTTCGCTGGCTTAACCACCTACTCAGCATTGACCTACAAAAAGGTTTACTAGTTTGCATGCACCATGCACCAAATCGTTTTTTTCTAAGTGTCGTAATTTTGCAAATAAATATATTGTTATTGAGGTAAGGTCATAATGTCCACCTAATATAATACACTGCTGGCCACCCAAAATGCAACACAAAGAAGGAAGCATCCGATTGGGCTGCAATTCGCAGCATGCGTCGCCCGCGAGAGGACATGCAAACGATTAGCATTGCAGGGCATATTGAAATCATGTGCGCACGACACGACACCGAGAAGCACTATAAGAAGGGTGCCAGAAGGCGGGGTGTAAGTAGTGGAAGTGTGTTGTGCTGCCGGATCTGTGCATGGGAAGCTTCCTGATGCCACGTCGCAGAACACGGCAGTTATTCCAGCACGTTTCGGAGTTCGACAGAGGACGAATAATGGCTTATCGCGACAGCGGTTTATCGTACCGAGATATCGGCGCCCGTGTGGTACGGCATGCAGCCACAATGAGGCGAGTAGGGATTCGGTAGGTGCAGGAGGGACGGACGGACCGACGTGAGCAATTGCCGCAGCCGCGGCACATCACTGTATGAGAGGACCGTCATGTTGTGCGGCGAGCATTGACGGCTCACATCACGAACATTACCGAAGGAATTAGGGTGTGTTGCGCAACAACATGTGACAGCACGTACCGTTCGACGTCGTCTGCAGGAGCGGGGACTTGTCGTACGGCGCCCATTGCTCCAAATACCACTGACGTTAAACCACCGGCGAGTGCAGCGGCAGTGGGCCGTTGAACGCTGCACCTGGACTTCGGAATGACACGATATTGTCTTCTCTGACAAATCCCACTTCTGCCTGCAACACCACGATGGTCGTATCCGCGTGTGGCGGCACCGCGGCGAGAGACTGTATGACGCCTGCATTATGCATCTCCATAAGGTCCATCGCCTGGCGTTATAGTTTCGGGCGCCATTGGATATGACACCCGCACTCCTCTGGTACGCATCGCCGGCATACTTAACAGTCACCGCTACATCTCTAACGTTTTGGAGCATGTAGTCCTCCCTTACCTGAAGGAACTGACAGCGGCCACGTTTCAACAGGACAATACGCGCCCGCACGTGGCACGTATCGTGCAACAGTTCTTCACGGCCCACCAGGTGTCACTGCTGCCATGGCCCGCCTGTTCTCCCGACATGTCGAGCATCGAACACGTCTGGTCGCTGATCGGCAAACGAGTGGCCCGGCAAGCACCACCCGCGGATGCGCCTGATGAACTGTGACAACGTGTGGAAGCAGCCTGGACCGACATACCCCAAGCCCACATCCAAAACCTCTTTCGTTCGATGCCGTGGCGTGTAGCGGCCGTTATTGCCAACCATGGGGGCCACACGAACTATTGATGTCTGCGTGTTCCGCAAGTCGCACGGGCCTGTAAGCTCAATCGTTTCATCTTTGTATCTGTTGTTATCTGTCCAGGAAATCTGGCTTTGCTATCTCGTGTCCTTCTTGGTGTTACATTTTGGGTGGCCAGCAGTGTAGCTTACGTGAATGAAAGAACAAGAAAAACAGATCCATCCCGGGGATCACCCGTTTTTTTGTCCGAATTAAAATTCTTCGTAAAGAAATTTTACGGATACATACATGTCCTCGATTTTAGTTATGAGACTATGGAAACGAAATTTTTGTTTAATGGGATAACTTCCTAAGAAAAATAAAAAAATGCTTTTGCTATTTTTAACCTTCAATTATGGGAAACAAAATTGTTACACTACTTTTGCATTTATAAATGCAGGAATCCACGCTAATAAATATGAAAGTGAGTCTCATTTCTCGAAGCAAACGTGTATTGAGTGTCTGCTGCCTATTTCTCTGGTTTTAATTATTTAACGTCTCTTCCTGCGAATGAAACCATGGAGGGTCTTGAAATGTGGTGTGGGAGAACCTCAAAAGTTTGCCTAAATGCACATTGAAGAAGACCGACGGATTTACACTTAGCGAGAATGAAGCAGTCCAGGTTTGTTTGTTTTTTGAATACATATTTTTAGGAAATCAGAAGCTTGGTATGGTGGCACTGCGTTGCTTTGAGCATGATAGAAAAGTTACAATATCATAGCAGACATCCATATAAATCTTCAAGTGAATGGACGTGTAAGAACAACTTATCATGTAATGAGTATCGTCAAATATTCTGCCTGAATCTTCAGAATTAAGAGCTGATGAACTACATAGTACACTTGTTTTCAATCTTCATTTTTCGTAATTAGTTTTAATGTGTTTCTCATGATTTCAAGCAAGAAAAGTGAAAAACGGCATTTAATTTTTTTATTGTGAACTGAAGTTAGCCTGCTGACTAGAGTTATGCGTTCAGTTACTAGAGTTATGCGTTCCGTTACTAGAGTTATTACTGTCGGCTACTGAGTAGCGTATGTTTTTCACCCCTTTCTATTTGAAGAAGTTTCGTGTTCTTCCTTGCTGTTTTTGTATCTGCCCTATTGATTCTTTTATGTATGTCAAGTGTGCATATATATATATTACTTATGATATGAATTCGAATTATGATTATAGTTTTATGTTCTGTACACTGTTATGCATTTATCGGGAAAGTAGACATTTTTTGTTATTTCGGTGCTTATTCAGTGCCGGAATTTTCAAACACATGTCATCTTTTTTTTGTATTGCGTTCGGCGTTCTTTAGACGTGCACAACCTACAGTGTGTTTTTCTAATTGTTTTTTTTTTTTTTTGTGCCCATATTCATGAATTTTTTTCATGTCGTCACTTACCCTGTTTTCGCCGCCTATAATTGATAGATTGTATGTAGATTTAATTTTTCATGGCAAGTTTGACCATGCTTGTTGTGCTGTATTGTTCTGCTTCATAGTGAAAGTTACCAGGTCGATGAATTGCGCACCTGTAATGTTCAGAGAGAAATGCTGTTTGTATCACTACTGCAATTTCATTCTTGTCCACAGACCAAGGGTTTATCTGGTGGAGTTTTTATATTTGTTGTGTTTTGTTTATTTGGATTTTATGTATATGTGCCTTTCAGCACCCTTTCGTTGTGAATAAACTAAGCGCGAAATCTAGCACGTTTAGTATCTTTAAAAAAATTGAAGAGGATGGCTAAATGTGGCACTTGAAATGTTTTGCTTTTGTCTGAGTAAAATGCTCCGATTATGGCTAATTTTTCTGGTTCTTCTGACCCATCTTTGTGTTCAAATCTTTGAACTCCTTAAATCCGCTTTCATTTTTTCTTATCCACACGTGATTGTTGTTTCGAAAAGTAAGTTAAATGACAAAACAGGAAAGAGCAAAAATTCAAAATTTCATAGAGAGTAGACATCAAGCACTGTTTTAAGAATCAGCTGTGGTTGATGTGTTTCTCTTTAAATAATGGCATGTTGCATTTGGCTTAGTTTCAGGTTTCTATAACTCGCCATTTATAAAACCGGTATGTTGTATTTTTCTTTCGGCGAATACTTCTCGTCACTTAGACATAATAAGCTGATTTTAAAGTCATCTTTACAAAATCTGTGGATTGGTAGTTTTTATTTAAGGCGATATTTGAATATTATGATATGGAATGTTAATTACACTGGCGTGCAAAGATTAAGGACCAAACAGTTTTTCGAATGTAACGTCGTGCAGAAGTGCTCCACATCGACTGAAATCATACCATAAGATCCCCAAGATGTAAGAATATGAGATAAGTGAGCAAAACCGTCCAATCAAGGAATCCAAAGTATACAATGGCACTTTATTAAAAATGTAGCTTCGAGCACACTAGACAGAAGACAGGAACGTCCATGTGACAGGCGGCTGCCAAGAAAAATCCAGTCTTTAGTAGGGGATATGAACACCACTGACTGCGTTGCTGAATTTACAATGTCTGTCCCAGCTAAGGACGAGATTGGCAAGGAGCTATTGAGGCATCGCGTACCATTACCCTTGTAGCGCCCATCGTAGCTGCAGAATCGTTGCTGGCGGCTGGCGACGTGCTGTCAAGCGTCACCCGAGAAGGTCCCACACGTGTTCGATTGGATTTAGGCCCAGGGACCTTGCGAGCCAATCCATGCGTTGAATATCTTCACTATCCAACAGCTCTACGACAGCCTCTGTACGATGAGGTGTAGCGTTGTCGTCCATAAAGAGGAACTCAGGACCCACAGCAATACTAAACAGGCGCAGGTGGGGCAGGACAACCGCGGTACAATAGCGGACACCAGTGAATGAAACTCCTTGGAAGATGTAGAGGTCAGTACGGCTACCAAGCATGATACCGCTCCAAACGAGAACTCTGCCACCTCCAAACCAGTCCCTTTCGATGATGTTGGAGGTATGATTGCATGTTCCCTGCTCTTTCGAGATGTGTATACGTCCAGAATCGCTCGTCAGACTAACTCGGCTCTCATCCGTAAAGGGAAATCGACCTCCTGGCTGATGTGTCCCGTTCTTTTGTTCCTGGCACCACAGAAACCACCGTCTCTGATGCGCAGGCGTTAATGACGCACACCGTACTGATCGACGTGCAAATGGACCACATTTGTGCAGCTTCCTGGCCACGGTAAAACGCGATAACGGACGTCTGTTGCATGTGTCGTGCGATTTCTCTCGCTGTCTGCCGTCTGTCTCTTCTCGCCTATAGGACAATATTCCGGTTGTCCACCGCCGTGGTTGCTCGTGGACGACCACTGATAAAATCTCGGACAACTGTTCCTGTCGTTTGAAATACTCTCCAAGCTCCTAAAACGATGCTGGAGGTGATCCCGAACTCTTCGGCCACACTAGTCACACTTCGGCCTTCTTCCAACTTCCCAATGACGCGACATCAGGTAAAGTCATCCAGATGTCGTCTACTGGATATCTTGTTGGCCATATCGCACGAGGGCAGCAACTCGACGTCGTTAAACCCGATGTTCACCGTGCAGTAACTTTAACCGAATTGCTGAGATACACCGCCCGTATGCTTTATACACTTCCGGCACACACACCCCCTACGTCATGCGGCATATATGCGCATGCCATACCGTACAGGACCCTAATCTATCTCCTGAGTGGTCTTTCGGTCCGTTCTGCCAGCTCGTTCCGCTGTTATGCTAATTTCTCCTCTTCGTCCTTAATTTTTGCACACCAGTGTAGTACCTCAGGAACGATGCAGTGAGGCCGGAACATGCAGTGGGAACGACAAAGTTACCCATTTCAAATCACAATATGTTTATACACTGAGTGGCCGCTTTATTATGACCACCTGACAGTTTTAAGCAAATGGGCTATGGCTGCACATTGTTGCCGCCAGAGGGCGAGGGTAGTATAAAAAGGGAAAACGTAATGCTTGCGACAGTAGTAGAAGTGATTTTGGGTGACGAGATGGGTAAAAAATGCGATTTGACGTGGAATGATTGTAGGAGCTCGGTGTCATGGAGCGAGTATCACCGAAACCACGCATTCGTGAAATGTTCCAGAGCAGCTATTGTTAAAGTGTTTAAAGACTGGACTGTCAGCCAAAAAACTGGGTCTTAACGTGCAACGTGTGGTTATCATCGACGAGTGACTTCTCGGGAGGAACGGAGAGTGTTCAGACTGGTAACAGACAACAGAAAGGCAACAGTGCAGCAAATTACAGACCATCTTAAGCAATGATCCCCTCAAATGATCTCTGCACGCACTGTTCGCCATACACTGCATCGGATGGGATATGGCAGCAGAAGGCCAGTTCGAACATTTTTGCTGTCTGCAGTTAACAAGAGAAAACGTCTCCAGTTCGCACAGCAGCACAAGGATTGGATACTCGATAACTGGAAACAAATTATGCGGTCCGATGGATCAGGTTTTCAGTTGCACAATTCAGATGGCCAAATACGAATTTGGCCGAATCAGCACGAAAACGTGGACCCCAAATGCAGTGACAACCCTACAAGCTGGTGGAGGCAACTTTATGGTTTGGGAAATGTTTTCCTGGCATGCTTTGGGTCCTTTAATTCGTGTAGATCAACGTCTGACTTGCACATCATATCTAAACATCGTTGCGGAGCAAGTGCATCCTGTCATGCGGATGGTTTTTCCCAAAGGCGATGGCTGTTTTCAACAAGATAATGCGTCCTGCCACAAGATAATGAAGTCCTGCCATGTGCTCGTATTGAACAGGATTGGTTTCAGGAACATGCCGGTGAGTTTACTTCGCTTCGGTAGACCCCAATATCTCCAGATCTCAACCCCATTGAGGATTTTTCTGATTAAGTTGAACGAGCCATCAGACACCTGGATCCACAACTGTGCAATCTCACACTCCTGGAAAGTGCTATTCATGAAGCATGGTCTCAGATTCCACAAACCACTTATCACCCTCTCGTGGAGTCCATTCCTCAAAGAATCGACGCAGTGTTAAAGGCAAAAAGTGGCCCAACGAAGTACTGAGGGGTGGTCGAAATAAAGTGTCCACTCAGTGTATAATGTACTACATAAATAACATACTCTGAAGAGCAATTGATTTAGAGATACCTGTCTAGTAACGTGCAGCACCACCTTTCGCCCTTATGACGGCGGCGATTCGTCTCGATGTGGACTCGACAAGATACCGGAAACGTTGGGAAGTCATACGGATACACGACCCTTGAAAGAGCTTCCACAGTTCACGAAGATTTGATGGAGGTTGGTCAGAGCCTCGAACATCTCTCTCGATTGCATCCCAGGTATGCTCGATGGGCTGGAGGTCAGGTGACCTAGCTGGCCAAGGAAGCGAGGTAACATCAGTGGAGTGTTCATCCAACCATTCGGATACAATTCGGGAGCGATGGCACGATGCATTGTCTTGTTGAAGGATGAGGTCCCCAGTAGGATGTTGAAGACGCCCAAACGGGAGCAAACGGTCGTACAGGATATCCCGGTAACGTTGACCTGTGAGGGACGATGTCACACATACCAGGGGTCCCATTTCAGTCCAAGTAAACAGTCCCACCGAAGACGAGAATGCCACCCCCACTAGCTTGAAGAGTACGCTGGTGTCAAGAAGGATTCAACGCTTCATGTGGTTTGCGCCGTACTCGTATCCTGCCATCCGTATGTACCAGCGTGAATCTCGAATCATCAGTCCAGGCAACATTTTCCCAAGTCTAGGGTCCAGTGGTGATGTCCCCGCGCCCATGCTAATATTTGCACCTTGTGATGTGCGGTAAGCAGCGGTGCCCTCGTGGAACGATTGTTTCTGTACAGCATAGTGAGGAGATGTTTCTGGATGGTGTGGCTGCTTACACGTTTTTGTGCACCAGCGGTAAATTGCCGAGCGATTTCTTGCACTGTTGCCCGTCTATCTGCTGTTACAATGCGAGCTAGCCGACGATGACCCCGCTCATCCACAAAGTGTTGTCCACGGGAGTTGGCCCTTTCAGGGATGGTTTTACCTGATTCGATGTACTCACGGTGCACCAGTGTCACAGTGGCTCGTGAAAATCCCAGTGCGTGCACGACTTCCGAAATGGGGTGACCCATTCGTCGGGCCCCGACATTTTGCCCACGATCAAATACTTATACTGTGTCCGACTCTTACCGTTCCCCGTCGCATCACTCCTTATATTGTCGGATCGCTGCATACGTCATGTCGTTTCCGTTTACAGTGCCGCCCACAGCGCCACATTTGCATAACGCCAGCTGTCTCTAATTCAATTGCCCTTTAGTGTAATTTTCCTTTGGAATTAAATCCCCGTACTGACTGATGTTTCTTGTCCTTACCGTACTGAAATACATATATTTGTTATTGTTTCTTTTTTTCGTTATACAGTTTTGAAATTTAAACGTGATTTTAAGCAAAAACTTCACACACAGATGTCACTTAATATTTTCCAGCGGCAGTGAGCAAACTCTGGCTTTTGTTAAAATAACCCTGTTTCTCAAAGACACCTTGTGGTTTCGAAACGTAACATCGAAAATTGGAATACAGTGTGGGACATGTTGAATTGGGAAGAAACTGCTGAGAAGACAATAGGATTTCGAAATATTTGTTTAAAATTTCCTAGGAACTGGCATTTCATTAGCTACTATCGACAATGTTAAATAATATTCATGCAGACGCACTTGCAGAAGTGTTTTCCGGTGTAATATATACTGCGCTGAAGAAGAGTGCTCCTTTAGGTAGCCGCCATTAGGAAGGATATATAACTTTGCCATTGTGCTTCAAAAAGCGCTCGAATTCAATTTCCAATGATTGCAGCCACAAACAGGGAATTAAGAGCTACATTGTATATTTAATTTTGTTTTCTAACACAATAGTTAACAGAAATGCATAAAAAGATGGACCCCGATTATTGCTATTCGCAGGGCAAGCACTAAAATGAAGATATCATGGCATGTTTAGGATTCGGTGCACAATCTGATTTATATATCAGCTCTGGTTGTTGTCATAGTTTTTTTTTATTCAAAATGGTGATTTACCATGAAGAAATCTGCAAATATGTATGTTACACCATTGCAGATTAGGTAACTCCTTCCATTGTTACGATATTACTATTACTTCATTCCACACTCCCAAGATTTTTCTAGAACAGTTCGCATGGCTTCCAAAGTCCACAGGCATCAATCCAGTCCTGCATATGTGGTTCGTATTAAATCGCAAATCTGATCTGCGGCGGCTCAACCCCTAACTTCAAAACAATTACAGATTCTGCTCGTAACGTGATTGTACCACATGTCACAAAATACTTTTGGAATTCCTGGATATTCCATTCCACACCAGCAAAAAGATCTTTCTGTAGCAACTGGGGAGGAATTGCATAATTAGTCAAGGGTTCGTCCCTTCGGGAAAATGGCATTTGTGGGACTATACAGTGAGACTTCTCAGGCATTTGGACATCGTAGATGCTTTAAGTATTTATTTAAGTACATAATCTGAAGGATAATTGGAAAACAGCTTTCATTGAAATTGAGCTAAAAATAAAAATATATATGAACCGTATATAATATTCTTGGAAATCCCCCCTCCTACGGAATTACTTCCCTGTGATAACGAGGATGTATGAGAAGGAGATCATTTCTTTCGAAAGGTTCTGGCTAAATTTACTTTGTACCCAATAAGGCAAAACTCAGGATAGAGAAACGGAACATAATATTCCTACATTTTTCAAAGCTGGTGAATACAAATTGCATATAAACACAGGTTGTTTTAATTTTTCCCTTAGTGCGAAATACTAATAAGCGCCAAGAAATGGAACTCCATTTAGGACTGGGGAATATACTGATGTGTGTATCTTTTACTGGAATTCGTTTGAATTAAGTTCCAGAATATAAAATCACGCCCACTGAAAATGATTTAGTTAATCCAGCAGGTTCTAAAATGTTTCATAAATTGCGGAAAATATTAGATAAATGTTCTACACGATTTTATTTATATATTTGTTTTTGCTAGTTTCAAACTGGTCCAGTGTTTTTACTGGATTCTTTGCAAAATTTCCACACGGGTTATCAAATGTGTTTAAATTTTTGCAAGTCATATTTTGACTTTGAAAGAAAGAAATGACGTGTCTCCCTTAAAGATACTAATAAGCTGAGAGGCTTCATTATCTGGTGACACTTTTTCTTAAAAATTCTAATATTTCTTTAATACTATTACCAAAGTATATATTACATTGTCGCCGTGAGGAAAAGTAGATTTCCATGCAATGAATCCCAATGTACTTGCACAAATCATCTCAGCTTAGGGAACCCTTACCCGTAGAAGTCATTATGCATCAAATAGAAACTAAACTTTGGTTTACGGAAATAGGATAATACAAGTAACGCGTGAGATGCATGGAAACAGAAATCACGACTAAAATATTTTCTTTAAACCAATGGTTCCCAAACTTTTTCGATTCTCCGCGCCCTTGCTGAATCCAGGTTTTCCCAAGGCGCCATATGTTAAATTCTAACAAGTACACTTAGGTAAAATTAAAAAAAACAGGTACTGAAAATCACAAAAAAAATGTAATTGAAAAAATTCAACTAATCATGATTAGTGGGATGGAAGAGCCTGTTGATCACCGTACATTTTCTCAAATCTTGGAATCAAACTGGACACAGCCACCTCATTTTCTTCTCCACACTGATTTGTGCGCGATATTTAGTTTCTATAACAGCGACCGCCGAAAACCTAGTTTCGCACAAATAAGAAGTCGCAAATGGAATTTAAATTCTCTGAGCTCTACCACTCAGAAAGGAATATTCATATTTTACTGATATCCAAAATCCAGGCGACTCTATGCTGCTAAATTTGGTTTTCAATGTATTGTCGCAAGACAACTCAATAAGATTTTCTTCTTCTGCAGCAGGTAATGCAAATGGAGTAGTCGCATGAAATGGATCTTGAATCCATACAAATTTATCGATATTATCATTTTCAAAATATTTCTCAAACCAGGTGATAAGCTGTGATAAGTGTTCTTTATAAGTAGATCCTATGCCTCGAGAGAAATCATCTCCATTACAGGTCAAAAATTGTTTCAACAAGATGAAAATTCTTACCTCAGTCTTCAATCATTTTTTCTTTTCCATAGTTTCAGATTTTTTTTATAAAAGCTGAAATTTTCTCAATCGACTTTAAAAGGTGCATGTTGCTTCCCTGCATTGAGAGATTTATCTTTCCAAAAATATCAAATAACTATGCTAGTTTTACCAAAAAACCTTCATTCGCAAAATATTTGGTATTCGTGTGGTCTTCCTCTTTAAGAAAAATATAAATTACCTGTCTTAGTTCAAACGTGCGAGACAAACCATTACCACGATAGAGACATCGCGAAGTGCTGTAGTACAACAGAAACGTGTGCTCGGATCCCACATCCTCACATAGTTTTTTGAAAAACCTTGCCTTCAACGGACGAGTGTTTATTAAGTGTTCTACATTGACTACATATTCTAAGACCTGGTTCAATGGGGGACTCAGATATTTTGACGAGAGTGCTTCCCTGTGAATAACGCAATGGGTCCACAGTGCATCAGGTGCTTTGCTTTGAATAAGTACCTGCAATCCCCCATAACAGCCGAACATCGAGTGAGAACCATCAGTACAGACACCAACGCACTTAGTCCACTCCAAATTATTTCAGATATAAAAGTATCAAGGATCTCGAATAAGTCTTGAGCCTTAGCACTACAAGTGTTACTTTTACAAAAGAGATGGTCTTCTACAATGTTATTACCATTTATAAAACATACATAGCAAATCGAGTGAGCATCATTATTATTATCTGTAGTTTCATCGAGCTGCAACCCAAATTCCTTAAATTTCATTTTTCAATTAATTGATCACTGAGGTCCTCCGCTATGTGCTGTATTCAGCGACTGATGGCATTATTGGACAAAGGCACTTTTGAAAGCTGCTTCCCAGCAGACTCACCGATTATAATGTTCATCATATCTACAGCAGCCGGTAGAATGTATTCTTCTCCGATGGTATGAGAGTTCCTAAATTTTGCAATTCTATGTGCTACCTTGTAAAATGCTAGCAAATCATTGCTTGGTATTAATGCGTGCTTATAAAAACTACCTTTTTGTTGATTTAACTTTTTTAACTTTCTCGTAAAGCAATCACGAGACTTACTAAGGATGCTGGGATAATTGGTTTCTGAATGGCGTTTCAACTACTGTACCTTGGTAGCATGCACTCTGACGCCTAAAGTTTCATACACAGCACACACTGCGGCCTCTCTGCATCATTGACTTCTTTCAACTTAAATCCAAAGTCCAAATAACTCTTATCGTATTTTCGATAATTACGCTTCTTCACACTCTTGCCACTATTTGACGGTGTGCCCTCTTTGTTTTCACTTTTACAACGCCTATTACTGTTTAATTAGTAAAAACCGATCCATTTGTAAAAATACATACGAGAAGAAAAACTTCAAAAAATTCACTTCACTTAATCTCAACAATATTCAGGTGATACGCCGAAAGCTTACAAACTCCGAAACTCAGCGACAGAGCATCAACATACCAGACTGCTAACCACCAAATGAGTCACAAAAGACAATGGATGAGCATTTTTAAAAGATCTGGTGACCTTCTATAAAATTCTGGACCGAGTGTATCATTTCTAGACGCTCGGAGAACGAGGGAGGAATGTTTATTAGAAGCAAGGAGGCTGGTGCGAGAGCTCAGGTTACTTCCGGTAGCGGCCGCGCGGAACTCACATGTGCGTCCGTTGGGCGGCGATCGTACGGGGGGAAAGTTCACGTTTGTAATATTATTGTAGAGCGCCATCCAATAACCATTTGTAGAGGCTTCTGCAAACAGTTTTTACTGAGTTACTGGTTTGCACCAGGTCGGCTAGATGTCGCGTCCTATCACATTGATTTGAAAATGGAAATAAAATTATGAAAATTTTGTAATATTTCGCAGCGCACACTTTGGAAACCACTGCTCAAACCTGTTCCCTACTAAAAGGCGATAAATAAATCTATGTATATGCCTATTGTCTATTAAAACAAAAATATTATTCAATAATTTTATGAGTTTATAACTCCAATAAAAAACTTAAAAGTAGTTTAAATTCATTTCATGGCTAAACATATATATATTTATCATTTAAATAAAGGCTTTGAAAAATTTTAAACCGCAGAAGTATTCAAATGCAAATCAGATTAAGCTTACTTATTAAAATTTACCTGACAGACAAATGCTGTAGAATTCACCTAATAACGTTTATGTAAATTTGAAATATGTGTCATACAATATGACACGCATCACATGCAGCGAGTGTCACAGCATAACGTGGAAAGTGATATGTTAGTCTGTTCCACGGCACTCCAAAGAGATTCTTTACAACAAAAGCAAATTTAAAATCTTCTAAATACGTGGCGTCAGTGAATACGCAAAGACATCGCTCTTACCACGTTTAGCAACGCACAACAACCGAAAAATTGTTATTCGGCCGCCGCCGGGGAAACGAATCCGAAATCTCTCGACATCTAGCCTAGCGCGTTAGCCTTACACCACGGTTGCCAACAATCCACGGTATTGTGTGCGTTTTTTTCTTTGTCAGCATCTAACATTACAAATCCGTAAGATAGGCTCAGCTTCTGAGACGTCTCCATCTGGTGGGCATTAACGACACTGGCTATATATTAATTATAGCACTTAAATCGAAAGGGCGAGAACCAAAGTGAAAATCCTCCAAGGGCAAGTTCCAAAATGAAAATCCTCCAAGGGCGAGAACCAAAGTGAAAATCCTCCAAGGGCAAGTTCCAAAGTGAAAATCCTCCAAGGGCGAGATCCAAAGTGAAATTCCTCCAGGTAGTCAACCCTGACAGCGGTTTCTAAATTTCATTAACCGGCATTGATAAAAATGAAACTGTGCCTTGTTAGATGACATCTATTCCCGAAAAAAGTAAACGGTGTGCAATTTAACGAAACATATGCAATGCAAATTTCGAGAGAAAAGTGTTTCACTGCGCATAGTTTGTATGCGTTTTATTGCCTGAGAAAGTAAATATGTTAAGGTTTGATAACAAATAAAATAACAGTTTTCGTGCTTGGCAGGCGGAAACTTAGTTTTTTAAAGGTTTCTTTACGAACCAATGATTTTAAAATGACGAATGTAAAAGCAAGGTATCGCATAAATTACAATTGGCACGGTCGAGTATTACAAGTGCCTTTCCGAAATAAATGAGTTTAGGAAGATTTCCCGACAGAGGAGGCTGAAATCTGAAAGTTTGCAAGTAGACTGAAAATCAATGCAAATACAAAAAGGTTGCATTAAAAATGTGACACTATCACCAGAATGATTCCTTGACATGTCCCCACGACGAGATATTATATTGTTCAAGCTTGTGACAACTCCAGTGACGGAAGAATGCAGCCAGTCAGGATGAATGCAACAATCTTCGAGTACAAAACACTTACTTCAGTTCTGAAAGGGTGGGCGGTCTTGCGTGGTATACTTTGGACTTCAATTAATCCCACAGCCAGAAATACACGGGTGTCAGTTTTGGAGACTCAGGAAGATAATGGGTGTTATAATGACATCTGGATATTCTTTCTGCTCAAATTGTCGTGGCAGAGAAGATCTGTATTAGAGATGCGACGTGGGCTATCGCACAGTTCTGCAGGAATATTATTGGGTGTAGAAGATTTAGTTTTTTCATGCAGGGCATCATGTTTTCACGCAGTTGTTTTAAATTGTGTTCGCAATTCCCTGAGAAAGTCTCCCAATAGTTAGTGGGGCACCATTTCTTAAAGAGAAAAAGTCCAAGAATGGCAGATGCACTGATTCACATCAGAGTGTAACTCACAGTGAATGCAGTGATTCCTCTGTTTAAGAATGTGGATTATCCTGCGCTCGTATTCGGCAATTCCGCTTGTTGTCTGATGCATGTACTGAAAAACAACCTTCGGCACACACCATATTTAGAAACCGTTTCCGGTCCTTAAGAATTTGGGATAGATCGCATTTTAAAATTCGTCTGAGTTGTACGCGCCGGTAAGAGATACCGTAAAGTTTGCTGTTTCTATGTGTACATATTTTATATACCATGAAAGATGCGGTTGACAGATGCTCTTGGTATGTCCCAATGTTTTGCAGCTTCTTGAGCACTTCTCGTCCCGTTTGCAGCTTGAGATGCTGGTCTCCTTCGTCGAAGAGATCCATTAAACTTCCGTCCAACCAGACACTGCGAAACCGGCACAAGTGAAAGGACCGTAACTCTTATAAACATATTTCTGCGTTGAGAACTTTTGAAGAAATTCATTCGCCTAAAGGTTTTCCTTTGCCAATCAATTTTTTCCATGTATCATAGGCCTTTTATGCAAACGGTACCGCAACACATTGATTAAATTGTTCCTTTGCTATAAAGCTTGGAAATTTAAATGAGCTTTGAGCCGCCATGAATATAATAGTTCTCAATGGGGTCCGTGCTTGAATTCTGGTTAGGCATGGATGTTGAGCTTGCCTTAAGGTATTGGTTCTCTTCCTTCCCTGGATCCCGTGGCCCTAAATTAGGGACAGGCGACTGTTTCTAGCACACGGAATAAAATAGTATATTATTGTTAATATTTAGTTTCGTTGTGGCTTAAATTTTTCCCTACTGTCATCAGCAGTTGGACACCTTAACATTTGCTACTGCCATGTTAACGAGCTAGAATAAAATATTTGTTCATTGGTCAATAATTTTTTTCTATGCATTATCATACATTTTTTATATACACTGGCGGAAAGTGAAAAAGAACCCCAAGAAGGAATTGGCGGACGATCATGAAATTTATATATATTAATTGGGTCGAGTTTACGTAGGTGTGATCTTAATTTCGGGACAAACCGGTGAGCGCTTACGCCACAGCACGGCATAATATGCAAATTATCGTCGGTGGTATTTAAGGAGTACGGCGAAGTGAATATAATCAGTCGTCGGCGTACGGACACGTGCGAAGACCCTGAAGAAGCTGCAATGCCTGGACATGGAAGACGTGTACGATTTCAGCAGTTATCGGACTTTGAGCGAGATCGTCTAGTCGGACTCCGCGAGACCGGGTGGTCGTATCGTCGTTTTGCGGAGCTAATTGAACGGTAAGTATCGGTGGTGGTACGGTGGTAGCGCAGATGGTCCGAGGAGCATTCCACACGAGAAGACGTGGAACCGGGAGTTTCCACGTCTTCTCCAATCGACGCCTAAGGAGAGCGGCGTTGTCAAGCAGAACATCCACTGCGACGCAAATTCGAGCTGCCGTTGCACCTGAGGTGACTGTGCAAACAATCCGCAACCGTGTACGGGATGCAGGACTGCGTGCACGTGTGTCTCTGGCATGTGTACCTCTGATTCGAGCCTACCGTTAGGAACGGCTGCAGTGCTGTCGCACTGTAGAACTCAATGGCGATCTGTCGTGTTCAGCGATGAAAGCAGATTCAGCTTGGGAGCCTCCGATGGCCGTATGCATGTTTGCAGACGCACGGAGGAACGTCTCCACCCTTCTTGCATCCGCAAGCGACACACAGGGCCTACACCTGGTCTCCTTGTGTGGGGAACGATCAGCTATCACTCCCGTACACAACTAGTGTTTGTGCCGGGTACGTTAAACAGCACCTCCTACATCAACAACATCATTCAGCCCGTTGTTGTGTCATTTGTAAGGTCGGTCCATCGTGGTATTTTCCAGTAAGATAACGCACACCCACACACGGTACGTGCAACGCAACATGCACTTCAGGGTGTGAGACAACTTCCATGGCCTGCACATTCACCGGATTTGTCCCTCATTGAGCACGTGTGGGATTTTATGGGACAAGGACTTATCCGGTCTCCACGACCAGCCACGACCACCCCCGATTTACGCGTCCAGGTTGAGGATGCTTGGAACTAAATTCCCCAAACGTACATCCAACATCTGTACGACAGACTCCATGCCAGAATTGCACAGTGTGACGCAGTTCATGGCGGTTCAACCTCGTACTAACCATGTTACATGGGAATGATATTTTTCAGTTTACCAGCAAATACAACTGTATTTTGCCATAATGTTTTGATCACGTTATCCTCTGTATTCCGTTATTATGCTGCATAAATTTCGTTGGTATCAGACGTCTCCTTCTTGGTGTTCTTTTTTCACTTTCCGCCCGTGTATTATCAGAATATTTAAATATTTTTTGCGAGACCAGAGCCATCTGATAAGGTACGATAACGTAAATGCGTTAGACGGCTACAAACTAGATTATGGTAAATAGCGAGTTCTAAAACGAACAGGAGGTAACTGAAATTTAAAATTGCTTCCATTAAGGTTTATTTAAGAGGATATGTTTGAGAATTGAAACTTTTGGTTTTTAGAAAACTTGAACACGATGTTTTTTCGTGAATGGAATATATGTCCGAAGAATTATTTAATAAGGTTAATACCTGAAGATAAGTTGAAAATAAAGAGTAACTTACCAGAATTTTTACACTCATAGAAGCCAGAGAATTTAGTCATACAGAAATTTTACGGTGGCAACGTATTCTTCGAAAATATATTATTTATAAATATGCATTTCAATGCTTGTCTCTTTTCATTATCAAACTCGGAGATTACGAAAGCTATTTCAAAATTGGGAAATAGTGTAACTAAGGGGATGGACACTTACATCTGTGACCCTAAAGTGTAGAACTAAAACATATTAGTTTCAATTTTTTGCATACTCATTCCGTTCATCAACTCTTCTAAACTTCAAATACTGAGGTATTTTAACTCAACTTATCGGAAGTAGAGAATAATAAAAGGTTGCTGACATTTTTTGCTTTCCTTTCCCCCTGCAGTGTAAATTAGAAAATTACATCAAATTACGGATACCACTGGATTCCTTCTAGCATGGCTCAAAATGACAATACTGTTGTCTTACTTTCTGCATGGAAAACTAACATAACTATCGATGTATTTTTTTACAAAAACGAAGCAACTGTTTGGGTATATTGGTAGTACTGTAGAAATTTCTCGTTGCAGTATTTTATTTTCGTGTATAACTCATAGATTTTTGAAGTTCGGGTACACGAATGTTTCCACCATTTCGTGATTTGTCGTAATAAATTCTTTGTTGCAATTAATTCTGAATCAACAGCTTAATTATTCATTTCATTTGTGTTATTAGAAAGCAAAAATGAATTATTCGCACTCCAAATTTTCGGAATTTTACACTACTTCGCCTATGTGACGTACCTCTTCTAAATAGCAAATGTTTATATCATGTGTTTAGATCAACATCATTCAGCTGTCTCAGCAATGGGATAACGAGATCGATGTTGCTTACATTAACGTATTTATAAAAACACTAGGTACCAAACGACTTTAATGATTTATTTGAAAGGTGAAAAGTAACGTGTTTATTACTCAGGAAAGCAATCAAAATGTAATCAAAATATATACGAAAATGTTCAAACATTTAATCACTTGTGCATCCATTGGAACGAAAGGCGCTTTGTTCTAGATACCTTTCAGTGAAATATAAAACACCGTTTTAAAAATTCTGAAGTTTTCGAGGAAAATGCCACGTGCTTAAATTCTATAAGCATAGGTAATTTTCGTTCCTTCTTTGATGTTTTAACGTCAGCTTTAATTCAGTGCAATCGCCTTTCTGAACCATAAAAATTGACTTCTTTTCAAAAACAATATTGTTACCCTTTTTACTAAATTTCTTTACCGCAAATGGAACGCAAAGCTGCCTAAATATCGTTTATACACTGCTGGACAATTGCTAAAGACGGATAATAAACGGCTACATAGTGCATAAAAAGTAAGTGTGGTTGGATGCCAAGTGAAATAAAATAATGTCAGAATGCCAGGACATTACAAGAAAGACAATTTATTGTCCTCTGAAATCCAGAAGGCTTTAGAACGTGTTCAAAGGACAAATAGGCCATTTTGTGCAGAATACGTAAAAGTGAAAAATGCAATTACCGTCCGCAGGCGTTCCGGCGTAAGATGTCAATACGGGATATGGCCACCATGGAGGGCGATGCAAGATTCCACACGTCGTGTCATGCTTTGCACAACATTATCAAGCAGCTGTTGGGGTAATTTATCCCATTCCTCTGTCAGTGCACGGATGAGGGTGTCCTTGTTTATTGGAGGGTATTGGCGACCAGCAGAACTCCTCCCCAAAGCATCCCACACATTTTCAATGGGACTCATATCTGGAGAACGTGCTGGCCATACGAGGCGTTGAATATCCTCCCTCTCAAGACACTCCTGGACAGCGACTGTTCGATGACATGTTGCGTTGTTGTCCATGAAAATGAATCTATCACCGACAGCACCACGGCACAAGCGAACATGAGGTAGCAGAACATCATTAATATACCGTTGGCCAGTCATAGTGCCAGTTGGAAGCACATAGAGGAACGTACGGCCATTGATCATGATGCCAGCCCATACCATGACACTACATGTCGGATATCGGTCCCTTTCCTGTATGTTTGCTGGACAATATGCAGTACCACTATCACGCCAGATCAGTTGTCGTCGACAATCAGACGATAGACTGTATCTACTCTCATCTGAGAAGAGGACAGCAGACCAGTCGTTATCAGTCCAATTGCGATGTTGATGGCACCATTGCAAACGGGCGGTACGGTGACGTCTGGACAGTGGGATGCACACAACAGGACTGCGGGCGTATAGTCCTCCTTCATGCAAACGTCTGGCGATATTTTTTCGGGAGATCCGCTTGCCAGTAGCAGCCATAAACTGATTTGCTACCTCACTAGCTGTGCTGCGCCGGTGTCTTTTTGTTGATAGCACTATGTACCGATCTTCTGCATGTGTCGTACTGCGAACACGACCTCCCCCGTGACGTTTGCTACACTCTCCATTTGTTTGAAATGATTTCCAAAGCCTTGAAACAACACTGTGGCTGACGTCGAACTCCCTGGCAACATTTGTTATTTTTCGCCCTTCTTTAATCTTGGCAATAATACGGCCACGCGTAAAATCATCTAGGTGATGTCTGGAAGACATACTGAAAATTGCAAGTTCGTCAATTGATTCTTTCCCTTTCAACTTTGCGTTTGAACAACAACGGTCAATACGCTTTAAATCCTTTATATCTCTTATAAGCGCTATGACGTCATGAACAAGTTCGGCAATCCAAAATTTGCTTACGTACAACACGTCTTACTGTATCTCGCACTTATGCTAATTTCCACATTTTCCTGCCTTCCATTTTATGGTTGCTATCGTTGCTATTGTCATCCGTCCTTAGCAATTATCCGGCAGTGTAGTACTTAGGTAGCTCTAGCTTTATTCATGGCAAACCTTTGAAAAGAGAGACCGGTTTTCGTTGATGACGAATAATTAATAATTACCTATCATCAACGTCGAAATAAGTTCAAAAGATTCGACATACATTTAAATACGTTTAAATTAATTCTTTTAAGGTTTGAATCAAATTATGTCCATCAGACCTTGGAAGAGTTTTTCAGTTATAAATATTGAACACCGCCAATTTGCGTCTCACCGATGTATTTCAATTTGAGGAATTCTTTACCCCTTCCCACGAATTTGTTAGCTCTTATGATATCAATTTTTACTAATCCGGGCTAAGCGTCTTTTAATTTTCGTCAAGAGTTCATACCAGTGTTGCAAAATGTGTTACATATTACACTAAAAAATTCAATTTCGTATCTTTGTTCAAAAATTTAATTCTTTATGTTGAAAAATATATTTCTAAATTCAGGTTAATTTTACTTTAGAGCTCATGTTAACTTTAAACTTTTTTACAGAATTACCACTACATATCGCTCGTTGCTCAAGTGGCTGTGTTTCTGCTTAACACTCTAGGTATTATGCATTACGTTTTTAGAATCTTACGAAATACAGCATTCACTCCAGCAGTATCAGTTGAGTAAACCAAACCACTAGTTGAAGTAAAACATTCATCTTTCCCGGTAAGCTATATTCACTGTTACCAAGAGCAAACTGTATTCAGTGTTAAAAAGAGCAAACCGTATTCACTGTTTTCTTGCTTTCACTACAACCCCAAAGCATGGGTTAAAACCAAAAATGTTTATTTTCCGACATACGAACTAAAATATTTTTCAAATAATATTTGCTTAGAGGAGGGGCACCAGATCCTAAGGGCGTTACTTCGCTGACATGCTTCAATGATGTTTACCATTGTATCCTCATGTTTACCGATAAAATGGCCTTTGAGATTTTGTATCCTAGTAACACGCATTGTTCCTTTTTCTTCCTTGTACATTCTGACAGACACAGTAACTTCCAATTTTTTTTATAATATTGTACAGACGTTTTTTAAGGAATTGATGAAAAAAATGTGCTTGTAGGAAAAATTCGACAAATGCATCTATTAACAGCCGAGCACATGTTTTTTAGATACTTTTGTTATCAAAAGTAATAGAGTTAGCGAAATGAAATTGTAAGACACTCTCTCATTGTTTTCAAAATTTTCAAATAAACAGCAATGAAATATTACGTCGTAAGTATAATTTTAATGGAAAAGATGCTTATAATTCCACTGATCTTGTTAACGAAATTGGTACTTATCTTCAGATTGTTCTATTATAATCAAGTGTTTGAAAGAA
The DNA here is from genome assembly GCA_039090855.1 of Macrothele yani. Lineage (NCBI taxonomy): Eukaryota > Metazoa > Arthropoda > Arachnida > Araneae > Macrothelidae > Macrothele > Macrothele yani. The sequence goes on along the minus strand of CM077015.1, from coordinate 128,753,539 downwards.
ACTGTTCACAGCAGCTTGTATTTTTAAAATCACTACGCACTTGGATAGGGAAAACTTGGTAAACAAACCACTGGTATTTTTTAAATGTTTATGCAATGATTTGGAAATTCACAAACGTTCTGTGAAAAACATCACTACCACTGGTAAATCGCTGCTGACGGCTCCCTACTTATTTGCCCTTCAAACTGTCAAACCAAGTAAGCTGTTCACTATTGGTTAGGGGTTGATAAGACCTTGTATTACAGAGGTCACCAGTAAACTTTTGGCACATGAAGCTGCTGGGAAACTGAAGGCGATTCCTCTGTCGGACAACGCCGTTCACCGAAGAATTGTTGACATGGCCGCAGAAGTGACAGAAGTGTTGAAGAAATCGAGATATTCTGCGATACTCATGAGTCAACTGACGTCAACAAACATGCCATCCTTCTCTGCTAGGTGTGATATTTCGAAGTAGGCGATGCGACGGTAGGGAAGAACGCTGTGCAACCTTGACTTACATGATACGATCTCCAGCTCGTCAATATTCATCGCTCTGAATTCTTATTTTGAGGCGCATGGCTTGGACTCTGAGAAAGACTGGACGTTCCTCAGAAGTAGTAGCAATGAAAAAGGTCGTCACCCATACGGACACATTGAATACTTACTGCATTATCCACCGAGAGAAGTTGCCGGCACACAAAAAAATTCTGCTGAACTAAGCAATATCCTGGACAACGCGGTAAAAATTGTAAATAAAATTAGAAGTTGAGACCTCAACTCCAGACTGCTTATGACATTGTGGGATAGTATGAGCTAGATCCCTCATAATGACCTCCTCCACATTGAATTCAGGTGGCTGTCGAGAGGGAAGGTTCACTTACGCTTTTTTCGAACTGAAGGAAGAGGTGAAGCATTTCCTTGTTGAGCAAATCTGAGTCTTGGCAGAATTGTTTCAGAATGAGGAATGGATGGGTAAGTTGGCACACTTGAAGGACATTTTTTTCTCTACTGAACGAACTTAATCTTTCTATTTAAGGGATTATGAAAAAAAAATTTACACTCCGGAATAAAATGGACGTATTCAAAAAGAAACGGGATTTTTGGAAACTGTGGCTGCAGGAGAAGACTTACAAATGTTTCACCTTCTTCGTGAGTTATTGACAGTTGCTAACATCATGACGGGTCATTTTTGCTACTGTGATTAAACATTTAAGGGCACAAGCTGAAACTTTTTATCAGCATTACACCCAAAAAGAGATTACTCGGCTAGGGGATTCTTTGAATCGCTAATCTTTTCACAGAAGGCCTGAACTCCTGCAGGCTAACGCCTCAGGCAAAGGAAAGCTTTGTTGAACTTTCTTCTGATATCAGTCTGATATCGATATTCCGATCCAAGTCTCTTCACCCAGTTTAGAGTATCTATGGAGAAAGGGAGAATGAATATCCAAGTCTCACCGATATAAATCGGAAATTGTTGGTAACTATTTCAACAACGTATTTATGCGAGAAAACCTTTTTAACCGTTTCGGCAAACAAAACAAAGTACACGAACAGAATGGGCATTATTGCTGAACTGAGCCCTGCAACATCGACGATAGTGTCACGGATCAAGAAGATTATCGCTAAGAAGCAGCAATAGACGGCACACTGACGACAGAAAAGGATTTTATTGGAGAATATTGTGATGCATTGACTACGGTTTTTTTTTAAATTGGGGGGTTAACGACCACCGTGTGCAACTAAATGGGCTATATACACCCCCGCCCCTAATTTAGGACCACTTAGGACCGCCCGCCCCTAATTTAGGACCACTTAGGACCGCCCGCCCCTAATTTAGGACCACTGGTGCCAGGGAAGGGAGAGACCCAGTGCCGTAAGACAAACACAACATCCATGCCTCACTGGGATTTCAACCCTGACCCAACTTCGACGAATGATCAGAAGCTAGAGCTTAGACCATTGCGCCACCGGTGCGGCTAATACGGATTGCGCTTATTAATCAGTGAAAAATATTGAAAATTAAATTATACTAGCTGTAAGGAGATGACACTGAATACTCTGGTATATAGATTATAGATTATAGGATTTGATTTTTATAATATAGAATACTACGAAATTAAATGCTTCAAAATAGTTTTGGTTTTGGCATCGTCAGTCAGCGGAACTCACTGCAATAGACCACTGGGCTGAAAGTAAAAATTCAAGTACTTTCATAAATTGGAAAGAATTGTTATTAATTTTAAGTTTTGTTGTTATTATTTATTATTGTTAATTCTTTTTAATAGAGTATTTTAGAATAATGTATTTAAAATACTATTTTAAATGCTAGGCAATGCAAACGAATTTGTAATGTGTTATATGCGTAATTTCAGTATATTACGGAAAACGAGTATTTATGTCCATTGATGTTGCTGGAACATCAACATCAATGGACATAAATACTCAACAGTGTGAAAAATGCATGGATATTTACTTCAGGAAAAAAAATGTGCGACGTCCTTTATACAATGATTACAAAAATTTAGGGATATTCCGGTTTTGAAGGGGAAACCTAATGAAATGAAACCTTAGCAACTACTGAAGATCGGTTTTAAGCGTGGGTAGCTACGTCATATACTGTATAAGTTATCGTTATGACAACACAGCACATGGCTTCCAAACTCCCATAAAAGTACCCTGCGAGAAGCGGAAAACGAATCGTTTCACAGTTTGGTCTAGAAGTTCGGTGAATGTACTCGTATTATTGTCTTATGTGTGGTATTAACCTGAAATGATGTCCCGACGAAGTTTAAGCATTGGCTGCATAGATATGGCTGTTGGCCTGTTACAGGCAGGTGTATGGCAGATCGATATGGCTGCAGTGTTAGGAGTTTCGCAAATTGTATTAAGTCGCAAGATTTCTAAGGCACGAAAATGTTATAGATAGAGCCAGGATTGGTCACTGGAGTATAATCACAACGAGGCAAGATTTCAACATTACAGTAAGAGCTAGGAAAGACCTAGTATCACCATTCGCAAACTCGGGAAATCACTCCGAGTTGTTCCCGGTGTCACAGTATGCACGAAAATGTTGTGAAACCGTCATCATGGGTAGGAACTCAGGCCGTTGAGAGACAAAGATAGTGCAATAAACAATATATACTTGTCACAAAAAGTTAGGGATATTACATGAAACGGAAGATGTACGCAATATCAATTACTATTGCATTAAATGAAAGATGTACGCAATATATATTATTTAGGGATTCATGCAATATCCCTAACTTTTTGTGAGATTTTTAGCATTGAGATCAACTCACTGTCGTCAAAGATGCACCTAGGTGCAATAGTACATGTAATGGAATAGAGAGTGGCACTATATACTTTTCAAAGGTGAATCCCGTTTTGCTCTTTATCCTGATACTCGATGACGACACGTGTGGAGGTGATGCGGCACACACCAATGCAACCACACTGTGTGCAGTGCTTTTACCCTTTCCAGCACTCAGTACTGGTCTGAACAGGAATGTGGTTTTATTGCTGCACTTACTTGTATGTTTCCCAAGAAAACATGAATACCTAAATGTACCAAAACAAGTCATTTGTGCACATTACAAGTGTTTCCCACCCCTGTTGGACATGAATTCCGTTTTCTCGATGATAATTCAATCAGTTACCATGTCTGAAGCGTTCTTCAAGTAATCTGTACGTAGTATAAAATAAAGTCCCCGCTAGACGTCAGTCTGTTTGTTCGAGCTAATCTCGAGAATCTCTGGACGGATTTGATGCGGTTTTCACCATTCTAAAGAACTTTTCTTGAGGAAAGTTTAGGTGTATGAAACATTAATCTATGTAAAAAACAGAGCAGAGCAGTAACGATGTCAGAGACAAGTCAAAGAAAAACCGCCGTTCTCATTCTTTCGGGGCTTCCGCTTCCTAAACAACGATGCGCGGCGACCGGTTTACGAAAATTGTTTGTTCATTGGGAAGAAGACGCGAGGCGCATGCGCGGAGGCCGTTGGGAAAAGACGCGAGGCGCATGCGTGGAGGCCGTTGAGAAAAGACGCGAGGTGCATGCGCGGAGGCCATTGGGGAAAAGGCACGAGGCACATGCGCGGAGGCCGTTGTGAAAAAGACGCGAGGCGCATGCGCGGCGGCCGGTCTGACAGCAGGTAAGGCCACAGACTAAATGTCAAGTTACATCGGACGTTGAAAGCATTGGTTTATCGGCGTATGCACAGACTAAATGGGTAGTTATATCAACCGCTGAAAAAGATTCGGTTTATCCGCGCTCGCACGGACTAAATGCGTAATCGTTTTCGTCCACATGTATGTATCTCTTTCAGTAGTTCTTTAATTAAAATTTAAATATTATATTAACATTATGCCGAGAAGAAAATCGAATATATGTCGTAGTAGATGTAAGGTCAGGTGATGCGTAACATCACAGCCTCTCCTTGACAAATGTCAACCCCGCCTTCTCGTGGTGCATCCTGTTCCCACTAAAGGGGCTCTGACGACCGCCCATAGCGGTATAACTATACCATCGGGATTAGAGGAAATTCTATCCCACACTCACCAACCCGCTTGGCCAGCGTGGTGAGTTATGGCCAAACCCTCCAAAATGATTCCACAACTTAAATCTTGGCCCTCAGTCTCCGGCAGCTGGAATGTACCTGGCCAAGGCAGCGGCCAGTGCGACATGAAGGCAGAGGGTGCTAAGAATCCCCGGAGGACCGGACTAGGCTGCCATCTGATGCTGACCTTGGCTACGTACAATGGACGCTCCCTATCTTCTGATTCAAGGCTTCTTGAATTGGAAGAGGAACTACAAAGGATCAACTGGGACATCGTGGGGCTAAGTGAGGTAAGGAGAAAAGGAGAAGATCTCATCGAACTGAAAAGTGGACATCTCTTCTACTATCGTGGGACAGATACTGGCAGAACTAGTGGTGTTGGATTTATAATAAACAAGAAACTGAAGGATAAAGTTGTAGAAGTTGAAAGTTCCTCTGACAGAGCTGCACGACTTGTTATCCAACTCTCGAAAAGATACCAGGCTCAGATTATTCAAACTTATGCACCCACCACAAGTCATCCTGAAGAAGAAATCGAAGAATTTTATGAGGAAATTTGTCATCTAAATAATAAAGGTAAGCAGCACTTGAAAATAATTATGGGAGATTTCAATGCAAAAATAGGGCAACGGCAACAGAATGAAACTTCAGTAGGTAAATTCGGTCACGGCAACAGAAACCAGCGTGGAAATACTCTCGTTGAGTTTGCAGAGGCAGAAGGGTTTTTCATCTTGAACTCCTTCTTCAAGAAAAAGCCACACAGGAAATGGACATGGAGACATCCAAATGGGACGACAAGTGAAATTGATTTTATTATGTGTAACAAAAAAATTCGTCATAGAAGACTGCAGTGTGCTAAACAAGTTCAACACAGGTAGTGACCATAGATTGGTGAGATGTAAGATGCACCTCAACACTAAACTTGAACGTGGCAAGCTCATAAGACAAACAAAATCTATTGACATAACCAACCTTAAAAAACACCATAATACCTTCAAGTTGGAACTGAAGAACAGGTTCTCTGCTTTAGAAGGCCTAACATCAGAAGAAGTGGACATCTCTGAAGTAAACAGAAAAGTAACCAAAGCTCTTATGGAAACAGCAACAAAATTAGCTGGGTCTAAGAACAAGTTGCATGTAAACAAATTATCAGGAAAAAACGAAAATGTTGATGCAAAAAAGAAGAGAGATGAGGACAACTAAAGAAGATGTGACTTCCAAAGTGGAATATATAGAGCTATGCAAGACAGTAAGAAAAAGTATAACTGAAGACGTAAGAAAATTCAACTGTGAACTAGTGAGGAAAGCAATTGAAAACAACCAAAGCCTAAAGATAGCAAAGGGACATCTCAGTAAGGGAAGAAAACAGATTATGGCACTGAGAAAAGAAGATGGTTCTGTAACAAGAAATAGAGGCGAAATTTTGACAAGAGTGAAAGATTTCTACTCCAAATTATATGAAAGGGATGATACATGCACTCCAGACATCATGAAAGATACCAGTACCAGAGTTCCTCCAGTCCTTCCAGCAGAAGTTGCACATGCAATCAAGAACATGAAGCGGGGAAAAGCTCCAGGAGAAGATGGAATTACTGTAGACATCATACAAGAAGCAAGTGGAGAAATCGAAACAGTACTCGCCCAAATTTTCACTCGATGCCTTAATGAAGGAAAGATTCCTGAGGATTGGAACACCGCTACAATGATTCTGCTACATAAGAAAGGTGACATTGAGGATCTCGGAAACTACAGACCTATCAGCCTCCTATCAGTAGTTTATAAAATCTTCACTAAAGTTCTTTCACACCGCTTGAAGGTAACACTGGACATGGCTCAACCGAGAGAACAAGCTGGATTCAGGAGTGGCTACAGCACAATAGATCATATCCACGTGCTGAGAGAACTAATTGAAAGAGCGAGGGAATATGAACTTCCATTGTGCATGGCTTTTATCGATTATGAAAAAGCCTTTGATTCGGTGAAACCATCAGCAGTTACAATGGCTCTGAAAACCTGCGGTATTGAAGATGCATACATTAATATTATTAATAACATCTATGAAAATGCAAGTGCAAAGATTCGGCTGTTTGAAAATACAACACACGTAAAAATTGGAAAGGGAGTGAGACAAGGTGACACCATATCTCCGAAGCTCTTTAATGCCACATTGGAGGGTGTTTTTCAGTCGCTGAGCTGGGAAAACAAGGGGATAAAGATTAATGGAGATTATCTAACCCACCTTCGTTTTGCTGATGATGTAGTCATTTTTGCAACTACCCCATCACAGCTGCAGAGTATGATCCAGGAACTTGCTGACAAGAGTAAAGAAGTGGGATTAAAAATGAACTTTCAGAAGACAAAAGTGATGTTCAATGCTTTACAAGAAATGAAGATTTATCGATTGATGGAGAAAAGCTGGAGATAACAGACACGTACGTTTATCTTGGACAGCAGATATCAAGTGAGGGTCACATTGGTGAAGAAATTAATCGGCGTACAAAACTTGCCTGGAGAGCTTTTGGAAGAAACAGCATAATTTTCAAGAGCAATATGCCATTATGTCTTAAAAGAAAAGTGTTTGATCAATGCATCCTTCCAGTGCTTACATATGGTGCAGAGACGTGGACCTTAACTAAAAGAGACATACAAAGGCTGCAGACAACTCAAAGAAGCATGGAGAGGTGCATGCTTGGTATAACCAGGAGAGATAAGAAGAGGAACTCGTGGATCCGAAAAATGACAAGAGTGGAAGACATCATGATCAGAGTTAAATCCCTGAAATGGCAATGGGCTGGACATACTGCCAGAAGGACAGATCATCGATGGACAGCCGAAATTTTAGATTGGATTCCAAGGGACAGGAAAAGACCCAGAAGAAGACCACATGGGAGATGGGTGGATGAAATTCGAAAGTATGCAGGGGTGACATGGAGGAGACTGGCACAAGACAGACCGTTGTGGAGGAAACTTGGGGAGACCTTCGTCCAGCAGTGGATTGATAATGGTTGACAATGATGATGATGATGACATCGGACGCTAAAAGAATTTGTTTATCCCGTCATAAAGAAACTTACCAAGAAACAGAATTTCAATTGGAAAATGACAGACAAAGAATGGCTTTACAAGTGAAAGATAGTCGCATGTTGAACGTAATAATCGTCTCATTTTAGATTCGCCGTAAATTCTAAATTGAAACCGTACGAAGATAGGGTCTCTGGTGAAAAATAATATATTGAATCGTTACAGCTTCCTTCGAAGATTCCTGATCTAAATCCTACGGAGAACATTCAGGACGCTATGCAGTGAGGTATTGATATCCACGTTCTATGTACCAGTACAAAGACGGACCTCCGTTACGTGTGGTCTGTAATATGGTATCAGCTGCGCAAAATAATCGTCAATAATGTCATTTCAAGTATGCCTCGTACGTGTTAAGACGATTTTCAACCCAGACGTGGTGTCCCCGGGTACTTAAATCTAGAGGTATTGACATTTTCCGAATTTACCATTTCGTCTATGTAGTAGTGTTGAATTGTTGTCTGCAGAAACTGCACAGAAAATTGTTTTTGCAAATGCATTCATTATCATTTATGTTATGTAGCTTCATTTATATTATTCCAATGCGTGTACTTGAGACAGATACGTACACTTTAATTTCATGCAATATGTCTAACTTGTTGTGCCCAGTACATAATATTTATTACACAGTCTTTTTCAAATTTTGCCTCCCCGGTAGCGCCACGGTCTAAGCGATGGCCTCTGATTTTATTAAAAGTAGTGAATTCATCTTTTGCTCTATCCAAAAAACCTGCACAAATCTAAAGGTTTTGCTTAGAGACGTTTGTTCATAAAACGTATCTGACGTTTACATCAAGTCGTTCCTTTTTAGTTTCTGCGTTGTTACGTACATTCCATATTTTCTCGGGAAATTGTTGCTGACATACCCATTATTTTTCTCAGCCAGGTTTCTAGGTTTGGCAGCCCTGGTAGTTTGTTAGACGTCAATGAAAAGAAAGTTCTGCTTGTTACACAGAAAAGCGGATTTCAGGTAACGTCTTTTCAAAGATAAGTGTATTTCTTGTGGAGAGACTTAATAAGATAGCGCTGTTCAGATAAAGCCCTGTTAACGAAAAGTGCATGTAATTAAGTCTCTTAATAGTTCGTGCTTTTGAGAAAATGTTCGTTAAATGCAGGTACTTTCTGGTAGAGGCAGTTTGATGGTGTGATGTTTTTAATGATTTAAAGCCAATACGTTCATGTTCCGGTTGTCATGTTCTTCTGCGAGGAAGTGTATATGAAAATCAAATAATTTTGATATGCAAGCGGATTACGTCCATTTACTGCGTTTAGTGGAATATGTCAACTTTATCCATTTTTTCTGTATTTGGTAGTAATTGATATATATACTGATAAATTCTGTTAGTACTACGTAGGAACCGGAAAGTCATCCAGTTACAGGCCAAATCTTACGGAATGTGCATCTGCCTTCAAGCATGTACTTATCTAAAGGAATTTGACATCCTCTTCAAAAGCGTACAGGCATTGATCTGTAGAAAAAAGTATTTTACACACTTGTCACCCACGGGAATTTGATAAGTTATGCAATAAACGAAAACACAGCGACTACAATGTTCCAGTACTAAACATCTCCAGCAGGTCGATATCCAGTACAGAAATGGAACTCCGAGAAAGAAGAGTAAATTATCATTGTCTCAAAGTGAATCATACCGGAGCTGGAGAGTGCTGTTATCGTGATACATCAGTAAGAACGGAGTAGAATTAGGCATTTGTCAAACGAAAAATTCAAATCCATGCACGAACGATATCATAAAACCCATAGACAAAATTTAAAAGTACTGCCTTGGGATTGCGTAGGATTCTAGCATAGCAATTACCCAAACATACAAGACTGGGAAGATTGTCCTCATGTGTGCTACAGAACACGCAGCCCAAAATCAGTGATATATCAAAGAGTCAAAATCCATAGAAATTTCTAGGAACCCAACAAACGATTGATCAGAAAGACAAAAGCGGTAGCAAAGATCGAAATTATACCTATGATGCTCGCACAGGCATAGGGAGAGTACCACCAGGCGTACGCGACCCACCGAAATTTGGACGCTTAAAACACCACAAGTGTAGACCCACCGCCTTTTGGACTCTTAAAACACCACAAGTGTTGACCCACCGCCTTTTGGACGCTTAAAACACCACAAGTGTTGACCCGCCGCCTTTTGGATGCTTAAAACACCATAACTTACTTAAATTCGTTTGCACGAACGAAAATGTCCCCAAATTATATTTTACAAACAGCTTTGACCAAATTTATGTCAGGTGTCATCCAGTATCAGCGTATGCTTTGAATTAACCCAAGACTTTGATAACAAAATCAAAACTATTCAGATTAACAGCACATATACTAAAGGAAGTTTGAATATTTTCCACTTTTCCCGCTATCGCTGTAGAAAAAGTAGCTAGCAATCTGGAAGCACCAATACGAAACTCGGCAGCATATTCGGTCTGAGTAGTGAAGAAAATCCCAGCAGTTTGAAATCTGGTAACCCAGAATAACATTTATACATTCCATAAGGAGATTTATAAACAAATGAGAGGAGCTCCAATGAGGTCACTCCTAGTATCAGGTATTTCAGCGGAAACAATATCAGGCTCCTTAGAAACAGCGACTATCAATAGAACGATGAAAAAAACCAAGGTTCGACTCAGGTACCTTAAATACATCTCCTAGACACATGAGAGACATGAACTTAATCCTTTTTTCACTCCAATTAACAGAGCACACCGCAATATTACCTTCACTATGGAAATAGAAGAAAATGGATAGCTGCTTTTCTTGCATGCCTTTTCTTGCATGTCTTGCCGTGGTACGCCTGTGTGGCGTACCACGTCACTCCGAACTGGTACTACTGCATACGGAGACGGCGATCTTCCGGTGTTAACAGTAGCAGATGAAAGGGGCGCTGGGATCGCAGATTCGCTTCCGCGCGACGTTCGGAAATGGTTCGTGGGCGCACAGGAGCCGCTACATCTGCCTGTAAATTGCACCGGGTTCCCGTGAGATCCGTTCGTGCCTGGCGCACGATCGGTCGATCCTCTCTACCGGTGGTCCTCCTGGTCACTCCGGAGAATCTCCGTCGTGTGGCAGTGCCATCACGTGCCACTTCTCCCAACACAGTCGGACGGTACGATCAGAACGATCAGCGTGGAGCGCTATACGGCGCGTCGTCTAACCTTCAGTTTTCAGCCTGATGATCAGTCCTCTCTCAAAGCCGTAAATTGCGTAAATCGACGTCTCTGGCGTCTACCGGTCAGGTGCTATTTGCTTTCATGGAACATTGTCTACACGCCTGATTATAAGGCTTCCGGTTCGTGCTTGCAGCGCCAAAACAGGGTGTGCGGTCATGCACTCTCGCACCAAACGTGGATCATTTGAATACCAGTACTAGGATGCCTCGACCTTTTCGAAAAAGACAAATTTTGGAATCTGAAAATGCCTGTCCCCTGAAAATTTTGATTTTAAGACCCGGAATTATGGAGGGGAGATTTTTTTTTCAATTTTGACATTTTTTAAATATCCTTCACTCGCTTCGAATTTTATATTTTCCTGATTCTTGGCATGAAACCAAAGTTTATCGCTCAAGGCAGTTTTCAAATCTGAAAACGTCTGGTCTATCAAAGGTTTCTCCTATAACCCGGAATATGGGATTAAAAAATTCCCATTTGAACAATTTCTAAATATCCCAAACTCGCTTAGAAATTTCCAGTTTTCGACATGAAAGTTGATTTTGTCGTTTAAGACAGTTTTTCCAATCCGAAAATGATTTGTTAGGACCCTGAATATAGAATAAAACAAAATTTCGAATTCTGACAAATTTTTATTATCCCACACTCGATTACAAGTTTCAATTACAATTTTCAGGTTTTACGTTTGCTTTACACGGTAATTATATTTAGTATAATTTGATATCTCCCTTCTTGATTCAATTTTGGCCTTGATATGTCCGCCCCTTCTTTCCTTGTCGCACACTTTTGCTAATGTTTCTGTTACCATTGTCACCCCACTTTCCACCGCCTGTGTGTGGCAGGGAAAGTTAGGAATGTGAAATACCAAATCTTCAGATTCTTCACCTTTGGCATGTCTTTCTAGGTTATCGTCAGACAGCATGTCCGCGGTGATGGGCGGCTCTGTTTCATCAACGTTATTGCAGTTAACAATGTCAATGTATTTCTCAAGTTTAAAATTCAAGGGTGGATGGAGTAAGTGTGGATCTCATCTTGGTTGTTTGTTGCTATTCTTGCACGAAGGATTCCCTTGATGGCCAGTGTTCTGAAGGGCTTGCGGTCATCGTACATCATACAGAGAAGCATGTTGTCTGTATGGCCAAGATATCCGTTACGCTTGATGACAAAGTCAATTATATTTCTCAGGTCTTCCGTCAGGTACCTCGAATAATTCATCAAGAGCCACAAATGTTTGGCTCCATCGATAGATTGAGATCTCGTCTTAATTGTGAACCATACAACGGAGTATACCTTCATTACGTATTCGGCGAGATTCCTCAGTCTGTCGTACAGTGGGTCATCTCGGTGTGTTGCAATATACAATCACAATACGCGATTGGCGGTGGTCAACCAACGAGAATAGGCGATTTTGCCGGGATATCTTTTAGCCAAACTCTGTGTACATTGTCCATCGGCTACTTACCTGACAAATATGCAGCAGGTACAGCTGATTGGTACTAAGATCATTTTCGTCAATTGCGGGAGTATTGATCAAATGGGATATTCTCTCAAATTTAACGATTTCCATAGTTTCACGTGTGTCCAACTTCTTTCCAATGGGTCTTGAGAAGGCCTTTGGACCTGCTGTGGCGCCGTCCGGGTGTTGGAAAAGGTGTCTGAACGGAAGCTCGTTTCCATAGAGCTGACATACGAACCATTGCAGGGGTCTATTGACAGATTTCTTAAGCCTTCTAATTAGGCCTTGGTATACTTCAGTGTTAACAAAAGTTCCATCGCAACCAAATGCTACCAGGTCCTCCGTACTAATTTCTTCTTCGGCCAGGTGAGCGGTAATACTGGATGCAACGGAAGGCGAATGCTCGGTAGCAGGAATCACGTTACCGATGTATGTTGACCCCTGTTCTGCCAACATTACATAATGTCCTTCTGTTATAGCTTTTATGCACCACTTTCCCTCACATTTCACCATAGTCAATTTTAAATCCTTCCGGCAGTTAAAATAAATCCCTTTTAGTTAAATTGGGATTTCTTTGGCGTTCTTCTGAACAGTCTCGCGCAATTTCGCTATTTCTCTATCTAGTTTATGAAGGTCAATAACATTTGTTGCATCGTCCTCTGTTATCATGCCAGTATCAGTGAGAGCAGCAGTTGCCATCAAAGCAGCAGATCGCAGAGAGACCTCTCTTCTATGAGCAACTTTCACCACTGTATGGAGAGGAATTGTCATCTGCGAGCTTGCTGGTTGATTTCGGGTTATATTTGCTAGTTTCTGATCCCTTTGTTGTGGCACCGTTTGAAATGTGCCATCCTTCATGTCGTTTTCTCTTTGAACTTGCTGTTCATTCTCGGACAAATCGGTTTCACTTGTTTCGGCTACATCACTTTCTTTCAGAGACTCTCAGACAGCTTTCATACGGCGTTCTTCTTCGTTTTGCAGTCCTTTCTGTTTTCTCATCATTTCATGGGTATGAGGAAATCCACATTACCAATAACCATATTGCGGGTCTGTTAGAAACGCTTGCTCTATCAGCGGCACCTTGTCTTCACATTTGCAAAATAGAAAATCCTTACATTTACAAATGTCAAAGAGAGTAACCCTTGGCTGTTCCTTAAAGGCACTGATTTTTTCCTGAGTAGATTGGTGAGACTTTGGAAGTTTCATGTTATTCCACTTTTTTGTGATAACAGAAATTTCATTTAATGATGCAAAAAGTCCTGGCCTTTCGTCAAGCTCTTGTTGAATGTGAAGGAAATATTTCATAGCATTCTCGTACGAAGGGAGATCTCTGCCACTGAGATATCGAAGAGAACCAAAAATCGGGTCAATTGCCTGCTTCCGTATTTTTCTTACTTTAGGCATCTTGGATGAATCGTATTTTCATTACAACGTTCAAAAGCGGATTAAAACCAAACCTCCGTCCACAGCACACTACTATCTCACTGCGGGGATTCCCCGTCTCTGATCCTCGAAACTTATGACAGCGCTATGTCTGCTGTGTGTCAGTCGCAGCGCCCTCTATATTGGCGCGAACGGCGGGTCTCCGGTGTTCTGGTTTCCTATCTACCAGGCATCTAACACAATTATTTGACGATCTATAAGAACAAGAAGCAAGAAACTAATATCTAATGAATGATTGCTGGTAATATGTAAAATGTAAATGGTCTAGCTTCATGTCGGAAATTGGAAACATTGGAAATTTTTAAGCGAGTGTATGATATTTAGAAATTGTTCAAATGGGGAATTTTTTTTATCCCATATTCCGGGTTCTAGGAGAAACCTTTGAGGGGTCAGGCGTTTTCAGATTCGAAAAAGTGTCTTGAGCGATAAAATCTAGTTTCATGTCGAAAATTGGAAAATTATTACATTTCGAAGCGCGTGTGGGATATTTAAAAATTGTCAAAATTGAAAAACATTCCCCCCATAATTCAGGGTCCTGAAAGGAAACTTGTGAAGGGTCAGGCGTTTTCAGATTCGAAAATTTGTCTTTTTCTAAAAACTCGAAACATTATAGACTGAACAAAACCCGCGAAATAAAAGCGGCTACTTGAAACACAAATCCTTTCTAGTATTATATAAGTACATAACATGTTCACCTAAAAGTTGCGCACTATAAGGTACAGAGGACTAAGTTCATATTATTTCCAAATGGAGAACATACGAGAATGAAATGATACCGAAACACACTCAGTGGAGAAAACATTACAGATTCCAACCATAATAGAATCTGGTTCTCCTGAAACGCGAATTACACCCTGTATATGCCAAGGTATCCGTAGTAGTAGATGTTAGAAAGTTCCGAAGGTAAGGCCAGCAATGGATTCTTACCAATCGTCCGAGTTGGGTTCTGTTTCAAATCCCGGTGCGGCATGGATGTTCTGTTTGCCTCTCTGTCCCTTCCCTGCAACCAGAACCAGTGGCCGTATATTAGGAACGGGCGACTGGTTATGGACCACTGAGTTGCTCACGGTGGTGGTTAAACACCCAATAAAAATGCAAAGCAATATATTATTTTGGCATATTCAGCCAGTTCTTTTAACATTCCATTTTTTTCTACCCACTGATAGTTTCAATACTGGAAAAGGCACTTTCGCCGTTTAGGTTTTTAAAAAGTCAGGGACAAAATTTAATCTTGTGTTGCCACACACTTGAAGCCTTGAATTTTTCAACAATATTCAATTTCAGAGCCACTGTTTGGGCCTTTAGTGTTCGCATGTTTCCGTAAATCGGTATGGTAGAAGAGCGCACTTTCTTTACTCACTCAATCAGTAATTTTCCAACTTTTGACATTTTCCACTCTTTCGTTAATATGTTTGTGAGAAACTCCGGATTCGCTGGTTTTTGTAATTCACGGATTATTTTTGATGATCGTGAAGAGCATACTCGTTTGGTATGTCAAACGATTTAGCATTCTCAGTATTCTCGAGAAAATTATCTACAATTTCTTTCAGATTTAGAAATTTCTTGTCAATTGACAAAAAACTGTGTTTTAACGGGAGAGGCAGTTCAAAGCATTACGCACGGCAAATATGCAAATCATGATCAGAAGGTAAAACTTTAGTTGCTGCGCAGAAGGGACGAGCGGAAGAATCTTTTCCTGAGCCCGTATCAGCCGTTTTCCCTACCCCTTAGCGCTAATTTAATTTGTTGAACAACGCACGAAAAGACGATCTTATTTACCCTTTCAACTTCTCTGACGTTCAAGTGCGAATGACCAACTCTTCTACAGATAGCCTCAATCTCTATTGCAAACCAAACTTAGCCAAATAGCTGTAACGAGAATATGTTTAGTGCAGGTTGTTGTAAAGACAGACTTATGTGGAGGGGAATGAACGTGAGAACCCAATGAACATGTCATTATATTAAAAACGATGATAAAAGCAGGGTAGTTCTTTTAACAGTGCAGTTTATACTGCTTCTACTGTGGTCCTAGAGCACGAAGATTAAAACAACATATCTATTTTTTTACTGCATCCTAAATCACTTTATTAGGAGCATTCACTTTAGATTTACAGTGGAAAACATGAACTTCATTTCGGAACTTTTTTACCGGTTACTAAAATTACGTATGAAATGTTCCCGGTATTTATTTTAAAAACTTGAGCAGTGCATTTCAATAAAACCATGATACTTTCCTCATTTATTTTTAATAACCCCACAAAATAACTCAATAGTGCGAAGTGTCAGGTGTTAGAAAAATATTTGAAATTGCCAATGGTAAACAGGTTAAATATATTTATTCTTTAGATATAGATTCATGGTTGAAAATTGAAAAGAAGAACTACAAAAGTGGATAAGAGTGCAATTTTTGTTTCTGTTTGTGTTTAGCAAACACAGGAAAATCTTTTTCTGTAAATGAATTGTTCATCACAACTTTCGGAGCTATGAATTCAGAAAAGGGGCAAGACTAAATGTTCACAAAACTAAAGAATTCCTAAATGTTCACAACACTAAAGAATTCCTATATGTTCGACATTTTCTCTCGTGCGTTGTTTACTTTGTATCGTTTTAGATTTCGTAGATGTACGTCATTTTTTTCCAGAACTTGAACCATCTTACACAAAACCCTCATCAATTCAGCAGCTTCATTATAACAGCTGAAAACAAATCTGTTTGTGACACCGACAACGGAGCAGCCGTGGTAGATATTCTGTCGGCAAATCTCAGTGTGATTTTCACCAAACAGCCACATATAGATGCCACACAGAGAAGAGAATGCAGCGTCATTTTGTGTTCTGAAGTGAATATATTGCCGCAATTTTTGCTTATTTTACACAAATTTTTATTCAAAATTTGTTACGCCGTTGTTCTATATTTAACGTGGACTCGAGAACTTCATGTTTACTGTATAAATAACAGTATGCACTGTATTATTTAAAAAAATGACTATAGAATGAATTAATCAGAACTGATTTAAATTGATTGAGAGTTGATATCAAACACACCAGGAGGCACCTTTTCTAAGGCACACAAGAAGAAACTTTCCAACTCGCTGCTCCATTGTACTGAGTTCTGATCAGTGTTGTTGTTAGTCCGTGTTTGTTCATTTGTCACTACTTGAATCATTTGGTTGCTCTTTCCCAGTCGAATTTTTGTCATATTCTCCACATTTTAAAATTCTCACAGGAAGTAGATCGTTTAAGTTGTTTGACAATATGACTGATGATATAACCTAACTTACGGTGTGTGATTTATCGTTGTAGTTTTTATGCTGTAATTCTGGTAGCTTTTTGTTCACTCTCTTCAACTGCATCGGATGTATAACTGTTCTGCTTATGAATGTGTGGTGTGTGTTCTAAATATATGGAAATCATACATTAATACAAATTTTAAAGATGACAATTCGATTTTTGGCGTAACTAGCATACCCGGGCGCTATCTGGGAGACGCGCATTCGAGTCCCTCTCCAGGACGATGAACATTTTCGCGGTTTCGGATATTATCTGACTTACCGTCCTTGTCACATTTACGCTAAAAATCGAATTGTCATCTTCAAAATTTGTATTATATGAAGTAATCCCGTATTTCTTTCATACAATAATGTGTTTGACTTCGAAATTGCCAAAATTGTAACGCAAATCAAAACTTTGGCTTTAAAAACGCAAATAACTAAGAACATGTTGTTCGATTTGATGTATAATGAATACATTAATAAATGGGCTGTTTATAAGAATTGCGCATTATCACAGGGAGTGATAGGGTAAAAATAAATGTATAGTATCTTTTTGTGATTTGAGTTTTCATTTTTTACTTTATTCACAGGTTATCCGCAATATTAATTAGCCGTACATTGACAGATCACAAGCAACAAAAATTGAAATACCTGAATATATCACTTTACCAAACGGAATCAATTCAATCTCGGTGTTAATGCATAGTATTTCTTTTCTTAGCACTGATAAAGTAATTCTTGAAACAGAGTTTAAAGTGGTACGTAAAGAATGTCTAAACTCGGTAAGAAGTAATCAGAATATTCAAGTCAAAAACGTATTTAGAATACTAAAAGCCCATTTGTTTACTGGTGTAAAGAGTACATAGATAGAATCCCAAGTCTTTGCTCTCACGGAGAATGATTTTGATGGATCGACATAACATACTTTATTTCTACCTACTGCCTTCAAAATGCTTCCCAGTGGAGAATGAGAGCTAATAAACTGATTTCGGTAGCCTATAAACGTTTCTGATTTCTCAATTCCCATTTTATTTTTACATACAGATATAAATTTTTCTGTTAATTAGGAATCGTAAACTAACGGTATAAATACAATAAATTTATTCACTGAAAAGTACAGAATGCAGATTGTGAGAAACGCTTACATGGTATTGCATTGACAGCTCTTTCTTATTTGGAAAAATCTTTTCTTCTCCGAAGAAATTGCCGTACGCTTATTACGTCGTTTTTTTTTTTTTTTTGATTGGAGGTTTAACGACCACCGTGAGCAACTCAATGGGCTATAAGCAGTCGCCCGTCCCTAATTTAGGGCCACTGGTTCCAGGGAGGGGAGAGAGCCAGTGCCGTAAGACAAACACAACATCCATGCCTCACCGGGATTCGAACCCGGACCCCGTTCGGACGAATGATCAGAGGCCATCGCTTAGACCACTGCGCCACCGGGGCGGCATAGGTCGTTTTCTACAGATAAAAAAGAACAACACGTATCACTGTCCCAAGATTTACACATAAGGCGTGCTTGCATTGTAATAGATAGGGATGAGGACATCTGCTAACTTTATGTAGTATCTAAAACTCTTTGATCAGAATACCCCTTCACATTTGCAGAAATAATCACGAATCCATTGTCTCCTCCATTTATTTTAACATAACTTGCTCGTGAGGGATTATGCAATTTATTAGTGTTTCCTTGAGTATTCATATGACAACCGAAAGTTGATTCAGATTTTCAAATAATACCCTTTCAGTTTGCATTTACGTTGAGTAAATTAGACATACGTCAGAAAATTACTAGAATTTCGTTAATCAGTGATTTTCAAAATCCCAAATTGCTCATTGGAACTACAGGTGAGCGTTAATCCACTACCTGTGATTTGATCACGATTATCGAAAAATTACAGGTACGCCTGCTACTGAAAGCCGTGAGTTACAGTGAGTGTCCAAAAAACGTTCCTCACTTTTCATTGCGACCCATCATGCTCTTCGTGATGTTTCACAGCTCCGCCTTAATTGTTACCGAGCGAATTTTGCTCCTGTAGCTGTTAGTTGTTTCTCGTTTTCTCCTGTTGCGATTTGGCAGCCGCCTGAAGTGCGTGAATTTTCCACAGCTCTGTTTGTGAGCTCACCGTTGTGTCGTTCTTCACTTAGTAAATTTGTAGTAGCTGCATCCAATTCAAGGCTGAAATAAATGCTGCCTTGTTCCTTTCAAAGTTGTAACATACCATGTTAGGTATAACAGAACAGTGCATTTGTGATTACCTGCATTCACAATTTAACTAACCGCTGAAAGCGTATAAAAGAATTACACAAAATGCAACTGAAAAAGCCATAAATACTACCGCAAAATATCAGGACTAGCGCAGAATTACGTATAAAAGTTTAAAACATGTAACTCACGATCAGCTGCATATGACCGCAACACGCACATGCACTCCCACCGTTCTTCTGCGTGATTCTACTATTAGTTACTTTACTGGTACACAGAAGTGAATGAACAGGTCCTAAACTGTGTTTCCAATCTCGGTTAAAAATCACTGTTACTTTTGTGTAGCAGTCATAGTTAGGGTTGTCATCACCAAGTAGCAGTTAATCTCATCTCTATTTGGAACAGAAATTATGAAGCCTGGGATATTAATTTGGCGACTGAAAAAAGTTTTATGCTTGACTCTCGTTCATACATGGAGCTTTTAGAATTCTAAAAGACTATGATTCCAAATGTTTCATACATTACTGGCTGACGTTTTGTTAAACCTAGCGTAATATGAATGAAGTCAGGTTTGGAAAAATAGTAATTAATTCACAGAATTCCCTAGTAATTGTTACCAGATTTTAAATTCGTTATACCAACATTGAGATCCTGACCCTTAAATTGGTACTTTTATACACTAAGCAATGTCATTATCATCATCCGGATAGTTGCAGAGATAACATAAAATATTGGCTTGTACATGTAAAGTTAGATGCAACACTGTTGCTTTTATTCTGCTTTCAGTGGTGTCTGTTAGTGTTTTTTGCTAATCTTGAATAAAACGTTATTACGAGTTCCTACGTGTATGTGGATAGGTTAAGGGATATCAGTTGAAGGAGTTTTTCAATTCCCGTTCAGAAATTTGTAAAGACCTAAAAGTTTTATTCGGAACAAGAGGAATGTGTGATAATATAATTTATTTTTCCGATGAAGTACTGTAAGGTACTACTTCGGAATATTTCCTTTTACCCCCGTTTCTCGTTCTTAATCAAATCCCCCTAAAAGGTTGAAACGACTGACCTCTTTTTTCAGTTGCATAGGTCTTATAATCAATAAAACGAAATATTACGTTTAACTAGAAGTTCGCTTTTAAACAAATTTGGAAATAAAATATTTATTATTTGCGATTTTTCTTCCTGACTTATGATATTTAAAACGCACTACATGTCTCTAAAACTTCAAAAAGCAAGGGGTTATTTCTTAATATACATTTTTAAAAGCTTAGAAGATAACAGTCATAGGAGCAATATTTAAAAATATTTATACATCGCGACACATGGATTAAAGCCTGATATCAACAAGAAGATTACTGTAAATTTTTAAAAGCTCTAAAAATTAAAAAGTGAAACAATGCGGTCAACATTTTTTAAACATGCACATCATGAGGGCAATAAGTTTTATGTACCTGCAAAGATTACACTATCAACATATACATATATCTATGCAAAACTGCATGATAGCTTATATTATTTAAATAACTTTCTTCGAAGACTGGTTTATTGCTTATTTTATACAGTCTTAGAAAAATTTCACTGCTAGAAAACTTACAACAAAGAACTTTCCGTACAGAAGTTGAAGTCATGTTTTCAAATTGTTCTTTTAATCAATGCAAAGTTAATAGATTTAATGCAGAAAACTCAAAACAGGAAAAAGCGTAAATAATGCCAAATATAATAATAAAACATGTTAAGCATTATGAAGAACTAATCGATGATTGAATGGCCAAATTTTAGAGTAGCACATTGTTTTACAAGAACGTTAAAATTCTACCCAACAATTAACATAGACAAATGCATTTGCCCATTTATCATGTTTTGCTTAATACACTGGCGTGCAAAAATTAAGGATGAGAATGTTTTTCGAATGTAACGTCGTGCAGAAGTGCTCCGCATCGACTCAAATCATACCATAAGATCCCCAAAATGTAAGAATATGGGAAAAGTGAGCAAACCCGTCCAAACTAGGAATCCAAAGGATACAAAGGCACTTTATTGAAAAGGTAGCTTCGAGCACAACTGAACAGAAGACAGAAACGTCCATCTGACAGGCGGCTGCCAAGAAAAATTCAGTCTTTAGTAGGGGATATGATAACCCCTGACTGCGTTGACGAATTTACAACGTCTGTCCATGCTGAGGACGAGGTTGTCAAGGAGCTGGTGAGGTATCGTGGCTCATTCCTCTTGTAGCGCCAATCGCAGCTGCGGTATCGTTGCTGGCGGCTGGTGACGTGCTGCCAAGCGTCTCCCGAGAAGGTCCCACAAGTGTTCGATAGGATTTAGGTCCGAGGAACTTGCGGGCCAATCCATGCGTTGAATATCTTCACGCTCCAACAGTTCTGCGACAGCCACTGTACGACGAGGTGTAGCGTTGTCCTCCATGAAGAGGAACTCAGGACACATAGCACCTCTAAACAGACGCACGTGAGGCACGATAACCTTGTTACAATAGCGGACACCAGTGACTGATCCTCCTTGGAAAATGTGAAGATCAGTACTGCTATCAAGCATGATATCGCCGCAAACAAGAACTCCGTCTCCTTCAAACCGGTCCCTTTCGATGATTTTAGAGGTGTGATTGCGTGTTCATTGTTCCCTCCAAATGTATATACGTCCAGAATCGGTCGTCAGACTAAATCGGCTCTCATCCGTAAAGAGAACTCGGCCCCATTGCTGATGTGTCCGGTTCTTGTGTTCCTGGGACCACAGAAATCACCTTCTCCTATGAGCAGGCATTAATGGCACATACCGTACTGGTCGTCGTGCAAATAGACCACCTTTGTGCAGCCTCCTAGCCAAGGTAACAGGCGATAGGGGACGTCCAGTTATCTGTTGCATGTGCCTTGCGTATTCTCCCGCTGTCTACCGTCAGTCTCTTCTCGCCTGTAGGACAATATACCGATTGTCCGCCGCCGTGGTTACTGGTGGACGACCACTGCTAAACCTTCGCAGAGCTGTTCCTGTCGTTTGAAATGCTCTCCAAGCTCGTGAAAAAATGCTGTGAGCGATACCGAACTCCTCGGCCACACTTGTCACACTTCGACCTTCTTCCAACTTCCCAATGACGCGACCTCGGGTAAAGTCATTCAAATGTCGTCTACTGGATTGCCTGTTGGCCATATCACACGGTGGCAGCAACTCGACGTCGTTCAAACCGATGTACACTGTGCAATAGCTTTTATAGAATTTGTGATCGTACATCGCCCATGTGCTTTATACCCTTCCGACACTCCCCCGCCCCCTACGTCATGCTGCATATAAGCGCATGCCCTGCCGTACCGGACCCTAGTCTATCTCCTGAGTGGTCGTTCGGTCCGTTCTGCCTGCTCGTTCTGCTGTTATGCTAATTTCTCCTCTTCGTCCTTAATTTTTGGACACCAGTGTATCTTTGTGAACAGAGGTCATCAGTTTGTGAAAAGTATAACAGATTTAAACACAATTGACTGTTCATTTGTACCTCGTGTAAGTGGTCAATATCATTATGGCTTTTTGCCTAAATTAATCTGAATGCCTTAATTTCAGAATTTCATATAACCGTCGTCACGTTTTCTGAATTGAAACGTGATGCTACAGATCCAAGTAACTTTCAAATATCAAAAGCTATCTATTCATTAAATTAAACAAATTAGTGTTCTCTGACCCTGAATGCAGAAAAATGCGGGGATTGCAATAAATTTTGCTGTTGAAATACATGGGGACCGAACGAACATTAAAAGCGAGTCAATGACAAATTCACTTGTTAAATGATATTTCTCGTAAGACAAAAGCATGAATCTCAAACATTCGTTTTTACATTTCTACAAAGGTGCAATTATTGTGGAATTTCACAAGCAAAAAAGTATAACTTAATTTGTTTACTTAGAATTAAACGTACTAAAATTTTCAAGCGTGATTAAGCAGCCTTATTTATTCATACGGTGTTTAGAATTACCTATACATATTATTGATACTTTTGTTATGCACACTGCAATGATTTACTTCATGAATGTGGAGGTATACAATTCTATTATCAAGTGTACGCATTGTCAATAATTGATACCATACGTCCTGTTTCGAAAGTAAAATTTCGGGGACACTCGACATATATGCTACGGACAGTACCGAAACTAAATAGTCTGATATATACTGTCGTTCAGGTGTCCCTAATAACAGTTGGTTTGATGATTTTTTTCAGTATTCTCCCAACAGTAAACAAACACACAGAGAAGGTTTCCAGTTAGGTGTTGATTTTACTAAATATACATTCAGAACGACCATATGATTTTCAGATGATCTTAAACACATGAATGTGTCTGTCTTTTCCGATATTTAAAAACAATTTGCTCTCACAAATGGATGAATGAATGCGTTTTCGAAAATCGTGTTTTATTCCGCATGAGTATGCTTGCCCGGAAGGAATGAATATGAAGTCATGAATGCATTAATGCAGGTATTTCAGGGAATAATTTATCGCTTCTTCTCATGTGATTTATTCTCCAGAACAGGCGGTATGAAATGATTTCATTTTATTCGATACTTTCAGGTATCTGTGTAAGGTGCTGTTCAGAAGTACACGAGTTTAAACGGATTTAACGATTGAAAATTTCGAAGAATTTACGATACTGAGCGATAAAGCAGAAATAGATTTTATCTTAAGAAATTAGAGCTTATTGAAGAGAACGCTGTTCTTGTATAGGGGGCGAAACAAAGATATTTAGAAATAATATGGATGGTCTAATTGATTATGTTTCCCCTTCACGAGAGTTCTTTAAACCCAGGTCTTGAAGTATGACGTCAGAGAGATCATAAGCAACTGCTGTAGAAACGTCAAGTCTCTTCAGTGGCTTAGAGTGTAGCGTTGACTGTTTGATGCATGTATTTTTGATTTTTGTTTTGTCAATTTTAGACTTGCTTTGTTACTCGTACTTTCATTATTTCTCACCATTTGTTTTATTTGTAACTCAGAAATATCTTGAAAATGCATTGATGTAGTGTCACGATTTGTAGCGATCACATTTCATGGTAAACATTTCGAAAATTACACATTAGATCGTGGAATGAATTTGCAGTGTGGAACAACAATCGCTAATAAGTTATTTCAGAATTTGGCAGCCTCTGGTCTTAAGTAAAAAATAAGTCTCAGACCAAGAGTGCAGATGAGTTCCAGACTTAACCAGGCGTGCAAGAGCAGTAGTAGTAAATCCAACGTTACACTGTAAAAAAAAACCTGAAATTCACATTACTTTTTTTCTGTGATTTTACATAAAAAATCTGTTTTTTCAGCTGATCTGTGTTTTTCCTGGAATTTCAGTAAAACTTTCGAACATTGTGTTAAAATGTTTGTAAATTCACAGAAAAACTTAGTCAGAAAGATCTGGCAATGGTTTATAGCGTAACGCACATGCGCAGTTCGACTCCACCTACGAAAACAACGATCAACGTGAATGCAAACCCCATGTGTAGCACGAAACTTTTCTGGTAAGTACATTTTTCTGTTTCATTATGATTTAAATCAACTGCAGTTAATTGATTTCAGATATGTGCGCTGCTCTGTAGTATATTTGAAACTGTGTGTGCTATACTAACATCTTCAAAATCCATCATTTACACAGTACGGGGCTGTTTACCAAACTGTTTTGTTATGATATTTTAATTCACATATATAAGGTATTTTGGTAAACCTTCCAAATTGTAAGTTACATTAGAAAAATAACTTAAAATTTCATGAACAAGACGAAATTTCAATAGGGAACGTTGCCTGACCAAACCGGTCCGCCTAATTGAAACGCCAACAGGCAACTCCCAATACCAAATTTTCAAATCAGAAACCCTCTGGCCCTAAGGTTTTGTGTAGTACAGATACATATAGCGAAATATCGCAATCCTTCGCATTTTTTTTTATCGCATTGGTAATGTAAAGAATTGCCAATCAGAAACGTGGTGATAAGTAATTAGAATCGGCAAATTGTCAGAAATTTTTTAGTTACACAACCCTGAAAATTTAACCATCTAGCAGATACAAGTTTCCAAAGGCTCAAAGGCATACTGTTCCCCCCGCCCCCCATCCAATTTAACTTTCTTTTTGTAAAAAGTTTAGCCTATATGTTCTAGCTATTTTTTTTTTGTATCGATTTGCAGTTATGGTGATGCAGTGGTAGGAGCCCCTTGGGTAATTTTTACTGAAAATCTAAATCCCTGCAAAAATTCGTTCTGTTCCTATTAGGATTGGAAGAGACTTTGGAATGACGAAGACTGAGAATTTGAAGATTTGTTTTCAGGACATTTCACATGAAAGCATTTGTAATGTGAAACAAATCCAGCACATTTGTGAAATATCTGACAAATTTTTTTTACCGCTGTTCTAACTTATCGGACCATAAGCGATATTTTCCAAAACAATGATTTTCCTCGAAGTTCTGCATCAGCTATATTAAAAATCTAATTTAGGTTCGATATTTAACGGTGAAACAACTTATCTATTGATTTAAAGGCCAAGTCTTAAGTATCGCTATCACGAACTTTCCAAATCAGAAACCAATTCGATGGCACTGCGGGTCAATAAAACGAAGAGATGCGTAACTCGGAGTATGGCACTGCACCCATTAAACAAAGAGATGCGTAACTCGGAGTATGACCAGTCAGAGTTAAAAAGAATCGCTAAAATATGAATTAAAGGTGCCGACCGGTCTAGAATACTATGAAACTAAAATTTGTATTTTTTGTTTCCCTACATATGTATAAAAAATGCTAAAACTCCCACTTTTTTTTTGGCAGAACTGACATTATTTCACTGGAAGTATCATACCATGAATTCAAGTGGATCTTCAAATTTCCAGTGTAAAATGTGCAAATCCTTTTTTTCGAGACTTAAGTCCTATGTAACTCATATAAAAATACACAAAAATATTACTAGGGTGCAGCTTCCTTTTTTTCATAACATGCTCTTGAACATTTGCTAAATTTTCATCTTTGAAGACACATACTTCACATGACCATCTGAAACTTACACCATTGTGTACTACTCAGACTATTAAAAATAGCCTGCCCCATTCAAACATGTCAGTAACAGAATGCAGACTGAGCTTCCTTAATTTCACATGTTCAACTACACTTAAAAAGACAAGATGAAGTTCCACATCCTTATGAGCAGTGTAGTAAAACATTGGTAAATTTAGTAACAGGTCGACATTTTCATTGCACTTGTCTCAAAAACATACAACACATTTTCTGACGGCCAATAAATTCAGGAACAACGAACTGTTACAACCTTGTACAATTTTTAATGCATGCAAAATAATGGGGAAAGGTGCAAAAATATAGTATTAGATAAAAGGAAAGAAATTTACGTGGGACTACGATGATTTGGAAGAGTACGTGCAGTAGGCCTAGGACGATGGGGTGAAGGTGGAGTCTGGTGAATGGAAGCTTCGTTTAGAAGGGCACGTAATGTGCGGAAGATTACAGAAGAAAGTGGTTCCGCAGTACGCAGTCATAGAAGCATCTTGTAGGAATACGCTGAAGGAAACAGGTCGGCTTTACACAGCATTGTAAACTGTGGTATTGGTAGCTTTTTCAACGGTGTGAGTAGCTCTTTCCAAAGTCTCCATACTTCATTTCAAATTTCGTCAGGGCTTAAAATTTCATTATCCGGTACAATACATAAGCTCTTGACCTCCCTGCCATACTATGATATCTAAATTGAAGAAACTCCTTTATTTTCAAAAATATCCGTTTCTGGGCGCAAAAATATTAGCTACACTATACGGAATAAGAGCACAACTACAAATGAAGTACTTGAAGAAATCAACTACCCCTGTACATCTTTGAAACCATAACTAAAACTTGAAATTCAACCGGAACCAAAAGTTCTTACTCAACACTTTTGTCGTACATGAAAACATTTACATTCCTTCATTTGTTTCCATTCGGATACATTGTGAAACTAATAATGACATTCCGCACATTTCTTTCTCAAAAATTAAAAAAAAACAGTTTTTGAACTATTTTCACTTGCGCCGGATTACAGCACGCATCACACTCTTCCGAAGATACACTCCACTTTTATTGTATTCTTCTGGGCATTCACTACGAACTTCTGCTCCCTATCAAAACATGGAAGCTTCACGTCGTTGCCGTTAACATTGCTTAAGCCTCCTCCCTCACCAACTGCTACACACCATCGTACTCCAGGTAAATACTTCGGTGAAATTCTTTCACATTCTTTTAAATTACTGTATTTTTGCAGCTTGCCCCATTATTTCACATGCTTAAAAATTTTTGTCGCACTCTCCCCACACAGTAAACTTTTCCCGACTAAATAATTTAGGACGTTAAATTACACATTTACCACATTGGTAAATTTAGTAACAAGTCGACATTTTAATCGCACTTGTCTCGAAAGCATACAACAAGGTTTCTGACAGCCGATAAATTCAAGAACAACGAACCGTTACAACCTTGTGAAGATGTTGACAGTGAGAGTAACCTAAATAAGGAGAATGTAAATGAACTGAGTAGCAGTACAAACAGTAAAATTTCAGCCTTAGACATGAACACATCAGTTGCTTTGTTTTGTTTAAGGCTACTGGCCAAATTTTATTTACCTTCTTTTGTTGTCGATGTGATAATTACTGAAATGCTGAATATTCATGAAATAAATCAGGAGAATATTATGCAGTTCATAAGCAGTTGGTTGCAAAAAAGTAATAAAGTTAATGAATTTCAGATTACTGAAGTTCTCCAAAAAGAACAAAAGCACGATTTTCTGAATCAAGCATGCTCAAATAGAGGTTTGCTTGTTGTGACTATTTGACGAAAAAATATTTTGAGCAAAATTTCAGTTATGTTCATCCTGTTGCCATGAATTTAGGCAGAAATGGTGATAATAAAACATCTACTTTCTACTGCGTGCCAATCTTAAAAAGTCTGGCAGTTTTAATACAAAATGCTTCTGTAGAAAAGCAAATCAAATCTCCACTTCTGTGTTCTGAAATAGTTTTATCAAACTTCACAGATGGGACCATTTTCAAAGGTGCTAGGTTTTTTCATGAATCAGAAAATTTGAAAATTCTGCTGTATCTGAACAGTTTCGAAACAGTAAACCCCCTTGGGTTTGGAAAAAAAAGCATAAAATTATGGGAGTGGATTACACATGAAATATATGTATCCTTGGTTCAGATCAAAATGGAACCAATGCAATTAGTTCTGTTATGCAGACAGGTGGATTTTGATTTTTATGGGCATGAAGCAATATTCATGCCACATATGCAGCAAAAAAATACTTTCGTTTCCCCAAAATAGTATAAATGTTCATCAAATTTTAGACCATATTTAATCTTTAAAGTGTTTACTAGATATTTACTTGTTACTGTATATTATTCGCCACTAAAGAAACTTTTGTTTCCCAAAAATAGTAAATGTTCACCAAATTTTAGACCACGTAACAATGATAAAGTGATAACCAGATATTAACTTCTCATCATTTTCTTAATTATTGGACAGTAAAAAACTGTCTCCCAAAAATACTAAATGTTCACCAAATTTTAGATGATATCTAATTTAAGATCAATAACCTGATATTGACTTGTTAGTCTCTTATCATTTGTAAGCAAAATAATATTTACCAAACGTAAAACTACGTACTTTTAAAACGGGGAAAATGTAATCATAATTATGTTGTTCTTATGATATTGGAACTGAAATTAAAATTAATAATTCATGACTAAATCTAAAGTTCTTTTTCTGACCAAAAAATAACAGTAGCAGCGTTCGAATTACCCAGTGGTCGTCATTGGCCAGTAAAACTTCCATTGAAGTATTGATTTTACTGGCCCAGATGGCCAGGAAGTTTTTTTTTTTTTTTTTTTTTTCAAATTTGTCACAAGTTAAAAAATGAATTTCTGTTTTTTTTTTACCTTGATGTATGGTTTTCTTTTTAGGCTGCAAACTAATGACAGGTTTAAAAACAAATATTGGATATAATTTCATTGAAATGATACATTATTTTCTACATATATTGTAAATGTCGTTAAATTTTTTTTAATTATTTTTTTACAGACCAGTAGGCATTTTGGTGGACCAGTGGTTTGCCAATTCCAGTGGTCCACTGGGCCAGTAGATCTTATTCTAACCATGAGTAGTAATACCCATATACCTGCCTGCAGTTACCTGTAAATACTTGTAGTTATAGGTGTTAAGCTAATACAATGAAAACTAAACTTTTAATGTGCTAAATTTTATTATAATAATCATGATATAGAAATTAGTCTCACTAATTATTAAAAATAAAATCACATAATAAACGTGAAATAAGAAATTATTGAATTAGTAAGGGTTTTTTTATTTTACTGTCAGTTTTTTTTTACGTTTTTCCCTGATTGGTACACTCTTTGTTTCAGCAGGTTGTTCAACATATTTCAGGCGAATTGCTAACCCAACTAAATGTTTACAAACGTAATCACTGATATACTTTGGGCAATTATTGCATGTGCCATTCAGCCAATCATTCTTGTCCTGTGGTAATTCTACTTCCCACTCGCTAAAATGTTGTTCCTTGTACTCATTGAACGTTTCCCAGGGATTGCCCGAAGTTTCACATTCCAATGCGTCACCACCTGAAATTCGTTTGGGGGCGGGGCTTATAATTACACCGAAGAGCAATTGAATTAGAGACAGCTGGCGTTATGCAAATGTGGTGATGTGGGTGGCCTTATAAACGGAAACGACATGACTTATACAATGATCCGACAATATAAGGAGTGATGCGACGGAAATCAGTAAGAGTCGGATGCAGTATGGGTAAGACGAAGGATCAAAGCGCATTTGATCATGGGCAAGTTGTCGGGGCCCGACGAATAGGTCACTCCATCTCGGAAGTCGTGCAGCCACTGTGTCACGGGAGCACTGTGAGTACGTTGAATCCGGTAAAACCATCCCTGCAAGGGCCAACTGCCATGGATGAGCGGGGTCATCGTCAGCTAGATCGCATTGTAACAGCGGATAGACAGGCCACAGTGCAAGAAATCACTCGGCAATTTAACGCTGGTGCACAAAAACATGTAAGCAGCCACACCATCCAGAACCATCTCCTTGCTATGGGGTACAGAAGCCATCGAGCAACGAGGGTACCGCTGCTGACTGCACATCACAGGGTGCAAACATTAGCGTGGGCACGGGAACATCGCCACTGGACCCTAGACATGTGGGAAAATGTTGCCTGGACTGATGAGTCGAGATTCACGTAGGTACATGCGGATGGTAGAATACGAGTACGGCGCAAATCACATGAAGCGATAGATACTTCTTGCCAGCAGGGTACTCTTCAAGCTATGGGGGTGGTATTCTCGTCTGGGCACTGTTTACGTGGACTGAAATGGAACCCCTGGTACGTGCGATGTCGTCCCTCACAGGTCAACGTTGCTGGGATATCCTGGACGACCATTTGCTCCCATTTGTGAGTCTTCAACATCCCACTGGGGACCTCATCCTGCAACAAGACAATGCACCATGCTATCGGTCCCAAATTGTATCCGAATGGTTGGATGAACACTCCACCGACGTGACCTCGCTTCCTTGGCCAGCTAGGTCACCTGACATAAATCCCATCGAGCACATCTGGGATACCATCGAGAGAGATGTTTGAGGCTCTGACCCCCCCCCCCTTCATGGAATCTTCGTGAACTGTGGGAGCTTGTTCACGGGTCGTGGATCCGTATGGTTTCCCAAAGCTTCAGGTGTCTTGTCGAGTCCATGCCGAGACGAATCGCCGCCGTCATCAGGTCGAAAGGTGGTGCTACACGTTACTAGACACGTATCTCTAATTCAATTGCTCTTCAGTGTATGCTAGCTAAATAATAATTTGATGTAATATTTTTATTTTATTTTTATTTTGACAAAGTGTTTATTGCAACAACAAAAACTTTCTTTTTTCAGCATTGTCGTGTAAATTTAGTGTTACACATTTGGTAAACATTTACTAAATTCGGTATAGCAATAGTATTTAAAATACAGGCATTACTAAAACAGTAGATACCATTATTATTTTACTGACTCAAATTTAGTTTTTTGATCTATCATCATTTAGTATCTCAAAAGTACTTTTGATATTCATTATTTTTTATTTTTTTGGAGTATAGTGCTAGGGGTTCAGAGTTTAATTTGGTAAACATTTAATTTGATCCCCTTATTAATGACCTGAAGAAACTAGAAAATGGAGTCGATCTGGGCACAGGTAATACAGTGAAAGGTTCAATATTTATTAATATTTAAATTTAAAATTACTTGTTTAACTTTTTATTGTATGAGATTGAATATATTTTTCAGTTGAAAAAATGCTGCAAAATGTTATGAAGTATAAGAAAGACATGTTTAAAAGTATGATTTCCCCTGCACAACACTTTTAATAATTTTCTAAATTTTACAACACAAAAATATGCTCAAAAGTGATGCTACTACTAATTCAAAAACACATGTTATTCCCTGAAATTATTTATTTCTCTCTATATAAAAGTGAAAGTATGTTTTGTTGGAAACACAAGGAAAGATACTGCGCACTTCACAGTAGTCGGAAAGTTAAAAAAAGTCCACACAAGAGAGGAAGAGAAAGAATTGTTTTGAAATTCTCTTTGCGTCGAGTGCGTGGTTCATCATATGAACTCTATACAGCCGCCCCGGTGGCGCAGTGGTCTAAGGCGATGGCCTCTGATCATTCGTCTGAAATGGGTCCGGGTTCGAATCCCGGTGAGGCATGGATGTTGTGTTTGTCTTACGGCACTGGCTCTCTCCCTTCTCTGGAACCAGTGACCCCAAATTAGGGACGGGCGACTCCTTATAGCCCATTGAGTTGCTCACAGTGGTCGTTAAACCTCAAATCAGAAAAGCAAAAAACAAACTGTATACGTTAAGTGGCAACCGAACGTAAGTTGTTCATCAGCAGCTGCAATAATGTAAGCTTTAAAAAGAAATGAACCCTCAATATGTTATGTGTATAGTGCTCCTATTACGTTATTTTATTAAATAATAGTTTTGTTCATCTAATGAAACCATTATTCAAGGTGAGTTTGTTCATAAATGCAATAGTTCTTCTTTTCCAAAGTTTTAAGTCCGCCATTGGGGCATTGGGCTACTTGCTTCCGAAAGACATCAACGATAAAATGTAGATAAACAATATGTTTGTTCCGCATATGTTCGTAAGCGGTTTGATGGATTTACACCAAAATTGGCATACAAACTCTTCATCACCCAGATTAAAAAACAGGTGGGACGATTTTTAGAAATTCCATCCCTAAGGAGGTCAAATGTGTTTTTATGAGGCCCTCTGTAGACTGGGTGAAAGTCGGCTGCTGAAGTATTGCTCCATGTCAGAGCAACAGTCTTCAGGTGACGCCTCACTGCTCGCAAGTGTCAGTGGTACAGGCATACGGGAAAGAGTCCAAATGGTTATGCATCATTCTTGATGGTTTTCTAAGCGATTTGCTAGAAAATGCCTTATGTACACTAGAAAGCTGAATGCGATGTGCAGGAAGTGTATTGTACATGTTTGCTATTTTGAGTTTTTAGGGCTCAGAACGGCCATTATAAATCGTGATAAGGTGTTGTCTGAACTGCAGGTGCAAATAAAGTACTGCTTTGTGATTCAGCATGGTGAGTAATTTTGAAGTGCTCAAAAACAAACTTTGTCTATCCTGGACAACTGGGTACCTCCACTAATAATTGATAAAACATAAATTTTAAAATTGTTGTGGAGGAAACATTGGTTTTGAAATTTTTTAGTGTTAGTCATGCAAAACATATTTTCACTTTGTGTTCTCAGCTATAAATGTTCCTCAGACTTGTAAGGAAAATCTCCTGTTTGTATTCTTGTAGCCACAGGGCAAGAATTCCTAACCAAAAAGCAAATTAAGTAGAAGTTAAAAATTTCGACTTCCCTTCACAACAGTTATTTATTTTACATTGCATTAATAAAGGTAAATAAACCCACTTGAATTTTTTTACAGCTTTTCCAGTACCACAGACTCCATTAAAAAATAAAATTTCAATGTTACTTTAATTTTATCATTATTAGTACTTGCAAAATGTCATTGACAAGATAAAATGTTATCAAAGTTATTGGTCTGGGCTTGCAAATAAGAAATCCAGTTGGTTGTCTGCCAGGTGTGCAAATAAAAATGTGTTGGAAGGGGAAATTCATAGGTCATTTTTTTTTAAGCATTAATGGAAAAGAAATTAAGTAAAATAGCACAAGAAAAAGTTGCTTTGAGGTCCACCCTCTCCCCCATGAATTCAGTACTGTCTTCCTAAAAGTAAATGTTTCACTGAATTCCGGCCCATACAGCAAGCCAAGAGGGAATGCCGTCATAAGTCATAATCCTTTCAGCGAGCATTGTTCCTGATCATCCTGCTTCCCATTGTTCCTGATCACTCTGCTTACCGTGGAGACGACACAAAAAAAACCTCCAACACTGAAATATAAACTGATACAAAAACAGTAAAGCCGTGTGAAACACTTCCCAAAAACAAACTACCAAATACAAATAACCCAAGGCATGAATTCGTCGGTCGGTTGGGGATAGGTGTGGAATATCAAACACTTTTCCAAAAGTTATAGCTGCTTAACCTTAAATACGTATCAAATGAAACAAAAAGGTTTAAAGCAAACTTGCACAAACACTGAGTAACAAATCTCTCGGTGTTCTAATAAAAGCCCACCCAGACTTGTGTGGCTTTGCCTGTGGATATTAAAAATGAAATAACTATGTTTAGATGCAAAAACCTAACTCATTATTTACAACTCCTAGTTTAAAATGTAGTTGATATATTAACCTGTTAAGAAACGAATGCATGAATTATGTTGGAAGCCTATGAATTGAAACAAAAAAAACTTGACTTTTATGAACTTCTGATTAATAATCTATAAAGATAACATAAACTGTTTGTGAACTTGCTTTTTAATAATCCTAGATGATAAACGAACAAATGTGTAAACTTCGTCAAAAACAAGGTTCACACATACGAGCAATACTGTTTTGTTTGAAATCTTAAGAACCCTGCTATGACATCACGCGCGACAGCAGCGCCGCACATTAATGCTCGATCAAGTACGACTTCCTCCGGTCCAGACAGCATGGCATCACAGCATTCGGAACTGCTATTCGTTCAGTTCGCCGCTCGCGAAGCACTTGAAGTCAGGAGACATCAGAACTTGGAATCTTCGTGGATGTTTAGTAATTATAATATTTCAGCAGGCTTTTAGATTAAAAAAGGAAGGTCGCCCATCCTGCTACGGCAAAAAGTGGGTCCTCTGCCCTTTCTATCATTGCACTTAGAATAATAAAGATTGTTCTCTTTGAATATTAATTGAAGAGACGAGTTAAAAGGTCAACTGTTGCCTAAGTACAGTGGGTAAGCTTTGCTATAAAAAGTGCTAGGTTCTCAAGAAGTCTTTCCTCCATTGCACTACGGAAGGATAAATTTATGAAATAGGTATGCTGCCTTAATAAGTAGGCTTCTCTGCCTTTAGAGGAGTTTACACTCCCCAATAAAAAGTGCTTTTCTTAGCTCTTTTCAAAGCTTAGGAAAACTCGGAGCAAAATCTGGATTTTTCGCACAAACTCGTGCTGAAAAAACTATTTTTGCTAGGAATTGCGGACTAATTTATTTAGAATTCATTAAATTGGACAGCATATTCCTGGTCTTTAAACATACACAAGCACCAAAAAGATTTTCATTTTTGTAATTATTTTCGATAAATTCTGCATTTCTATGCAAAATGATGCAGATGCACTAAATAAAAATCTATGTGCTCCAGAAGTAAATTAAACAGTGAATTGAGGGACTTTTCTCAGATATAAAAGGCTACAAAAATAAAAACCTCCAACACCCAAAGCAAAATAGCCTTAAAAATAAAAATAGTAAACGAAAAGCTGTAAATGCATGAAACAGCAAGAACTGGAGGAAGTGTGCTCCGCCCCTCTGGAAAAATCCAGAACAAGGAGACAAATTTGGTTCTGATAGAAATAAAATTAGATTGTAAGAGAAGCATGCATTTTTCTCTACAGAAAAAAAAAAAGTCCAAACGGCGCACAAAATAAAGTAGAAACCACATGCGTTCGAGTGACGTGGGAAGCTAAAAAAGTGGTTTAAATTCAAAATAGACTGCGTGTGTGGGGGAGGGGGAGGGGGTTAAGGTGGTTGTTGCAAGAAATCAATCATCAGAAAAGGTATACCAGTAAAGAAAACGTCAGCATTTATCCATACTAACTGGAAAAGCAGAGGGAAAGGCCTCGCTCAAAAGTGCAAGTCACCATAACACGGAGTACCAGTTAATGTGGAATCAGTGGAACTAATGATGTTACGTCACAATACCTGGACGCCATCCACTTTAGTGTCGACCGAGAACAAACAAGCACTGCTAGAAGATCAACAGCCAATGGGAACAAAGTAAACAAAAGGAGCATCAGCGCTAGACTGGCCATTCTCCGAACCATTACGCCGTACATGTGCAGGTTTGAACTTCAGCTTTCAGCATGGAAGAAAATAATTTGGCGTACAATTACGAAAAAGTTAGTTTTGGTAGTGTCGTGATGGCGGGCCAACGCGACACCCGTCCTGAGACATAGGTTGTGCATCATTGTTCTGAGGTCTAATGACATCCCATTTTCCTTGACGTCTTCTTGGACGGTTTTCAACATGACTTCTCCACCCTCACCGATGAGTTGAGTGCACCAGAAAGGTAAAACCTTAAATATTTCCTTTTTTCCTTTGGCCATCAAAATTCTTCATAAACAAATGCTGAAGGCCCATCTCCATATGCAGAAAAAGAAAAGAGCAGGAAGAGGAAATTCCAAATAGAAAGTGTTTGATTGCTATTTTATAATTCTGATGAAACATGATACTTTCTAGTTGCACATTATGGTATTAACCAAATAATGCCATTATACGTGGAACATATATAGTATCTGAAACAATAATTTGATGTTTCTGAATATTTCTGTTTCACGCTTTATGTCCTATCAAAGTTTGACTGGCTGATACGTAATGTCCGACTGTGAAAATTATTTGTGTGTCAATTGACCATTATAATTAAAAAATACATATTAAGCGTATTAATGCTTACCACTTGCGAACTACCCCGCTTTCCTTCGCTGACAATGAAGGAAAGCGGGGTAATTCTCAAGTGGTAAGCATTAATATGTATTTTTTAACTATAATGATCAATTGACACAAATAATTTTCACCGTCGGACGCTACGTATCAGCCAGTTGAACTTTCACAGAACATAACGTGTGAAACAGAAATATTCAGAAACATCAAATGATTGTTTCAGATATGAAACATGATACATTTTGCCTGATAGAAGAAAAAAATTCAAGTCAATGAGTTTCTGATGTTGAGCAAGTGTTGAATACATTTTTTTTTCTATTTTTTGTATGTCTTTGTGAAGGAAGAATGAAGGGGGAATTGCTAAGAATGTTCTTTTCTGTTTGATCCATCAGATGCCCCAAAAGGGTATGCTAAATTTTTAAATTGGAGTTTTAAATCAAAATGTTGAAATAGAGAAAGAGAAGGTACTTATGTTAAGAGGATTTGGGGTAGAAAATTTAGAAATTTGCAAAGCTAGAAGAAGAGGTAATGTAATGCATTACTGTCTTTCAAAAATTCTGTATCTGTTAATTTTTTTCTTATTGGCCAAAGTGTAAAGATGTGTGATGTATTCATGTGGATGGAGTGGTATATTCAAGCTGGGGGAGGTGGGGGTTAGAAATGTGACTGTCTTCAAAGCCTGTTAATAAATATGAGTGAATAATTACAAGGCAATTCCAAATAATTTTGGTATATTGGTGTAAATTTGGTAGTTGCGAAAAGAGTAGTTATCCCATGCTTTTGTGATAATTTATTTCGGTGAAAAATATTTCCAAAATGAATGTAAATTAAGTGAAGGAACTAATCAATGGTGTAGTTTGTGAAATATGAGTCCCTTCAAAGTTCACTTGGGCGTAAACCTCTTTTGGCCTTCTCGGGTGTGATGTGTTAAAATTAATGCTCAAATTCGTCTGTTAAAGAAATTCTGTGAAACAAAAAAGTTCTTTTCAGCCAGGCAAGAGGCCTCAGCTGCAAATAAATAAATACAGCTGAAGTCAGCTTTCTCACCCAATTTCTGAGTCACATTTGCTCTTGTGTTTAGTGATTCTAGGATAATATGTGCAATTTTTGTGTTTTGTTTAGTGACATCTCATACAATCGCCCTGGCAGTTTCGTCGTAATTTATTTATTTAAATTTGTTTATCCATTATCATCATGAGCCTTATTAAGTTTTATTTGGTGCATACATATATTTTGAGATATGATATTGCAATTTCATAATCATCAAGAATATTAATGATTTTAATGTTTAACCAAATGTACACAACAGTTATACGTATCATTACCCTACTTTGCACAATATTTAATGCTATGTGTTTAATACTAATTCTTTGCATTTTCTGTTTTTCAGGGTGCTTTGCAAACATAAACCCTCGGAGGGGAGCGAAAGTTCCAAAAAGAAGGTGCAGCAGCCTGCAATAACACCTAGGGTGTTGCAACTTGAAGAAAAGATATAAACATTGTTGAAACAATTTTTCAAATTTGGTCCAGTTTTAGAAATGAAATTGAAGCACTTTTTTTTTTCTGTACATAATCGGAAATAAAGTGGGGCACATATCATTAAATGAAGTTTGCTGAATCTTTGAAATCTGACATACGTATTTGCATTTTGGTATAAGAATAATTATAGAACAAATATCATGACGACCATGAATGTTAATACTGAAGGTTTTAAAAGAGCACGAATGCTCCTCTAAAATCATCCATCTTTATGTTAATGGTCAAATCTCATTAATATTCTATGAAAACTGCAGTAATTAGCTTTGATCTTTTTTTTTAACTACTAGTAATGCAAGGAAAATGCTAGCACTCCTATATGATACAGTAGCATTAACAGATGTAGTGTTGAAAATCACAATTACAAAATGTATCTACATTTATCTTTCCTGTTTATAAGCAATGGTAATTTCTAGTCTCAGTGTAAACACATGTAGGCATTTACAGAGCTTTCAGCTTGATACAAGCTGTTAATCATACCAGCTAGCTTTGAATAATCTGGTGGTTTTGGAGAAATTCAAATATACCTAAGATATGTTAGTTGGCTAACAACATCTTTGAAAACAGCGAGCTGTGGGTAATTACATTTTGTAATTAATGTTTCATTTGTTTATTATTGTTGTGTCCTAGCATTTTACTGTGCAGGAAAATAAAACTCTGGAACATTAAATTCCTACCAAAACACTTGAAGTTTTTTTTATGCTTACATAGTTGCCATGACCGATTTCTACTCCTACGAAATCTTTTCATTCCATTAAAATTACAAGTTGATTTATACAACAGCCATGTTTATAACTTGGAACATAGATTCAGAAGAAAACCCAAATGCCATTCATTGAAGTGTTAAGAACAGGCAGTTTTTTTGTTTTTTTTAATTCTACAATATTCTTCCAAAATTCTGCTGAAACAATGACAAAAATTTTTGTACACATAAGCTGGTGCTAAAAGATACTAAACATATGAGTGACGGCAATAAGAAAAAATACAGATCTGCTATTGATCATATTGTCATTTCGTAAACAGAACACATTGACCATTAACATGTGGTATTTGTACTGTTTGTATAAGGTGGTTTCTAAAAATGAAAATCTGAAATATTCCTGCAAAAACTATTTGTAAACAACGGTTTTATAAAACAGATCTAACAAAAAAAATATTGTGTGGAAAAACCTGCCAGTTCTTTTTAAATAAGAATTCCTGTAGGACGTTTTGTTGCCAGAAATGTAAATACTATTTACATAAACAGAACTGACTAAAATATTAATTACAAAGGAAAAATTTTGTGGTGAGTATAAAAAAAAAATATGTGTGGTAAGTATAAACCAAAACATTGTACAAAACAAATTTGCCTGCTGAAAACAAATACTACTTACATTAACAGTTTATAGAAATAAAATATTATTGAGGTACTTTGCCTAAATAGGCAAGTACCTCAATAAACTAAATAGTTTTCACACCTTATATTTCGCCTGGTTCTGTGTAAATACATGTTCCATGCGAAATGTTTTTGGGTGTTTTCTTACATACAATATTATATGATACTCGTTTCGACCATAATGTGTGCAAAGAAATTATGTAAAAAACAATGTAATTAAAAGGAAACCTAAATATCACAAAACTAATATTTGGAAATTAAAATTTATGAAAAGAAACATTGTCTGAATACATATTTTATTGGGAAACAGAATATTTAAAAAAAATTTGAAGACCAGACCTAATATGTCAGAAAACATCATTATTTTGCGGACAAGTGAAATAATATAAAAGTTTCGTAATTAAATTTATAATTCTATCAGAAAGAAATAATTTGTGGGAAAACGTTATTAAACATAACGTTTCTATGTAAAGAATTATGCCCAGGGAATAAATAATTGGATAAAATATAAAACATAGTATTTGTAAATATACATAGTAACTGTCAGAAAACACAAATATTTTGTGAAAAAACATTACGTTATGAAACAGTTTTTGTAAATAAACATAATAATTCTATCAAAACACCGAATGTTACAAAACAAATTTTGTGAAAAAACGTAATAATTCTGTCCGAAAACAGAAATATTTTGTGAAAATGCGGAATGGTATAAAACAGGTTTTGTAAAATAACGTAATTATTTTGTAAGAAAACACAAATATTTTGTGAAAATACTGAATAGCACAAAACGGTTTTTGTAAAAAAACGTAATAATTCTGTCAGAAAACGTAAATACTTTGTGAAAAGACAGAATGTTATAAAACTGTTTTTGTAAATAAACGTAATAATTCTGTCAGAAAACGGAAATATTTTGTGGAAAAACATAATATTATAAAACGGAAGTTTTGTAAAAAAACAGAATTTTTATTAACGGAACGGAATTATTTTGGCAACTGTGCTGCCATAAGATTTTACGTTAATTCACGGAAATTTTTTTACAGTGTATAGCGTACTGATGTTCAGTCACTCTAACAACAAAATTACGAAGAGTGGAGCATATGCACCATGAACTAGGAGTGGCAGCAATGCCAGTGTTTAAGGGCACACAGTACACGGCTCACTGTTCATGAATCGGTTTGGTCTCACGATCCTTCCTGAGAATACTCCGAAGGTTAGAGGCCACATCACTCAAGTCTTTTGTGTGTTTTTTTGCACATTCTTCGTAATGCATTAATAATCGGTGGAAGAAAAGACACTGATCATACGTAACTAATCTGCTTGCGCTCAACACAAAACGGGGTCGAATTACCTCTCCAAACCAAGCGCACAACTTTTTAACAATACCAACATCTTACCCATGTTCCATCACAATCGTCTTAATAAAAATAAGGTATTTAATCCGAGCAGCAATGCACGAGAAATAGGTATACGCTCTGTTCACCAAAGCCCGAACAGCTGCAAGTTTATATCTAGCAGGGTGGAAAGAGGCGTGTGGATTAAT
Source organism: Macrothele yani (assembly GCA_039090855.1). Lineage (NCBI taxonomy): Eukaryota > Metazoa > Arthropoda > Arachnida > Araneae > Macrothelidae > Macrothele > Macrothele yani. The sequence continues at coordinate 128,712,799 of CM077015.1, read as the reverse complement.
ATCAGAAGAACTAACAGCTTTCCGATATACTTCAAAAGGCAATTAATCTTTATTAATATGTCTGGTAATCAAAAGGTCCAAGAAAGGGATTTCAAAATTTTCCTCCCATTCTATCGTCAAGTTAATAGTATATATTTAGACGACAAAATGCTTCTAAAAGAAAGCAAAGCATCATCATAATGTGGCCAAATGACAAAAATATCATCAATGTGACGCAAGTACAGTAATGAAAGATCCTCCGCCCTGGCTAAAATATCGTCCAACAAATCTTGCATGACTATACCTGCCAAGACAGCAGAGAAGGGTGAGCCGATGGGAGTGCCACCACCCTGACGGTAAATGGTCCCATTGAAGCGAAAGAAGGATCTTTCTGCAATAATATTTAGAGCATCGGAGACTGCCTGAACTTGCATTAAGGGAATGGTCCCCAACTCGGGCAGCTTAGAAATAATCAAGTCGTGTGCACCGTTCAATGGAACACTCGGATATAACGATTCCATGTCCAATGATGCCAAAATAAAAGAGGAGCCCAAGCCTCTAAAGTCTCGAATACGGGCAATGGCCCGTATTCGAAACTTTAGAGGCTTCGCCAAAGCCTCGCACGGCATTGTAGCTGTTCTTGGGGTAAACTCGGTGCAGCGTGTAGTCACATTCCCGTACTTGCAAGTAAATTTTACCGCAAAATCTCTGAAATGCGTTGTAAAGCTGATTTTTTCACCATTCCATTTCCAATCATATACTTTAAAACAGCTATACAACGTTTTCTCGAAATTTTCAGCCAAATAATTTTGGATGTTACACTACACATTTACAGCATTTGTTACGCCATTGACAAAAGTTTCTGAAATTTTCTAGCTTAGATACTAATAGTTAATGCTAATCAATGCTTGATGCATAAGTCAGAGCACGTTATTATTAACTTGTAATGTAAACCTTATGAGCGTAATCACGTGTAATTAAAAATTTCAAGAAAGTTGTAGCCCCTTATTAATTATTAATATTTTGTGTCTGAGTAGAAGGGCAGTCTTGTAACATAGACATGTTATGCAGCATGGCATGTAAACCTTAGGAATATGAACACGGCTAAAGCGGCTTTCGGGGTAGTAAAATGTTAACTGATTCGAAATCCGCTGTTCGTGGAGAGAGATCATGTTAAAGTTACCGAAGCAGATATTTAACGCTGACAAAGTCTCAGCTATTTTAACCTTCCGAATAAAGAAAAGCAAAATTCCCACCTTACCACCGTATTCCGTACATAGCACGACACAATAGATTTCAGTTATTCCACGAAACACCGAAGCTTCGAAAAAAGCATACAAAGTCAACGCAATTTGTTTCCAAAAACAAAGTACAAATTGCATATGACCCGTATATGTAATGCAACAAAGAACGTTTTCCATTGATATAATAGTATTTTTTTTTATTTCAGCGGATTTAAGATTCAATTCTGATTTTCTAAATGATAAAAAATAATATGACATTTGTTGTGACGTAAGATTTACACACACACACACACACACACACACACACACATATATATATATATGTATATTTGTTATATAAGTGCAATATTTGTAAGAAAGTATGATTTTATACAGCCCGAATTCCAGACATTAAAATAATAAAATTTTGGCCAAATATCGTAGAAAATTTGAAGTCTTTACTATTAGCATATTTAATATTGGCAGTAAATATGAAAAAGATACCTGGAAGACACGCACGCGAACTCTATTTTCTGGCACACTAGGCAGATCATTTTCCCTACACCGCCAACGAACCCACGAAAGACTGAAGTAATCCAGAAGTTTCCTTTATATGAAAAGAAAACGTATCCTTAGGCAATTTAATACTTTGTCATTCAAATGGGCTCCAGAAAACACTGCGCATTGATACCTGATACTTGCTATATTCGAATGAATGGAGTGTACACTTTTCCAAAAATACTATTTCTTGGAGAAATAACGTAAAAGACGCTGTAATACGGACTTCTTATAATTTGAATAAATTTACGGCTGTTATATGAGAAAATGAAAAATATTAGAAAGGACTTTCTTTTTTAGTCGTCATATCTTTTCACATTTATTTCAAATGACTTGTATTTTTTTATGAAGCAGGATTCGGTAGAATTACTTACTATAGATACGATTTAGATCTGATAGATTTCAGCTGCAAAAATTATTTCCTTTAAAATATATAATTTGAGAAATGTATTGCTTCTTATATTAAAGGAATCGGAAACAAAAAATGAGAATTCACACCTGTACGTCGGCACATTTGGCTAAATGGTCTAAGTGTTGGCTTCTGATCATTCGTCAGAATAAACAAAAAGTTCGTTTCCATCTCTTGTGTGCCATTCTTTATATCGCTCGTATTTTTTTGAATGTGGCCAAAAACAGATTTCTTCGGATTTGAAACCATTTCGATACCGTATGTATCATTTTGTCTTCTTCTTAACTGGTTGGTACCCATTGCAGGGTACAGGCCTCACTCAGGATGTTTTAACTTGCTCGAGCCTTAGCCTCAGTTCACGGTTTAGCACCTCTAACTTTCTGAAGGTCATCTCTGCATCTTATTTGATCTCTTTTAATTCCTCGGTTGCCATTCTTTCCATCATTCGCATACCTTTGAATGTGGCCGAAATCAGATTTCTAGGGATCATTTCATATTGATCCCCCGTGATCCTTCGGCTAGAGTGTGGCTGGCTTCGAACATTCAAATATATTCCATTATAATTTGCTTCTAAATGGGGTCTAGACAATGTCTCCATGGCTCTCAGGTAGCGCTGTGGTATAAGCGATGAGTTTTGACCATTCATCCGAGATGGGTCCGGGCTCGAATCACGGTGAGGCATGGATGATGTGTTTGTCTTACGGCACTAAGTCTCTTCCTATCACGGAACGAGTGGCCCTAAATTAGGGACGGGCGACTGCCTATATCCCATTGAGTTGCTCACGGTGGTCGTTAAACCTGGATAAAAGAAACGTTTCACAATAGTAAAACACAAACTTTCAAAGTAAATTATTCTGCTTACAATGCAACTGCGACATAACAAGACACTTTCAACTGACTCCTTTTAACATAAAGTAGATTTGCGTTTTTGGGCGAAGGTTAAGGTGATTATCCTATTGGACATTGACACAATGAAAGTCCTGTATCATGTTTGGTTCATCGACTTTCACTTCAGCTTTTTGAAAGCTGCAAATGGTACGTTGTTCATAAATTATTGAAACCGTTGTAAGTCAAATGGAAAAGAAAAAATATATTATTCGTTCATAGTCTGTACATTCCAGCTTAACTGGTTCTGTAAACTCTGCACCGCTTCAAGAAAATGCGTGGGCATACAGAAATTCGCTTGGCTGTAAACGAATACTTTTTTGGAATTCCATGTCATTTCTGTATGATATTCCACATCAATTCTCCATATTTTAAAATTATCTATGTTTAAGGTGTATTATTTTCATTCATATCTTTATAATAACGTTTAGTTACTTATTTGGGTTTTCATTAATGTCCTTACGGAAAGTAAGGTACCGATTTGATTTTTTTCCGTTATGATATCTGCATGATCTTGAGGGATTTTCCCACTTCTTCTGAATAGGTGCATGCTGCATGCTGCTGTTTCGTGTATCGTCGTAGATGCTTATATCTTGTTATTAGAGCCTCTTAATAGAAATGCCTTTTATGTTATTGAAATTCCACTGATAACAAAAAATACATGAAACCAGTTACATGTATTTACGAATATAGGTTATTTCCTTCGCAGAGGAACGATTCTGACAAACTTCGTTTCCAATGGCTAATTCTGGTTATAAGCCTAACGGAAGGTAAGGTGCTAAACAAGAACACACGTTTTTTTTCTTCTCATGCATGCTACTTATTATTTTAACGGTCGAAAACACACCAAGAAATATTCACTTTTGGAAAAAAGAATTCTTAGAATATATCACAGTGACACTGAACGCGCTACGTCCGTGAGATGGCAGCACTTTAGATGACTTAAATATCGTTCATTTTGAAATGGCTTTTATTTTTGTAGTATGGATCTCGTTCATTGCAAAGATGACTATCAACATGACGAGCTTTAAATTGTTGGTGGGGGAAATGCACGATTAATTTTAGAAATGTCACACAAAGAAGTATTTTCAGTAAATTCTGCAAATTATATTGTATATGTTAACAATGTGGGTATGTAAATTTCACCATATTACAGCAAGTACCTGACAGATGGAGACAAAAGTGCAACATTTTTCGGTGTAAATGAATGTGGTCGGCCGTGCCTCGCGGGTGGACATCTGCATTCGAGTAATCTCTATGGAGAAAGTACAGGTAAGAAGTCAGAATTCTTGATTGGCATCCTCGCGTAACGTTCAATTGCACCCTTCTACTAGTATCAAACTTAATGATTAATCAGGATTAATCATTGTTTTTGGATTCATTATCTATGCCCTTTCTCCTTATCTTTCTCGTTGCAAAAATAAAATAAAAATACAATTGCACACTTTATCCACTTTTCACATCTTATTTCACTTTCTGCTTCTCGTTTTAAAAACAATACAATTGCACACTTTATCCACTTATCACATTTTATTTCAGTTTTTCCTTCTCGTTTTAAAAAAGGACAACTGCACATCCTGATGAACTAGGAATGAAAATTTAAAATTCGAAATTGAATTTGCAAAAGGATTTCCGATATATCCCCTAATTTGTTTTTCTGAAACGAAATGCCAATTTTAGAGAAGTTTTATAATATTTCAAAATAACGTCAGTGGGAATTATTATACAGTACATTTAACAAGTAATGTCTTACATTTTTTTTACTAATTTAATGATGTCTTCTTGCTAGCCTTATGTCCACCTAATAATCGGAAATTTCAAAGGAATAGCTTTTTGTATCTTCTCCCTTAGCCGTACATTTAAAATATTCATCAATTAGAAACAAGCTCAATAAATTTTCGTTCCGAACTTAATGTCTAAAATGCTATTTCAATATATTGTAAAAAGGAAAATGATTTTGGTGAAAATTTAACTTGTGTTATTTTCCGGTCGTACTGTATTATGCCGCACATTATCATTAAGGTCATGTTATAAACTAATCAGCAAAAGGACTAAAAATAAGAGTTACGTAACATATGGTGGCGCATGCATTTCTTTCCGCTCTGGTAGGATTGCAATTTCTCAATGATCACTTGGAAGGATATATTGTACACTCATCGCTTGTCAATTCTAATTTACCAATGGGCAAGACTCTTGTGGCTAATAATCTCTTTAGGCTAATAATCGCTCACAATATGGAAAAAGTTGATCTAGATTCTAATTTATTTGCAGCACTGTTGTTCAGTTTGTCTTACGATATTCGCTCTACTACTTCCTTGCGCGCACTGGCCATATATTGGAGAGAGGTGATTGATTGCACATCAGCAAATTGTTCACGGTAATCGTAAAACACTCAGCTACAAAAAAAAGTACTTTTTCATTTTAGGTGCCAGTTATTGCTGTATTTCGGCCTGCTTTTCTATTAAAGCACGGTTTGTGGCGTAACTAGTAGTCATCCGTTAATCAAAGAGCGACTCTGCGACTGTTGTCACCATAACCTTAACTAAAGCTATTTTCCTGATCTTCTGTTAGCTGTACCCTTAGCCGTATACCCCAGCAGCAGAGCACAAGTATGAAAAATATTTGGGTAAGTTTAGTAATGCGATCAATTTTTCTCATCAGAAAACTATTAATGGGTTTGAGAAATTAGTAATGCCCGATTCCACAGTGGATGTTATGCTAAATATTCAAAATGTCAGCTGAGATAAAAAAAATGCGGTGACTAAAATTGTAAATCGATTTACAAAATCAACAATACGTATTTTCAATGAGTTAATAAACGTTTTAAAAAACTGTGTTGACAAATGCTAAAAAACAGTATTCACAACTTCATCTTCGACGTTTCAATGGAATTTCTACCGTTATCTCTCTAAAACAGCATTCATCAAAATAATATAGCACTATAGACTTCTCGCAAAGATACAAAATCTATTGATATTATCAAAAAATATCTGATAAATATTTTATAATAATAATTAATATAAAGCTTTTTAGCTGCTATACACATCATTTGCTGCTTTGCAAATTTGAAATATATGCGCATTAAAACTCATTAAATGCGGTATTGCCGAAAAGGCCATCACAACATTATTTAAAAATAAACGCAAAATATTTTAGTAAACTCAAAAAACTTGCCAAACAATGTTTTGAACCTTTAATTAGGCATTATTTTTAACAAAGATCTTATTGGCAATGTAGTGCACCAAAATTGTCGTTGACACTATGGTACATCAGTTGTTGCACATAAGTGAATCGTAAATCCTTGTTTCAGAAATTTTTGAGAATGACATTCTCATGTCAAAGGAAATGTGAGTGCCTTTGCTGCATTTCCGATTCGATAAATGTTTCTTAGAAATAAGTTCTCTTTTTGAATTCAAAAAATAAAGTTTAATTTTGGGAAACAATACATTACTTTCTCGCTTTGGCTTTAAAGGATGATAATTTTGACATTTGCAGATTTGTCGCTGGACTTCATTTCCAACATTTGCAAAGACATAACAAATAATCTGGACGCAGTGAGCGGCGTGAAAGAAAACTTTGAAGTGTTGACTTACAGATTTCTTAAAACAATTATGAAACGTGTAGCGTTTTAGTATTTACAGATTTTGTAAAAGATGGATTCCCGGAATCGTTGACTTTTTATATGGCCTTTTGAACATAATAAATCGTGTTTTCAGCAAGTGAAGGTTCTAATATGAAACAAATCGTAGCACACTTAATGAGATTCCAGTAAATATAAAATGTATTGCATTAAAATTGAGAGTCATTTATTTTCTTCACTTATTAAAATTACCCGTATCCAGTGTGTAAGCGAAGCATCAACAAGTTACCGTAGAATTTTTATGATGATACATTTGATTCCAGCTAGACTATTGAGCATGATGGCTGAGAAACAGCCATCATGCTTAATAGTCTAACAGGAATCAACACTTCGGCAGTATATATATACTGTATAATGCGCTAATATTAATAGATCCTCCTTTTCTGCTGATTCATGTCGTATCCTTGGCTAACGTACCGGTAGCCTGATCGAACAAAAACTAGGAGACTCAAGTTGGATTCGTGGTCAAGAGCGAGCGATGCAATTTTCCCTTACTCAGAAAGGATGTCTACATTGAAAGAATTTGAGATACGTCACATCTTTCCCGTAATAATTCTTGTTCGTGCCTTTCGTGTAATTTTTGAAGCAGAAATCCTTCAATGAAATTCCTATCGATATATAAACAATGTTTCTGCTTATTTGTTTGAAAAACGAAAACAGCACATCTGAGGTAACAAAAGTACATATCGACAGGTATGCTGCGCCACAACAAAATATAAATTCAACCATTCACAGGAAATGAAATGACATTAACATAACGAAGTGGGATGTATACATAAGAGCATTGCAACCTCTCTGTTGATCCTTACACTTGGGAGTCATGATGCTCCTAAATGGCAAATTTTAAATAAGTTCGATATGCATTTCGATTTCCAGTTTTAAGTTTCGCAAGAGGCTAAGTGTTTTAATCTGCCTCCTACACCATGCGCAATAGTTATAATTTTTATCTATGGAAAATAATTTCATAAACACTTGTAAATTTCATTAATCCAATAATGTACTAACAATGTGACACATACATTAGGTAGGAGCATTAGGGTAGTCAACGCCTACCCGGCTTTTTATATTAAATGGATAAATTAAAGTCACTTAAGTTGGCCCCCACTTTCTTAACTTTAAATATGAATAGACCATTGTTTTGCACACATTTGGTACTGTTTTGCGCCAAAGTATGGCGTTTTGTACCTCAAACCAGAAAACACTGTAAGCGTTTAAACATGGGGTGTCCAACTTAAGCTTAATTCAGCCCCCTGCCTCCCCCCAATGTACACGCTCACAGTATTTTCCGGTTTGAGGTGCAAAATGCCATACTTGGGTGCAAAACGAGGGCAATACGAAAGTCCATTCCGTTTTCTAATTTTCGGCGTGAGGGCCAGCTTATGCTTAAGTTAGCCCCCGAATTTAAACGCTTACAGTGTTTTCTGGTTTGAGGTGCAAAACGGTGCAAAACGAGGGCAATAGAATAGTACATTCCGTTTTTCAATTTGTCGTGGTGAGCGCCATCTTAAGCTTAAGTTAGCCTCCCAAATTTAAACGCTCACACTATTTTCTGGTTTGAGGTGAAAAACGCCATACTTGGTTGCTAAACGGTGCAAAACGAGGGCAATACGATAGTCCATTACGTTTTCCAATTTGACAGGGTGGGGGCCAACTTCAGCTTAAGTCCCCCCCATTTAAGCGCTCACAGTGTTTTCTGGTTTAAGGTGGAAAACGCCATACTTAGGTGAAAAACGGTGAAAAATGGGTGCAAAACGATGGTCTATTTATATTTAAATTTTGAGAAAGTGGGGTGGGGCAACTTAAGTCACCTGGAGAAGTGCAGAAGTTTGGGATTATGGATTCAGAATGATTTCGTTTACCATTTGCTGTTTGCGGATAATCAAGTAAGCATGGCAGAAAATAAGGATGACGTAACTTATATGTTCCGTGATCCGTTCTCTGAATATGACTGATGAGGACTTAGAATTAAAGAAAATAAAACTGAGCACTTGTCTTATGATCTCAGAGACTTCATTGAAATTTCTGATTATAATAGGTTGAGAACAGTTGAGGAATTTAAATACCCCGGTTCCATAATACATCAGGTCGGTACGTGCCATCATGACATCGATCGGAGAACTGCGTAGGGCAGGTAAGCTATTTCTGTTTTGAATCCTGTTCTTTGGAGCAGCAAAATTTTTCAAGCAGGAAAATGACACATTTTTCTGCGATTTTACCAGAGCATTCTTTTAATGATACAGAGACGTGGGCATTTAATAAAAGGCACCAACAAAGATTATTGGGTAAGAGATTGACTTTCGGAGGTGTTCTGCAAAACAATCTGGATGTGAAAAAGTGCGTAATACAAATATTCGAGATATTATGAGCGTTAAAGTAGACATTGGTCAAACAATTGAGATGCGGAGATTGTCATGGTTCAGCAATGTAAGACGAATGTTATCAGAAACACTTAGAAAATTCCTCATGGAGTAGGAGGCTCCAGGAAGTAGGGGAATTGGAAGACCAAGGAGAAAGAGGATGGAGGAGATTAAATCGAGCTTAAAAGAGTAATGGGCTGGATGAAGTGATGGCCTTGGATACAGAGAAGTGGAGGTGAACCCTGGATGAACTACATGATCGAGGAAATTCGCTTGGTAATGGAAATATCTGATGAGTATGAATAATATCAGATTAACAGGCTGTCAGACAACGAAATAATTTGTAACTGCTAGTTTCATTGGGCATTTACATTTACTAATATTTATTTAAAAGTAAAACGCAAATCTATTGGAGTTTGCGTAAGTCAAAGTAAAAAAAAAATGCTGAAAATGTTGATAGCTAGTTGGCAATATCAGCTTAGGTAAAAATTCCGTGGTTTTAAGCGATGAAGAACGATATATGACAACAACGTTGCTTAGCTTAGGTATTTGTCAAAGACGTGTTCGGAAGAACTTTAATGTTTCTTTTTGACGATCTACAATCCAAGTTTGGTGAGTAAGCAAAGTTTTGCCTTTTATTAAGAAAGCGTTAATTCATTGTTACTTAGTTCTTATTGTCTGTCTTACCATGTATGATTCTTGTAATATATTTTTCTGCATAAAATCGAAAACAATAATTTGGAAATATTGCTATGCAGACGATTTTTTGTAGACACTTTAGGTCGAATCGCAATCACAGGAGATGAGCCATGTGAAAATAAATAAGTTCATGCGGTCTAAGTGGGGCTGAAGATCAGTTATTCTTTTGTCTGCAATGTTATTTTCAGTAAGTCTAACTGCGATGAGTTAGCATCAGGACTGATTTGACGGAACGGCGACATATGGGGAGGTCGGCGAATGTGTTAGTTGGCTATGGAATCCGAAGCGTGTGTAACTCGTCCCTAGAGCAAGAATTAGAAAAAATTTCGGGGGAAGGAAATACAGTCAAACCTCGATATGTCGAACTTGAAGGGAGTACAGAAAAATTCAAGATACCGAAAATTTGAAATATCAAATTTTTTTAAAATTTCATAAAATAATATGTACTGTATTTTTTACAAATCTTTAAAAAATCACTTATCTTATCTTGCAGATAGAGAATTGGGCATGCACATTATTATCCACGAAAATGCTGATAAACAATAAAGCGAAACTTGAAATGACTGGATGCACATTTTATTACACAGTAGTATGTACTGTAGTACAGTACTATGTTATACATACATGTAGTACTGTATGTACATGTATAGTACACAAAAATTTAATCTTACATTTCTTCACTTTTCAAAATAGTCATCTATAACAGTTTGGTAACAGATACTGGATCGCTCAATCACATTTTCCAATTGGGCAAGAGCATGGAAAGTTTCTGGCGTCATATTCGGCATTGACTCGACCAAATTTCGAAGTTTTTCTATTGATGACTTAGCTTCTCGGCAAATCACTTTTGGTAAAGGTGATTCCTCAATTTCATCTTCTTCCTGTCATACAACTTTTACTTCAGCAATAATATCTTTGTCACTTAGTTCCTCAGTCACTGCAACATTTCCATCAACTTTAACAAAATCTTGAAAAGTCCCACTTTCTTCAATATGTAATGACTTAGACAGACGTTGCCAGTCTTCATTTAGCTGTTGATTTTCTTCATGTTCGTTGAAAGGATCATCTGGTTGCTTTCCATTTTCAGCATTTCGAATGAATCCTGCCTTTTTGAAACAGTTAACTATGGTTTCTTCAGTGTCGTCCCTCCAAGCTCTGTCAGAGATATGCATCGCCTACAAAATGTCCACGTTAGTTGACCTACCTTCATTAATGTCAGCAATGCATTTTTGTACAACTTTGTGACAGAATTTTACCTTAAAACTCTGAATAATACCTTGGTCCAGAGACTGTAATTCAGAAGTTGTGTTTGGTGGCATGAACACAACTTTTACATATTTAAATTTAGGCACCCTATTATGCGCTGTACAGTTGTTCAAGAAAAGAACAATATCGCGCTCTTCATCAAACATTTTCTGTCTAATTCCTTTAACCACTTAGTGAAAATTTCTTCAGCCATCCAAGCCTTTTTTTCGCTAAATAAGTCATTTGAAAATATTTCATTCCCGAAAAACATCGGGGTTTAGCAGATTTACCTATCAGAATAGGTGTGAGCTTTTCAGAACCATCCATATTAACACAAAACAGCAAAGTCAATCTTTCTTTGCTACTTTTCCCGCAATGACATGCTTCAATTTTAATGATCATAGTTTTATCAGGCATACACTTAAAAAATAATGCTGTCTCATCAGCATTAAAAACATTTTTGACATCGTATTTTTTCCAGGATTGGGGACAATACTCCCTTTTCCCAGTCCATGCACAGTTCTTGGTCAACCACACATCTTCAGAAATGCTATGTTGTTTCTTTTCTTGAAGTTCTCGAACCAACCATTACTCGTTTTAAAATCTGTATGTCCCAACTGTTTTCCAAAATCTTCAGTTTTTTCTTTTACTAAAGTTCCACCAAGAGGCAAAATCTGTTTACGGCATTTGCTAATCCATTTCATTAAGCATGTTTCAACATCCGGGTATTCAGAGCTTCTAATTTTTTTCCTTTTCCCATGGTTGTCATCAACACTCTTTACAATCGTTTCTTTATTTTTCAGAATTGTTGAGAAAGTACTGCTAGGGATTTCGAAATCTTTCGCGATCTCGTTTTTCTTTTTAGCACCTTTCACCACAGCTTTTATGACTAGCATTTTATCAGCTATTGAGAGAATATTCAACTTACATTTAGTAGACATGATTTTAGTGGCTTTCCGATAGGCGTCCGTTGAAAGAAGGGAAGGAAAGCTTTGGCAGCCCAGTGAGTCGCCTACTTGGGTGGCCTGGTGCGATGGCTAGGGTGGAGGGGGGTAATCTATTGATGCTGAGACGAAACATTTCGCGTTCCCACGACTTCCAGACCGACTGTCGCCATTCCAGGTGATTTAAACAACGGCGATTTTTCTTGATGCTTCCTCCTGGGTCGGGGGTTAGAGGGGTTGTTGAAAGGGTGACTGGGATGGCTTGAGCTCTTATCAGGTTTCCTACCAGCTTCAAGTTTTTCCTGTGTGATGGTCAAATACTCTTGGATATTCTGGGAGTTCTTTTTTTTATTATTCAATGATGACAAAGGGAAGAATTTGATATATCGAGAGTGAGATTAGAAACATTTCGAGTTAATGAATTTGTTTTACATTAGTTTTCTATTACGCGTGAGGGGAAATGAAAATATTTCGACATATCAAGGTCCGACTGTGTCGATATGGGTTAACCAAAGAGGTATGAAATCAGAGGAGTGATGAAAAACTCTGGTTCATCAACAAATACTTATGGAAATTCTATAAACAAGGTAAGCGTGAAAAGTTATAACAAGGGCTATCCCAAGAAACCACAGCTGTTGGCAGCTTCCATGGTTTTATGTATTCCGAACATCAACATTTTGCATTTAAGAAAAAAAACCTCTGTCTCCATGTCGGATACCTTTTTTTTTTTTCCATTTCGAATCACTCAAAAACATTAGGGCTGCAAAAAAAAATAGGATAAACATTTGCGAAGTAAAACTACCTGTAAGAGAATGTGTGCCAAGAAGGTTAATTTTTCGGTTTAACACAAGTTTTGATCTCCTGTGTTGAAATAAATAAATGACAGAATTAAGTAGTTTTGTTTTTTAACTTAGAAAAATATGTGCCAAAAGGATTGGATTTATATAATATCGGTATTTACGTTTTACACAAAACCAAGAGAAGAAAGCGCATTTGATTGTAATGGTTTTTGTGAAATGTTAAGTTATGTTCCAAGATTAAATACGGATAATAATAATTTTTGCACGGAACACTTTTTCCCCTCTGGTCAGAAACAAAAATCCTCTTTTCAACCCTTGCGTTCAGAAATACCGTGAACCAGCAAATACGCTGTTTTTTGTTTTCTGATTATTTTATTTAGGATGATTTCGTGAGCTGGTACACTCTTTTCTTTTTTTTTTTTTTTTTTTTTTTTTTTGCTCCACTAGAAATGGAAAATTCTTTAAAATTATCACGTTATTTTATTATTGTAAATAACATCAATTAAAAATCAAAGTAAAAGGCAATGTTGATTGCAGAGAAGTGAAGACTCGTAGATGAATTTTGTTAGACACTACGAGTAAAATGATTAAATTTGATAATTATAGCTTGTTCTGTCCAGTTGGCGCAGTGGTCTGAACGACATTTCTGATCATTTTTGTGACATGTGGTCTGGTCCAAATGCCGGCGATGCGTAGAAGTTGTGGTTCTCTTACAGCATTGTCTATTTACTTCGCTAATACCACTTGCCCTCCATTTCAAACGGGAGAATGATCATGGAGTTGCTCTCGGTCGGTATAATCTCTCTCTCTCTCTCTCACTCTCGTTAAATGCCAAATGCAAACAAATAATAAATACCGTGAATGGACCACCGACGCCGGCTGCAGCTTACACTTACCTCACATTACTGTCGTTGCAGTTTTTAAAAACAAAAGTAATACGTTTATCAAAGTTGCAAGTGTTACAGCAGTTACGCTACAATAATGGCTAACCGTCGCAGCCATATTGCAGAAATAGAAAAACTTTTACAGTTGGTCCAATGACTAAATTTGAAGCGCACCATTCAGAATAAGTTTCCTACTGCATTTTCCATCTGGAAGCGAAAAGAGTAGAGTCAAAAATAAGCGCTGAAGCATTTAATATCTGCTTGCTCTAGAGTAAGCAGATATTTTTTAAATCATAATATTAATAAAACATTATTCACCATTTCAAATTTACGTGTTACATATCGCATAGGCTTAAATTTTAACATAGTTTCTTTGCTCCATACCGTATTTTCAGATAATTGCAGCACAACCCCTTCCCTGTTGTTTATGAAAATATGTTAGTCAAAAAGTTTCCATGCTTTAGATTAGATTTTAAACAATACAATAAGACAAACTCTTACCCTTTAAACAATATATTTTTTTAGGTTTAACCGACCTTTTCTAACAGGATCCTACTTTATTGCAGACATCTACTAATATCTTTTGTGTCATTTGGAGTAAACTTGAGACTGAATTTTTTTAATTTAATTATTTTTTCGAGTAAAAAGCTGATTTCTTTCAGATAAATTTCCTCTTCCTCAGTTACATGCAGAGTATGATTCTTGGCATCTAACTCAACCAAACAATTTCAAAGAATGAGTTGTCAGATGTTCTGCTTTTTTCATAATACTCGAATATGTTTCTGAAACTTTAAGGAATATAAATCTATAATTTCTTGTGACGATCCCCCCCTCGCATAATTAATTGGCGAGAGGCGTGGGTAATTAACGGTAATTAAAACTTGATTGGGGGTTTTAATTAACAATGAGTTATAATTTTAAACACTTGCGAGGGGCGGTATATTAAGAAAAGATCTTCTAGCACTTTGAATTCAAGTGGCGAGTTGCAGGTGTTTGCACGAGAACAAAGAGCCCATAAACGGAAATGGGACGGGTTGGAGTTTAAAAGCTGTTTCCCATGACTCAAAAGTGTTTGGACGGCAAAAGCGTTTGAAGCTTTTGTCTGTGCCGCGCGCTAAGCAATGGGAAAGCTCTTAGACTTGAAGAGCGGTTTATAACAAAAATTTCGCGGTTTCAAGTGTTGGAATTCACCGCTTACCAATTTCTTGGAGAGGGGACATTATTGTTGAAGACAGATCCCGTTTCATAGCCGAGAGAACTGGGCCTCGATTTTTCCTCGTGCTAGAATTTGCTTGCCGTCCGTATTGCGTGCTCTTACAATTTTTTTTTTTTTTTTGGTTGGAGGTTTAACGACCACCGTGAGCAATGGGCTATAAGCAGTCGCCCGTCCCTAATTTGGGGTCACTGGTTAAAGGGAAGGGAAAGAACCAGTGCGGTAAGACAAACACAACATCCATGCCTCACCGGGATTCGAATCCGGACCCCTTTCGGACAAATGATCAGAGGCCACCGCTTAGACCTCTAACGCCACCGGGGCGACCCTTACAATTTTGAGCGTAAGAAGGGAATCCGGCTGAGAGCATAAGCTGATGAATAATAAGCACCATATCTCCATGGGAACTTTCTTATCCTCGCCGGACTAGGGATACCTGTCGTAAGGAGCCATTTCAGGTGAAATGCGGACAGATAAGTAATAATTACGGAATATCACCTCAATCATGCAGAGAGAGAGAAGAGAAACGCCAGCCTCGGGAATCATGCAGAGAGAGAGAAGAGAAACGCCAGCCTCGGGAATCATCGAGGAGACCAGACCCCCTGCAGAGCCTCTTTGTAAAGAAAGCGGGGGGAGAACTTTTGTGCGTGTATCTGAGTACGTGTGTTCAGCGACTAGGGATGATGTCGTTTTGACCAAGAGACCGTAAACAACGCGGCCTCATTCAACAAGGAAAAAGAGCTACCCGTAGTGCCAACATATTAGTGAATTTGAGTGAGTGTTGTGTTGTTTTCTGGGTGTCATCATACTGTGGATACTCAAGGACCTATGTAAGTACTTTTTAACCAATACTTTTATTTGCGGCCCATTGTGAGCGAACATACTTTTCGTTAGGAAATATTTTTTAAACACCGAAGAGGGCCTAGCGAACAGGCTTCGGGAAACCCTCAGAAGTAAGTTTCGATGGGCCCCGCACGGTGAAAGCACACGATACAGGTCTTTCTTGGGATTACAGTGGTTTAAGTGTTGAGGGGATGATAAATAAAACTATATGCCAATTTGTGCTTCCTACTGGGGCGGATATTACATTACTTCCTCCGGATTTTTTCGAACAAATTAAGGAACCTGCAGATTGTTTAAAGAGTGAGCAAAGGGTTGAGATTCAAACTGTGAATGGAGATGGTTTAGTTGCTCTTGGAACCGCAGGCTTCGATACACGAATTGGAAATGAATGCTGCAGACACACGGCAGTGATTGCTGATATCGTTGAAAAATGCATCCTGTGTCTCGATTTTCTTAGTGAGAACGGATATATTTTGGACCTTAAGAATGGAACCCTGAAGACGGAACATGAGGAAATGGTTCTAATGAGGAGTCAACATGGGCACCTGAGGTCGCAAAGGGTCACAGTTCTCGCAAAAGAAAGGTGTGTTTTACCAGCAAAAAAGAAACAATTCTGGCAGGATGTTTGCCTGAGTTTTCACTAGAATTTCCGATGGCAGTATGCGAAATGTCCGAAATTTGCCCCTTACCGAAAAATGTACTTGTAGCGAGAGCGCTTGTAAAAACAGCACATTACATCCCCGTAAGAATAGTTAACCTGGGTGACGTCGATATGAAGGTAAAGGAAGGGTTAGAACTTTGTTCCTTGAATCCTGTAATTTCGGCGCGTAGCAGCAGAGTGAGGATCCCACCCAACTCGAGCGTGGGAAGGAGCGGCGCAGTGCCAGAGCATTTGCGTGACCTTTCAAGGAAGGCCACGGCGAGCTTGAGTACGTATCGGCTTGGAGAGTGGACCGAGATGATAAGAAAATTCGCCGATGTTCTTCCGCAGGTGAGGATGACGTGCAGGCTGCGGAGCAAGTGTTTAAGGAGGAAGACTGAGTCTGGCCCTATAACGCACGTAGGCGAAAGGTAAAGTCACCCAAATTGCAGCGCCCGTGGGAAGGTCCTTATGTAGTAAAGAAAAGAATAAACGATGTTCTTTACAAGGTTCAGAGCAATGATAGACCAGTTAGAGTTATACACCTCGATAGGCTTAGACCGTATAGGGCAGGAAATACCGAATCATACACGTTTGAAGAATGAGTGTCTCAGGTGATTGGTTAGTTTCCCGTTGATTGACGTGTTGATGTGAAAGAATGAGAAGCGGAGAGCTTGAGAACATGGAATGAGTTTGTTAGTTGTAATAATTTTGTATAGTGTACTCGGTGTTGTGTTCTATTGGTGGAATTATTTTAATATTGCAATATGTCGTATGCCGTGGTAGTGGAACTGTATAATGTAAATTAAATATGTAGTGTTGTATTCGTGTACTGCCCTGGGGCGTGGCATTGTAAATAATTATGCAAGTAGGTATGGAATGTGGGCGTTCCCTGAGAATCGTTAGAAAAGGGGTAGTGCCAAAGACCAATTCAAGGCGATTGTTTGGCGTAAAAGGTAGAGACGACGATGCACAAGGGAAGAGGAGTACTAAAGAGTTCTATCTAGGGTAGGTAGTTCCAGGTGGTGGAATCGCTGCGAATCAGAGGTACCTTATATGCACTCGGGACGAGTTGCATTTTAAGAAGGGGGCGATGTGACGATCCCCTCCCCCTCGCATAATTAATTGGCGAGAGGCCTGGTTAAATACCGGTAATTGAAACTTGATTGGGGGTTTTAATTAACAGAGAGTTATAATTTTAAACACTTGCGAGGGGCGGTATATTAAGAAAAGATTTTCCTGCACTTTGAATTCAAGTGGCGAGTTGCAGGTGTTTGCACGAGAACAAAGACCCCATAA
This sequence comes from Macrothele yani, assembly GCA_039090855.1. NCBI lineage: Eukaryota > Metazoa > Arthropoda > Arachnida > Araneae > Macrothelidae > Macrothele > Macrothele yani. The sequence continues at coordinate 128,695,181 of CM077015.1, read as the reverse complement.
ACGGAAATGGCACGGGTCAGCGTTTAAAATCTATTTCCCATGACTCAAAAGTGTTTGGACGGCCGCGCGCTAAATAAAGGGAAAACTCTTAGTCTTGAAGAGCGGTTTATAATAAAAATGTCGCGGTTTGAAGTGTTGGAATTCACCGATTACCAATTTCTTGGAAAGGGGAGATTGTTGTTGAAGACAGATCCCGTTTGATAGCCGAGAGATCTGGGCCTCGATTTTCCCTCGTGCGAGATTTTGCTTGCCATCCGTCTGCGTGCTCTTACAATTTTGAGCGTAAGAAGGGAATCCAGCTGAAAGCATAAACTGATGAATAATAAGCACCAGATCTGCCTGGGAACTTTCTTATCCTCGCCGAACTACGGATACCTGTCGTAAGGAGCCATTTCAGGTGAGATGCGGACGGATAAATAATAATTACGGAATATCGCCTCAATCATGCAGAGAGAGAGAAGAGAAACGCCAGCTTCGGGAATCGCAGAGGAGCCCAGCCCTACTGCAGAGCCTCTTCGTAAAGAAAGCATGGAGAGAACTTTTGTGCGTGTGTCTGAGTACGTGCGTTCAGCGACTAGGGATGATGTCGTTTTGACCAAGAGACTGTAAGCAACGCGGCCTCATCCAACAAGGAAAAAGAGCTACCCGTAGTGCCAACATATTAGGGAATTTGAGTGAGTGTTGTGTTGTTTTCTGGGTGTCATCATACTGTGGATACTCAAGGACCTATGTAAGTACTTTTCAACCAATACTTTTATTTGCGGCCCATTGTGAGCGAACAGACTTTTCGTTAGGACATATTTTCTGCAACACCAAAGAGGGCCAAAGCTGGCCGGAAACTATAGCTTTGTAATTAGATGAAGAATCCGGTGTAATTTATACATGTATCTATTTAATCCCTGTTTTAATTGTTATACTCTGCCTCCATTGGTTTATTGGTGTACTGTGTCGGCTAATTGGCTAACGAGGTATTGGCGGATCCAGTGATTCGAATCGCAGTCCGGAAAATAATTGGGCATCCTGACAACTAAGGCCCAAAGGTCGCAACAAAAGTGGTGATCAGCAGTGGGATCCGTATTGCATACCTCAGGAACAAAGTACAACCGGAGCACAGTATTTATGCCAACTTTTGCAACTTGCATAATAAGTTGAGCTCAAAGTTTTAAAATTGGAAGGGATTACAAAAATGTTAGATGAACTGAAAGATGAACTCAGAAATGGACTGAAAACTTCCAAAGAAAGTTTTGATCAGCAGCTCAAACAACAACAAGAAAGTTTTGAGCAAAACTTACGACAGCAGAAAGAAAGTCTTGAGCGGCAGACGGGCAGCATAAATCAGCTGATAGCTAGAATTGGGGGTATGAGGAAAAATTTGAAAAAAAAATAGAAGATACCAACTTGCGTATCGATCAGATGGAAATTGGGCAGGCAAAGTGCGTAGACCAAATAGAACAATGTACCCAAAATTTAGAGAGCGTTCGTAAATTGTGCGAGACTCAATGTAGAAATGTAAAGGGAAAACTTTCTGGGCAATTTAATGGTACTAAGTTAGAACAAACTAAATTTTATTGGGATATTGAGAAAATAGTTCAACATTGTGAGGAAATAATAAGTTCGTCGGAATTTAAGTCACCGGGAGTGATGAGCGAAGCTTTGAGTAGGCCGACCCGAATTAAACCAGGCGCGTTTGACGGAAAGACTAGCAGGGTAGTATACAGGACCCAGTTCGAAATGGTTTCGAGTGTGAACGGCTGGAGCGAAAGGTAGAAAGCATGCGCGCTTGCGGCGTCATTGAGGGATGCAGCAGATGTCACCTACAAACTTTGTCGGACGAGAGCCGTATAAAACATTCCTGTCTCGTCGCTGCCCTGGAACTCAGATTTAAAGCAACTCCGTGTTCTTCAGTTGTAAAATCGCAGGCAGGAGTTCAACGAGTCACTTCAAGAGCTCGCGACCGACATCGATCGGATGACAAGGCTTGCGTATGGACAATGTACCTCAGATATACAGGACACGATGGCGCCGCAACATTTTGTGGATGCTATTTCTGATCCAGACATTCAGCATTCAATGCAAATGGCGGATTGTGACACGCTTAAGTCAGCCGTCTTACATGCAATGAAATTTGACTCATTGCGCCATTCTAGGAGTCCTACAGAAACAGTTTGTTTGGCGACTGTAGCAGAAAGTTCGATTAATGCATGAGTCGAAACTAAACTCGAAGAGCTTTTGGATCTCCTTCGCAGAGATGTTAAACATCGTTCTGTTACGTCTCCTGGCCGGGGACGAAGTGATACGTCGGCTAGAAAAATGGAGTGCTGGTATTGTAGATTAAGAGGGCATCACAGTTTTGACTGTAGAAAACGGTTGAGAGAGGGCAAAAAGTCGAAGGAACAGGCTTCAGGAAACCCTCAGAAGTCAGTTTCGAGGGCCGAGAACTGACGCGGCAAAAGCAGCCCAGCACGGTGAAAGCGCACGTCACATGTTTTTCTGGGGATTACAGTGGTTTAAGAGTTGAGGGGATGATAAATATAACTAAATGCCAATTTGTGCTGGATACATGAGCGGATATTACATTACTCCTTCCGGATTTTTTCGAACAAATTAAGGAACCTGCAGATTGTTTGAAGGGTGAGCAACGGGTTGAGATTCAAACTGTGAATGGAGATGGTTTAGTTTCTCTTGGAACCGCAGGCGTCGATATACGAATTGCAAATGAATGCTGCAGACACACGGCAGTTATTGCTGATATCGTTGAAAAATGCATCCTGTGTCTCGATTTTCTTAATGAGAACGGATATGTTTTGGACCTTAAGAATGGAACCCTGAAGACCGAACATGAGGAAATGGTTCTCATGACGAGTCAACATGAGCACCTGAGGTCGCAAAGTGTCACACTTCTCGGGAAACCCACAGAAGTCAGTTTCCAGGGGCGAGAACTGACGCGGCAAAAGCAGCCCCGCCCGTTGAAAGCGCACCTCACAGGTCTTTTTGGGGATTACAGTGGTTTAAGAGTTCAGGAGATGATAAATAAAACTAAATGCCAATTTGTGCTGGATACTAGGGCGGATATTACATTACTCCGTCGGGTTTTTTCAAGCAAATTAAGGAACCTGCTGATTGTTTGAAGAGTGAGCAACGGGTTGAGATTCAAACTGTGAATGGAGATGGTTTAGTTGCTCTTGGAACCGCAGGCGTCGATATACGAATTGGAAATGAATGCTGCAGACACATGGCAGTGATTGCTGATATCGTTGAAAAATGCATCCTGTGTCTCGATTTTCTTAGTGAGAACGGATATATTTTGGACCTTAAGAATGGAACCCTGAAGACGGAACATGAGGAAATGGTTCTCATGAGGAGTCAACATGGACACATGTCTTTTGCGAGAACTGCAAAGAGTCGCAGTTCTCGCAAAAGACAAGTGCGCTTTACCAGCAAAAAGTGAAACAATTCTGGCAAGATGTTTGCCTGAGCTTTCACTAGAATTTCCGATGGCAGTATGCTAAATGTCCGAAATTTGCGGATTACCGAAAAATGTACTTGTAGCGAGAGCGTGGTAAAAACAGCACATTGCATCCCCGTAAGAATAGTTAACCTGCGTGACGTCGATGTGAAGATAAAGGAAGGGTTAGAACTTTGTTCCTTGAATCCTGTAATTTTGGCGCGTAGCTGCAGAGTGAGCATCCCACCCAACTCGAGCGTGGAAGGGAGCGGCGCAGTGAAAGAGCATTTGCGTGACCTTGCAAGGGAGGCCACGGCGAGCGTGAGTACGTATGGGCTTGGAGAGTGGACCGAGATGATAAGAGAATTCGCCGATGTTCTTCCGCAGGTGAGGATGACGTGCAGGCTGCGGAGAAAGTGTTTAAGGAGGAAGACTCAGTCTGGCTCTATAACCCACGTAGGCGAAAGGGAAAGTCACATAAATTGCAGCGCCCGTGGGAAGGTCCTTATGTAGTAAAGAAAAGAATAAACGATGTTCTTTACAAGGTTCAGTACAATAATAGACCAGTTAGAGTTATACACCTCGATAGGCTTAGCCGTATAGGGCAGGAAATACCGAATCATACACGTTTGAAGAATGAGTGTCTCAGGTGATTTGTTAGTTTCCCGTTGGTTGACTTGTTGATGTGAAAGAATGAGAAGCGGAGAGCTTCAGAACATGGAATGAGTTTGTTGGTTGTAATAATTTTGTTTAGTGTACTCGGTGTTGTGTTCTATTGGTGGAATTATTTTAATATTGCAATATGTCGTAAGCCGTGGTAGAGGAACTGTATAATGTAAATTAATTATGTAGTCTCGTATTTGTGTACTGCCCTGGGGCGTGGCATTGTAAATAATTATGCAAGTAGGTATGGAGTGTGGGCGTTCCCTGAGAATCGTTAGAAAAGGGGGAGTGCCAAAGACCAATTCAAGGCGATTGTTTTGCGTAAAGGGTAGAGACGACGATGCACAATGCAAGACTCGTACTGATGAGTTCTATCTACGTTAGGTAGTTCCGGGTGGTGGAATCGCTGCGAATCACAGGTAGCTTATATGCACTCGGGACAAGTTGCATTTTAAGAAGGGGGGCGATGTGACGATCCCCCTCTCGCATAATTAATTGGCGTGAGGCGCGGTTAATTAACGATAATTGAAACTTGATCAGGGGTTTTAATTAACAGAGAGTTATAATTTTAAACACTTGCGAGGGGCGGTATATTAAGAAAAAATCTTTTAGCACTTTGAATTCAAGTGGCGAGTTGCAGGTGTTTGCCACGAGAACAAAGAGCCCATAAACGGAAATGGGACGGGTCAGAGTTTAAAAGCTATTTTCCATGACTCAAAAGTGTTTCGACTGCAAAAGCGTTTGAAGCGTTTGTCTGTGCCGCGCGCTAAACAATGGGAAAGCTCTTAGTCTTGAAGAGCGGTTTATAATAGTAATGTCGTGGTTTCAAGTGTTGGAATTCATCGATTACCAATTTCTTGGAGAGAGGAGATTGTTGTTGAAGACAGATCCCGTATGATAGCCGAGAGAACTGGGTCACGATTTTTCCTCGTGCTAGAATTTGCTTGCCGTCGGTCTGCGTGCTCTTACAATTTTGAGCGTAAGAAGGGAATCCAGCTGAAAGCATAAGCTGATGAATAATAAGCACCAGATCTGTCTGGGAACTTTCTTATCCTCGCCGGACTACGGATACCTGTCGTAAGGAGCCATTTCAGGTGAAATGCGGACAGAGAAATAATAATTACGGAATATCGCCTCACTCATGCTGAGAGAAAGAAGAGAAACGCCAGACTCCGGAACTGCAGAGGAGCCCAGCCCCCCTGCAGAGCCTCTTCGTAAAGAAAGCTGGGAGAGAACTTTTGTGCGTGTGTCTGAGTACGTGCGTTCAGCGACTAGGGATGATGTCGTTTTGACCAAGAGACTGTAAGCAACGCGGCCTCATCCAACAAGGAAAAATGGCTACCCGTAGTGCCAACATATTAGTGAATGTTAGTGAGTGTTGTGTTGTTTTTTGGGTGTCATCATACTGTGGATACTCAAGGACCTATGTAAGTACTTTTTTAACCAATACTTTTATTTGCGGCCCATTGTGAACGAACAGACTATATTTTCTGAAACACCGAAGAGGGCCAAAGCTGGCCGGAAACTATAGCTTTGTAATTAGATGAAGAATCCGGTGTAATTTATACATGTATCTATTAAATCCCTGTTTTAATTGGTGTCACGTCAATTCGTCGCGTGCGTCAATTCGTCGACTACGTCAATTCGATGCCTGCGTCAATTCGTCGCACGTCAATTCGTCGACCACGACGATTCGTCGAGCGTCAGTTCGTCGCGGACAAATTCGTCGACTACGTCCATTCGTCGCGTTTACAGATTTTGATTACATATAAAACGAATGCAGGAAAACGTACGATTTCGAACGTCTTGCTTCCTGATCAAATTTATAAAGTTTGGACATGCAGAGAGGATAGGAATATTACGTTATACTTTGGCACTAAAAATATTAGACGGCAGACGGTTTTTGGAACAGGGCAAGGCCCGGTTGGTCAGAGCCCCCCATATAAAAAATTCGTAAAATCTACAGTTTTCAATTCAGAACCACCAAATCTGGTATACTATCTCGTGGTTCTCTAACTTAGACTGTAGACGAATTTTGTAAGCGGTTGGAGACGGGGGGTGATTAGACCCCCCTCCTACAGAATTGCCGTAAAATCTAGTTTTCAATTTAGAAATACCAAATTTGGTATATTATCTCATGGTACTCTAACTTAGACAGTAGTCGGTTTTTGGAACGGGTCAGATGCCCGGTTGGTCAGAGCCCCCCATACACAAAATATTCGTAAGATCTACAGTTTTCAATTCAGAACCACCAAATTTGGTATCCTATCTCATGGTACTCTAACTTAGACGGTTGTCGGTTTTTGGAACGGGTGAAGGCCCGGGGAGTCGGAGCCCCCACCCCCACCCCCACATACATACAAATTTTCGTAAAATCTAATATTCATTTCAGAACCATCAAATTTCGTATCATGAAACTGTAACTTAGACGCTAGACGGTTTTTGGAAGGGGTTGGAGCCCGCGGGGTTGGTTCCCCACACCCTCATAAAAATTTTCGTAAAATCTACAGTTTTCATTTTAGAACCACCAAATTTGGTATACTATCTTACGGTACTCTAACTTAAACGGCAGACCGTTTTTGGAACAGGTCAAGGCCCGGGGGGTAAGAGCCCCCACATACAAAATTTTCTTAAAAACTACAGTTTTCTATTCAGAACCACCTAATCTGGTATACTATCTCATGGTACTCTATCTTAGACGCTAGACGGTTTGTGGAAGGGTTTGGGGCCGGGGGGGTCAGAGCCCCCCCCTACAGAATTGCCGTAAAATCTAGTTTTCAATTTAAAACCACCAAATTTGGTATATTATCTCCTGGTACTCTAACTTAGACGGTAGACGGTTTTGGAACGGGTCGGGGCCTCGGGGGTTTAGAACCCCCCATACAAAATTTTCGTAAAATCTACAGTTTTCAATATAGAACCACCAAATTTGGTATACTCTCTCATGGTACTCTAACTTCGACGGTAGACAGTTTTTGGAACGGGTCGGGCACGGGGTCAGAGACCCCCCCCCCATAATTTTTTTTCATAAAAATTAGAGTTTTCAATTTAGAACCACCACATTTGGTATAATATGTCATGGTACTCTAACTTAGACGGTAGACGGTTTTCAGAACGGGTCGGGGCAAGGGGGTTAACCCCCCTACCCACAAAACTTTCGTAAAATCTATAGTTTTCAATTTAGAACCACCAAATTTTGTATACTATCTCATGGTACTCTAACTTAGACGGTAGAATGTTTTTGGAACGGGTCAAGGCCCGGGGGTAAGACCCCCACACACATACAAAATTTTCTTAAAATCTATATTTTTCAATTCAGAACCACCAAATTTTGTGTCATGAAACTCTAACTTAGCGGGAGACGGTTTTTGGAACGGGTCGGGGCTAGGGGTCGGAGCAACCCCTCCCCCCGTACAAAATTTTAAGTTTTCATAAAATCTACAGTTTTCAATTTAGAACCACAAAATTTGGAATACTATCTCATGGTATTCTAACTTAGACTGTAGACGATTTTTGGAAAGGGTCGGGGCACGGGGTTCAGAGCCCCCACCCCATACGAAATTTCGTAAAATATAGATTTCAATTTAGAACCACCAAATTCGGTATACTATATCATGGCACTCTAACCTAGACGGTAGACGGTTTTGAGAACGGGTCGGGGCCCGGGGGCTTAGAGACCCCCCGTACAAAATTTTCGTAAAATACACCGTTTTCAATTTAGAACCACCAAATTTGGTATACTATCTCATGGTGTTCTAACTTAGACTGTAGACGGTTTTTTGTAAAGGGTTGGAGCCCGGGGTTCAGAGCCACCCCCCATAAAAAATTTCGTGAAATCTACAGTTTTCAATTTACAACCACCAAATTTGGTATACTATAACATGGTACTCAAACTTAGACGGTAGACGGTTTTCAGAACACGTTGGGACACGGGGGGTTAGAATCCCCTCCCCGACAAAATTTTCGTAAAATCTACAGTTTTCAATTTAGAACCACCAAATTTGGTATATTATCTCATGGTACTCTAACTTAGACGGTATACGTTTTTCGAATAAGTCAAGGAGCGGGGGTAAGAGCCCCCACATACAAAATTTTCGTAAAATCCATAGTTTTCACATTAGAACCACCAAATTTGGTATCATAACACTGTAACTTAGCCCGGAGACGGTTTTTGGAACGGATCGGGGCCCAAGCGGTAAGAGCCCCCCCCCCCCCACTCTCCCCCAGAATTTTCGTAAAATATACCGTTTTCAACTTAGAACCACCAAATTTGATATACTATCTTATGGTACTCTAACTTAGACGGTAGACGGTTTTTGGAACGGGTCGGGCACGGGGTAAGCCCCACCCCCATAAAATTTTTTCGTAAAAACCAGAGTTTTCAATTTAGAACCACCAAATTTGGTATACTATCTCATGGTATTCTAACTTACACTGCAGATGGATTTTGGGAAAGGGTCGGAGCCCGGGGTTCAGAACCCTTCCCCACCCCCATAAAAATTTCTTGAAATCTACAGTTTTCAATTTAGAACCACGAAATTTTGTATACTATCTCATGGTACTCTAACTTAGACGGTAGACGTTTTTCGAGAAAGTCAAGGCGCGGGGGGTAAGAGCCCCCACATACAAAATTTTCGTAAAATCTATAGTTTTCCCATTAGAACCACCAAATTTGGTATCATAACACTGTAACTTAGACGGGAGACGGTTTTTGAACGGATCGGGGCCCGAGCGCTTTTCTGAGGTTGGAACTATTAAGCAGACTCTAGGCCTAGGGCTTTTTGATAGTTTTCAGTCCTCCGAGCTGATATTTATGTAGTTTTCATAGAAAATAAAATGAATTATGTTTAAATGTTACTCGAGCACAAAGCATTAATAGATACGCCCGAGACCTAGGCATATGCATTTATAGTAATTTTTATAATGCTGTGATCATATGAGGTTTGCATGACAAATCAATTTAAGAGTGTTACGCTTATCAAAAATTATTTAAAAGGCCTAGGCCTTGCGGCCAATAATTAGTATTTGGTGCCTAAGTGAAAGTGCGACATTATTAACTTGATTTGTTATGCAAACATTATAAATACGACCACATCGATTAAACGTTACTAAAGAGTCCTTGTAAGTAATATTTTTTGACCGAGTGCAAGTACAATTTACGAAATGTCAACAGGTCAAAATATCTAAAGTAACAATGAAATTTGGAATATTTATTTTTTCTTTCTTTTTATTTCAGTTTTGACACTTGTATTAAGTTTTAAAAACATATATTTCTCCTATCGCTTACCTTCATTGTGCTTTCAAGTGAATTTCTTACCATGTTTTGGGTATTTTGTTTTGTGTGGTTGCAGTTTTTTTAATGTTTTGGGCATTTCATTTTGTGTGGTTACTTGTTTTTATGTTTTGGTCATTTCATTTTGTGTGGTTACCTGTTTTTATGTTTTGGGCATTTTACTTTGCATGGGTGTTTTTGTTATTTTCTTTTCTGTGGTGGTTGTAATGTCGATAGGATGAAAAGGGGAAACTGTGGACAGTCACGACGCCTACATGCTTATAATTTTTTCAAATACAGCACATGATTTTGTATTGATTTATACCACTTACTCATTAAGCGACTACAGGTTTGTTTAAATATGAACTTTTTCTTAGAGCCTTTTGTTTCCTCTACCTAGCTTTTTCGGCTCCGCAATTTCTTTTTTTGGTTTCAGAATATTTTCCTTAATATTAATCTATTTTTTCATGCAAACGCTTTATGTAAGGTATGTTTATTCTATCGAAGTATTTTGCAATTATACGTGAAGCCCTGTTGCTGAAGTAAAAAAAAATATTTCCAACTGAAACAACGCAGTTCAGATATTTTCCCGCTGTTAACTCAAAGAATGAAAACAAAAACAACAAATCTGTGCAATGGTTGAGGCATGAGACAGTACTTACTGGTAACCAGGCAAAGTTTTAAAGAAGAATGAGCTTAGGAATTTCTAACTGCAACAAAAAAGATCATCCGCACTGTATTCCTCCCCATCCCCTAGTGCCGGCCTTTGGACGTCTTGAAAGAGAAGTCTTAAGGACACATCTGTATCGTAATTGCCTGAGCATTTGCGAAAATCTTCTGGTGTCGAAGTAGAAAAACACACTTCCTACTTCGCTTAAATTGCTTGAATGTAATGCCAACGAACAAAGTTTTGCCCTCGCATTAGATTTCTGTTGCTTTTGATGGAATACTTTTCCCCTGGGTTTCACCGCTTTCAGTATAGTCTTCAGGACACACGGCAATACACCCCAACGTAAAACACCAATTTCACGGCAATTAACTGCAATTATCGAAAGAGAGGGGCGGTACAGGAAATAAGTCGAACTAGACAGATCTGAACTTAGAAAGTCGGGGGAAGATGTTGCATGAAAAACTGTGTTTGGCTTACAGATCATTTAGCACGTAGGGACGTAGGTTTCGTTTAATACGTTACGGGGTAAACAAATTGTCTTTTCAGTATAACAATTTTCTTTCATACGCATGGTGCAGCCCAGAAAACATTTGAATTTATCTTTGAGAATTAGTATGACGCCTACCGGCCCAGAGTACAGCTGCCCAGTCCGCGCCTGCTGCCGCCTCCGGAACTTAGCTCCCGGGTTCTTCGCATCTGTTGATCCCCCGCCTGGAGCGTCCCAGCTGTAAAATACATGTACCTCTGCGTTTTGGAAAAAAAAGATAAGATGCCGATCCTTAAAATTAACCACTTCTTGTGACCGCAGGTACGAAAATCTTAAACTTCGCTTAAACCCTAACTGGAGGAACAAGCTTCACGTGATTGTCTGTATTCTGAGTGTTTTATTGAATGGTTGCTTATCAGTTCGTAGTTGACTGGAGAACAGAGAACGTGCTTGTTGAAACCTTTGTTGTGCGTTGTCAAATGATAATAGTGGAAATATATCATTCTAAATATTTTGGAAAGAGAAAGTGCATTGTTTTTCGAAGGCACTAAGCAGATGAAGAATGCAACATAAATTGTTAACTCACAAAAAGGAAATGATTTGCTGAAATAAAAAGGGTATTTATTTTCCCATAACAGAGTGCGAGGTGATTTACGGTATTGTCAATATATTGAAAGAAATTATGGAAATTGTACTGGCTTTGCTAGTATTATTCCTATTGGAGATGAACACAGGATGCGCAATGAGAAACCACATAATCATGCTCCAAGACCGGAGAAAAGTGATGTTGCTGTTGCAAGAGCGCAAATAAAAGAACGAGCGAGAAATACGGACGAAGCCCCTGCACAAATTATTCAAACCGTGACAACGTCAATGGCTACAGTAAATGCAGCTTACATGCCTAATATGGATGCACTAAGGCAAGTTGTAAAAAGAGAAGACATGCCAAGACATGTCTGGGGAGCCTACGACTTCAGAACGGATCGATGCCCCAATAAATTTACAGGAGAAGATGGTGCAAATTTTCTTGGCAGAAATAGCGCATTTGGACATCAAAGAATTATTTTATTTTTAACAGAGAATAATTTACGAAAGCTTAAAGAAGCTCCCCTCTGGATTATGGATGGGACATTTGAAACTTGTCCAACCCTTTTTAGGCAATTATGTACCATTCATGCTATGGTTGAGACGAATCTAGAGATGCACAGACTTGTCCCACTAATTTATGGGTTACTTTCCAGCAAGTATAAAGAATATAATACTATTATACAGTATTTTTGCAGGATTTACAAGACTATGCATCAGACTATGATATTCAGCTTGCACCACAATATACGCATAATAATAGATTTTGAAATAGCTACCGTTATAATGCTGCTAAAAAGGAATTTGGAAGCAGCACACACAAATGTTGTTGGTTTCATCTCGGAAAAAAATGTGCTGAGGAATATCCATCCTCTGGCATAGCCTTGGAATATAGGGAAAACAGTGAGTTTGCTCTCAAAGTCAGACATTTGCAAGCGCTCGCATTTTTTCATCTGATGAAATTCCAGCTGCTTTTGAAGAAGTGAAATCAATTTTACTAGAATATGCAGATTCTGTAGTTCAGTGGTTTGAGGAAAATTATGTTCTTGGAAAATTTCGTGGAAGCAGAAGAAACAATCCGAGCAGAAGCCCTCCGCTGTTCCCGCCAACAATTTGGTCAGTAAGTGAAAACAATTTATTTGGCTTTCCCAGAACACAAAACGAACTTGAAAGATTAGACAGACGCTGGAATACAATTGTGGGAGAAAAAACCTGTGACTGTACGAAATAATCAGTGAAATTTCGAAAGAGCAGGGAACAACTATGGCTAAAATCGAAAGAGTGATAGCACAGATTCCAACAAATCCACCCAGAAGAGAAACGCTGGCAAGATAAAAAGGAATTCGAACTTCTTTGGTGCACAGAGACAATGTTAACATGCTGGACATATTAAGAGGAATTTCATATAATTCTACCCTTTACTAAAATGTGCTGGTATTTCTCACTAATTGAATTATACCTTTTACTAACTTGTATTTGAATTTTTCAAGAATGTAATTCCGCCGAAGATGCAAGAATGTAAAACACAACGCAAAATTGAAAAAGACAAAATTTTCAAAATAGCATGTCAAAAACATAAAATGTCAAAAAGTAATCCAAAATGTGAAACAAATACAAATTCAAAATGCAATCACAAGTCACAAGCATTACAAAATTGCGAAACGCTATGTAACAAGTACAACACAAAATAAAACAAATGCCAAAAAAATGCATACGCTTTGTAAAATGTACAAAATAAAATAAATGCCATATTCATAAGGATTTCATGACAAGTCAAGTTAAAAATGAGCTTTTACTTAGACTTCAAATAATAATTACTAGCCTCTACACCTTTTTGAGTTTTTAATAAGTGCAACATCATTAACCTGACTTGTCATCAAACATTATCAATATCACCATAGCATACAATCACTTAAAAGACTTGTTAATGGATGAATTGAGGAATCATCAAGTTCAGCGGGTGAAAGTTATTGGCTGTTTATAGTTTTGTACTCGAGTAAATGCGCAACACAATAAACTTGACTTTCTCTGAAAATTTTATGTATATGAGCACGGTTGATTGAAAACTGATAAAGAGGCTTAAGGCCTGTTTATTAATTTTTGTGCCTCAGTCAAAACGCAGTACCATAACCTTGGCATGTTATCGAAAACTTATGAATACGTCGGACTAAAAATTCCTAAAAAATGTTTACGCCTAAGGTCTTGTAACTAAAGTTTTTTGACAGGGTAAAACTGCAACATTAATAACTTGACATGTTATGTTAACGTTGTGAATATGAGCACGGCGGATTAAAGATTTCAACAAATAGCCTTTGGCATTAATGTGTTGTACCTGAGTAAAAATGTAACATTATCTTTATTTTCTATATAAACCAAACTACGTGCTGAAATGGCCCAGCTATATATACGTATACTTCAACCATATACCGAAGCGCTGACAACATGAAAACAAAGTGCAATTTTGTACGCCCCCTAACATTTTATGGACAACCTACATGGAAGTGGACACGTTGGTATCAAAAACATACTTTTTGTACGGTCCATAACAAATAGCAATGGACACGTCGCAATCTTTTTTTTGTTGTTGTTGGGGTTTAACGACCACCGTGATCAATTTAGTGGGCTATAGGCAGTCGGACGTTCCCAATTTTGGGCAACTGGTTCCTGGGAAGGGGGACAGCCAGTGCCAGAAGTCAAGCACAACGTCCATGATTCACCAGGATTTGAACCAGGATCCTTATCGACAAGTGGTCAGAAGCCAGCGCCTAGATCACTCCGCCGCCGTAGCGGCACACGTTGAAGTGAATTTTTCATACGGCCCCAAACGCTCTTATGGACATACTAGATTGAACTGGACGCAAATAAATCATTAATATAATTTGTACTAGCAGGGATACCAGTTATTTGCCAGGTACACATTACTATTTGTAGAATCGCCAAGTTCAGCGGGTGAAAGTTAATGAATGAGAAAGATATTCCTGCAATTTTCCAGTAAACTTATTTTAATTTTTTTGATTTAGTTAAATTAATTTTGCGAAACAAAAAAGAAAGAAAACGGAATGGGAATACTTACCTTCTAGGAGACATCTATAGAACTGCCGTACATCTGGCGTGTGCTTCTGTGAATCCCGCGACACAGAAATGCAATGTACCTATGTGATGTCGCATGCGTACAACTTCACATTGGCATTGTTCATCTTTTTCTTACCGTTTTGAATTTTGAATATCTGGAACTCTCTACTTACATAACATTATATTTCTTTCTGATAAGCCGCTCGTTGGTAGTGAAAGCTGAACTATATTGATTTGTGTTTTTTATTACACCATTAAACGCATATTTTTGCACTTTATTGTTTTCTACAGTTCCTAACTTAGACCGTAGGTTTGTTAGTTGGTTGTTGATGGTTTATGGTGCAAGGCCCTCAAAGGGCCAAAGAACGCCTTCGAACGTAGATAGGGTATTCTTAAGAGTAAAAAACGGAACTTTTTAAGAAAATTTTGCATGGGGCTCCCTTGACCCGGGCCCCGACACCTTCCAAAAAGCATCTACCGTATAAGTTAGATAACCATGAGTAGTATACCAAATCTGGTTGCTCTAAATTGAAAACAGTAGATTTAATGAAATTTTTATGAGGAGGGGGGGGCTCTCACCCCTGGGTTCCAACCCCTTCCAAAAACCGTCTAGCGTCTAAGTTAGAGTTTCATGATACCAAATTTGGTGGTTCTGAATTGAAAACTGTAGTTTTTAAGGAAATGTTGTATGTCTGTGTGTGTGCGAGGGGGGGGGGGCTCTGAACCCCCGGGCCTTAACCCGTCCCAAAATTCGTCGACCGTCTAAGTTAAAGTACCATGAGATAGTATACCAAATTCGGTGGTTCTAAATTGAAAACTAGAAAAGTTCGATTAATGCATCAGTCGAAACTAAACTCGAGGAGCTTTTGGATCTCCTTCGCAGAGATGGTAAACATCGTTCTGTTACGTCTCCTGGCCGGGAAAGAAGTGATACGCCGGCTAGAAAAATTAAGTGATGGTGTTGTAGTTAAAGAGGACATCACAGTTTTGAGTGTAGAAAACAATAGAGAGACGGCAAAAAGGTCGAAGGAACAGGCTTCGGGAAACCATCAGAAGTCAGTTTCGAGGAGCGAGAACTGACGCAGCAGAAGCAGCCGCGCAAGGTGAAAGCACACGTCACAGGTCTTTCTGGAGATTACAGTGGTTTCAGAGTTGAGGGGATGATAAATAAAACTAAATGCCAACTTGTGCTGGATACTGGGGCGGATATTACATTACTCCGTCCGGATTTTTTCGAGCAAATTAAGGAACCTGCAGATTGTTTGAAGAGTGAGCAACGGGTTGAGATTGAAACTGTGAATGGAGGTGGTTTAGTTGCTCTTGGAACCGCAGGCGTCCATATACGAATTAGAAATGAATGCTGCAGACGCACGGCAGTGATTGCTGATATCGTTGATAAATGCATCCTGTGTCTCGATGTTCTTAGTGAGAACGGATATGTTTTGGACCTTAAGAATGGAACTCTGTAGAGGGAACATGAGGAAATGTTTCTCACGAGGAGTCAACATGGGCACCTGAGGTCGCAAAGGGTAACATTTCTCGGGAAACCCACAGAAGTCAGTTTCGAGGGGCGAGAACTGACGCGGCAAAAGCAGCCCCGCACGGTGAAAGCGCTCGTCACAGGTCTTTCTGGGGATTGCAGTTGTTTAAGAGTTCAGGGGATGATAAATAAAACTAAATGCCAATTAGTGCTGGATACTGGGGCGGATATTACATTACCCTCTCCGGATTTTTTCAAGCAAATTAAGGAACCTGCAGATTGTTTAAAGAGTGAGCAACGGGTTGAGATTCAAACTGTGAACGGAGATGGTTTAGTTGCTTTTGGAACCGCAGGCTTCGATATACGAATTGGACATGAATGCTGCAGACACACGACAGTGATTGCTGATATCGTTGAAAAATGCATCCTGTGTCTCGATGTTATTAATGAGAACGGATATGTTTTGGACCTTAAGAATGGAACCCTGAAGACGGGACATAAGGAAATGGTTCTCATGAGGAGTCAACATGAGCACCTGAGGTCGCAAAGGATCACAGTTCTCGCAAAAGACAAGTGTTTTTTACCAGCAAAAAGTGAAACAATTCTGGCAGGATGTTTGCCTGAGCTTTCACTAGAATTTCCGATGGCAGTATGCGAAACGTCCGATATTTGCCCCTTACCGAAAAATGTATTTGTAGCGATAGCGCTGGTAAAAACAGCACATTGCATCCCCGTAAGAATAGTTAACCTGGGTGACGTCGATGTGAAGATAAAGGAAAGGTTAGAACCTGAGTACGTATCGGCTTGGAGAGTGGACCGAGTGATAAGAGAATTCGCCAATGTTCTTCCGCAGGTGAGGATGACGTGCAGGCTGCGAAGAAAGTGTTTAAGGAGGAAGACTTAGTCTGGCTCTATAACCCACGTAGGCGAAAGGGAAAGTCTCTAAAATTGCAGCGCCCGTGGGAAGGTCCTGATATAGAAAAGAAAAGAATAAACGATGTTCTTTACAAGGTTCAGTACAATAATAGACCAGTTAGAGTTATACACCTCGATAGGCTTAGACCGTATAGGGCAGGAAATACCGAATCATAAACGTTTGAAGAATGAGTGTCTCAGGTGATTGGTAAATTTCCCGTTGTTTGACTTGTTCATGTGAAAGAATGAGAAGCGGAGAGCTTGAGAACATGGAATGAGTTTGTTCTTTGTAACAATTTTGTATGTGCACTCGGTGTTGCGTACTATTGGTGGAATTATTTTAATATTGCAATATGTCGTATGCCGTGGTAGTGGAACTGTATATTGTAAATTAATTATGTAGTATCGTATTTGTGTACTGCCCTGGGGCGTGGCATTGTAAATAAATATGCAAGTAGGTATGGAATGTGGGCGTTTCCTGAGAATCGTTAGAAAAGGGGGAGTGCCAAAGACCAATTCAAGGCGACTGTTTTGCGTAAAGGGTGGAGACGACAATGCACAAGGAAAGAGGGGTACTGATGAGTTCTATCTATGGTAGGTAGTTCCGGGTGGTGGAATCGCTGCGAATCAGAGGTAGCTAATATGCACTCGGGACGTGCTGCATTTTAAGAATGGGGGCGATGTGACGACCCCCCTCGCATAATTAATTGGCGAGAAGCGTGGGTAATTAACGGTAATTGAAACTTGATTGGGGGTTTTAATCAACAGAGAGTTATAATTTTAAACACTTGCGAGGGGCGGTATATTAAGAAAAGATCTTCTAGCACTTTGAATTCAAGTGGCAAGTTGCAGGTGTTTGCCACGAGAACACAGAGCCTATAAACGGAAATGGGACGGGTCAGAGGTAAAAAGCTATTTCCCATGACTCAAAAGTGTTTGGACGGCAGAATCGTGTGAAGCTTTTGTCTGTGCCACGCCCTAAACAATGGGAAAGCTCTTCGTCCTGAAGAGCGGTTTATGAAAGAAATGTCGCGGTTTCAAGTGTCGGAATTCATCGCTTACCAATTTTTTGGAGAAGGGAGATTGTTGTTGAAGACAAATCCCGTATGATCGCCGAGAGAACTATGCCTCGATTTTACCTATTGATAGAATTTGCTTGCCGTCCGTCTGCGTGCTCTTACAATTTTGAGCCTAAGAAGGGAACCCAGCTGAAAGCATAAACTGATGAATAATAAGCACCAGATCTGCCTGGGAACTTTCTTATCCTCGCCGGACTACGGATACCTGTCGTAAGGAGCCATTTCAGGTGAAATGCGGACAGAGAAATAATAATTACGGAATATCGCCTCACTCATGCAGAGAAAGAGGAGAGAAAAGCCAGCCTCAGAAACCGCAGAGGAGCCGAGTCCCTCTGCAGAGCCTCTTCGTAAAGAAAGCGTGGAGAGATCTTTTGTGCGTGTGTCTGAGTACGTGCATTCAGTAACAGGGATGATGTCGTTTTGACCAAGAGACCGTAAGCAACGCGGCCTCATCCAACAAGGAAAAAGGGCTACCCGTAGTGCCAACCTATTAGTAAATGTGAGTGAGTGTTGTGTAGTTTTCTGGGTGTCATCATTTTGTGGATACTCAAGTACCTATGTAAGTACATTTTTAACCAATACTTTTATTTGCGGCACATTTTGAACGAAAAGACTTTTCGTTAGGACATATTTTCTTAAATACCGAAGAGGGCCAAAGCTGGCCGAAAACTATAGCTTTGTAATTAGATGAAGAATCCGGTGTAATTTATACATGTATCTATTAAATTCCTGTTTTAATTGTTATACTGTGCCTCCATTGGTTTATTGGCGTACTGTGTCGACTATTTGGCTAACGAGGTATTGACGGATCCAGTGATTCGAATCGCAGTCCGGAAAATAATTGGGCATCCTGACAACTAAGGCCCAAAGGTCGCAGCAAATGTGGTGATCAGCAGTGGGATCCGTATTGTATACCTCAGAAACACAGTACAACCAGAGCACAGTATTTATGCCAACTTTTCCACTTTGCATAATACGTTGAGCTCAAAGTTTCAAAAATGGAAGGGATTACAAAAATATTAGATGAACTGAAAGATGAACTCAGAAATGGACTGAAAACTACCAAAGAAAGTTTTGATCAGCAGTTCAAACAACAACCAGAAAGTTTTGAGCAAATCTTGCGACAGCAAAAAGACAGTCTTGAGCAGCAGACTGGCAGCATAAATCAGCTGAAAGCTAGAATTGGGGGATATGAAGAAAAATTTGATAATAAAATAGAAGATACCAACTTGCGTATCGATCAGTTGGAAATTGGGCAAGCAAAGTGCGTAGACCAAATACGACAATGTACCCAAAATTTAGATGCGTTCGTAACTTGTGCGAGACTCAATGTAAAAATGTAAAGAGAAAACTTTCTGGGGAATTTAATGGTACTAAGTTAGAACAAACTAAATTTTATAAGGATATTGAGAAAAGGGTACAACATTGTGAGGCAATAATAAGTTTGTCGGAATTTAAGTCACCGGGAGTGTTGAGCGAAACTTTGAGTAGGCCGACCCGAATTAAACCATGCGCGTTTGACCGAAAGACTAGTTGGGGAGTATACAGGACCCTGTTAGAAATGGTTTCGAGTGTGAACGGCTGGAGCAAAAGGGAGAAAGCATGCGCGATTGCGGCATCATTGAGGCATGCAACTTCTGATATCCTACAAACTTTGTCGGAAGAGAGCCGTTTAAAACATTCCTGTCTCGTCGCTGCCCTGGAACTCAGATTAGGAGAGGAACATTTAAAGCAACTCCATGTTCTTCAGTCGAAAAATAGCAGACAGGAGGTCAACAAGTCACTTCAAGGGCTCGCGACCGACATCGATCGGATGACAAGGCTCGCGTATGGGCAATGTACGTCGGATATACAGGACACGATGGCGCAGCAACATTTTGAGGAAGCGATTTCTGATCCAGACATTCAGCATTCAGTGCGATTGGCGGATTGTGACTCGCTTAAGTCAGCCGTCTTACATGCAATGAATTTTGACTCATCGCGCCATTCTAAGAGTCCTAGAAAAACAGTTCGTATGGCGACTGTAGCAGAAAGTTCGATTAATGCATGAGTCGAAACTAAACTCGAAGAGCTTTTGGATCTCCTTCGCAGAGATGTTAAACATCGTTCTGTTACGTCTCCTGGCCGGGAAAGAATTGATACGCCGGCTAGAAACATGGAGTGCTGGTATTGTAGTTAAAGAGGGCATCACAGTTTTGAGTGTAGAAAACGGTTGAGAGAGGGCAAAAAGGTCGAAGGAACAGGCTTCGGGAAACCATCAGAAGTCAGTTTCGAGGGGCGAGAACTGACGCAGAAGAAGCAGCCCCGCAAGGTGAAAGCACACGTCACAGGTCTTTCTGGGGATTACAGTGGTTTAAGAGTTGAGAAGATGATAAATAAAACTAAATGCCAACTTGTGCTAGATACTGGGGCGGATATTACATTACGCTGTCCGGATTTTTTCGAGCAAATTAAGGAACCTGCAGATTGTTTGAAGAGTGAGCAACGGGTTGAGATTCAAACTGTGAATGGAGATGGTTTAGTTGCTCTTGGAACCGCAGGCTTCGATATACGAATTGGAAATGAATGCTGCAGACACACGACAGTGATTGCTGATATCGTTGAAAAATGCATCCTGTGTCTCGATGTTCTTAATGAGAACGGATATGTTTTGGACCGTAAGAATGGAACCCTGAAGACTGGACATGAGGAAATGGTTCTCATGAGGAGTCAACATGGGCACCTGAGGTCGCAAAGGATCACAGATCTCGCAAAAGACATGTGTGTTTTACCAGCAAAAAGTGAAACGATTCTGGCAGGATGTTTGCCTGAGCTTTCACTAGAATTTCCGATGGCTGTATGCGAAATGTCCGAAATTTGGCCCTTACCGGAAAATGTATTTGTAGTGAGAGCGCTGGTAAAAACAGCACATTGCATCCCCGTAAGAATAGTTAACCTGGGTGACGTCGATGTGAAGATAAAGGAAAGGTTAGATCTTTGTTCCTTGAGTCCTGTAATTTCGGCGCGTAGCAGCAGAGTGAGGATACCACCCAACTCGAGCGTGGGAGGGAGCGGCGCAGTGCCAGAGCATTTGCGTGACCTTGCAAGGGAGGCCACGGCGATCCTGAGTACGTATCGGCTTGGAGAGTGGTCCGAGTGATATGAGAATTCGCCAATGTTCTTCCGCAGGTGAGGATGACGTGCAGGCTGCGGAGAAAATGTTTAAGGAGGAAGACTTAGTTTGGCCCTATAACCCACGTAGGCGAAAGGGAAAGTCACCCAAATTGCAGAGGCCGTGGGAAGGTCCTTAGGTAGTAAAGAAAAGAATAAACGATGTTCTTTACAAGGTCCAGTACAATAATAGACCAGTTAGAGTTATACACCTCGATAGGCTTAGACCGTATAGGGCAAGAAATACCGAATCATAAACGTTTGAAGAATGAGTGTCTCAGGAGATTGGTTGGTTTCCCGTTGGTTGACTTGTTAATGTGAAAGAATGAGAAGCGGAGAGCTTGAGAACATGGAATGAGTTTGCTGGTTGTAATAATTTTGTGTAGTGTACTCAGTGTTGTGTTCTATTGGTGGAATTATTTTAATATTGCTATATGTCGTATGCCGTGGTAGTGGAACTGTATAATGTAAATTAATTTTGTAGTGTCGTATTTGTGTATTGCCCTGGGGCGTGGCATTGTAAATAATTATGCAAGTAGGTATGGAATGTGGGCGTTCCCTGTGAATCGTTAGAAAAGGGGTAGTGCCAAAGACCAATTCAAGGCGATTGTTTGGCGTAAAGGGTAGAGACGACGATGCACAAGGAAAGAGGGGTACTGATGAGTTCTATCAAGGGTAGGTAGTTCCGGGTGGTGGAATCGCTGCGATTCACAGGTAGCTTATATGCACTCGGGACTAGTTCCTTTTTAGGAAAGGGGCGATGTGACGATCCCCCCCCTCGCATAATTATTCGGCGAGAAGCGTGGTTAATTAACGGTAATTGAAACTTGATTGGGGGTTTTATTTAACAGAGAGTTATAATTTTAAACACATGGGAAGGGCGGTATATTAAGAAAAGATATTCTAGCACTTTGAATTCAAGTGGCGAGTTGCAGGTGTTTGCACGAGAACAAAGAGCCCATAAACGGAAATGGGACGGGTCAGAGTTTAAAAGCTATTTCCTATGACTCAAAAGTGTTTGGACGGCAAAAGCGTTTGAAGCTTTTGTCTGTGCCGCGCGCTGAACAATTTGAAATCTCTTTGCCTTGAAGAGCAGTTTATAATAGAAATGTCGCGGTTTCAAGTGTTGGAATTCATCTCTCACCAATTTCTTGGAGAGGGAGATTGTTGTTGAAGAGAGATCCCGTATGGTAGCCGAGAGAACTGGGCCTCAATTTTTCCTCATGCTAGAATTTGCTTGCCGTCCGTCTGCGTGCTCTTACAATTTTGAGCCTAAGAAGGGAACCCAGCTGAAAGCATAAACTGATGAATAATAAGCACCAGATCTGCCTGGGATCTTTCTTATCCTCGCCGGACTACGGATACCTATCGTAAGGAGCCATTTCAGGTGAAATGCGGACTGAGAAATAATAATTACGGAATATCGCCTTACTTATGCAGAGAGAGACAAGAGAAGCGCCAGCCTCGGGAACCGCAGAGGAGCCCAGTCCCCCTGCAGGGCCTCTTCGTAAAGAAAGCAAGGAGTTAACTTTTGTGCGTGTGTCTGAGTACGTGCGTTCAGCGACTAGGGATGACGTCGTTTTGACCAAGAGACCGTAAGCAACGCGGCCTCATCCAACAAGGAAAAAGAGCTAACCGTAGGGCCAACATATTAGTAAATGTGAGTGAGTGTTGTGTTGTTTTCTGGGTGTCATCATACTGTGGATACTCAAGGACCTATGTAAGTACTTTTTTAACTGATACTTTTATTTGCGGCCCATTGTGAACGAACAGACTTTTCGTTAGGACATATTTTCTGAAACACCGAAGAGGCCCAAAGCTGGCCGGAAACTATAGCTTTGTAATTAGATGAAGAATCCGGTGTAATTTATACATGTATCTATTAAATCCCTGTTTTAATTGTCATACTGTGCTTCCATTGGTTTATTGGTGTACTGTGTCGGCTAATTGGCTAACGAGGTATTGGCGGATCCAGTGATTCGATTCGCACTCTGGAAAATAATTGTCCATCCTGACAACTAAGTGCCAAAGGTCGCAACGATATGATTATTTAAAGAGGAATGCAAGGACAGTAAGAAGAATGGCTCGTTTGCTAAATTAGAAATGCTGCCGTACGATTTATTATTGTAAACAGCAGCCAACGAATATTATTCTCAAGTTTTCCAGGATTCTTATTTTTCGATATTAATATTTAGTGGTATAACTCTCATACATACACAAAAGCTTTTCCTGACTTTGTGATCAATAATATCCATAGAACGATACATGTATCATATTTTGTACGAAACTTCTTTTCAAAATGTTCTGTTTCTTGCATTTAGAAATTGCCATAAGCTGTAGATATCTCGAAGTTCATGGGAAATGGAAAAAATTCGACTTAGCCGAAGTCCGAGACATCGAGGAAAATTAAAGAAAAAAAAAGCAATATTGGAAAAAGAAAAAGAGAAAGTAATTTATCTGTCGTTCGTAAATTTAATGTTGACACTTCCATGTATGTGTGTATGTACAATACTGTACATATAACTTATCGCACACAGTACCATAACAGATCTAACATAGCAAATTAAAATTATACACACCCACATTGTGTCACTTTTTAAAATAATCTGTAGTATTGTGTTGGCGCCTTGATTTCAAATTTTCTTTCATACAAAACCATTTAGATTATTTATCAAATGAAACACACCTCATGGCACATTTTGTTGACTTTCAATATAAAGTTAAGTAATAGAAAATGACCTGTTTACTTCTGTGTCTGTTGGCAATGTTTTTTGGTTTGTGGATAATTCATCCTTTTCATCCTTTGAGTCTTTGTCACGTCCTATCTCTTCGGCGATTATTTCCTTATCGATCGACTCTTTAGTCGTGATTATTTGGTCAGCGACATTAGCATATATATATATTTATATATATAGAATGAATGAAAATATAGCAGAACAAAAATATAAAATTTCAAAACAAGTAAAAAACTGGAACATGTTACCGTCATCAGGAGAGTATCAACCTGTCAGAGTGGCCTTTCTAGTACCAACAAAACGACAAGGCAAGCCAAAATTGTCGGTTCTTCATGCTCCCTAGGCCACAAAAAAATTCTAATAAGCACAAAAATCAAATTTATAAAACTAAAAAAAGAAAAAATTAAAAACTTACCCGCAGAACAAAACCGCCATGACAAAGAGTCAAACAAGACTGAACAGAGCACCCACAAGAACCCAAATATATACACCGATAAGAAAGGTGGTCACGGTTAAACAACTACCTGGTAAGCCAAAAAATGTGTGAATTGACAAGATGCAAAACTGTGTATGTAGATAAGATCTTCAGCTATTAGGGACCCACCAAATAGCACTTCATGTTACTTATATATTTAAAATTGTTAGGTCCTAGGTTAATAAAGCATGTCAATGTGTAATTTGAAACTTTTGGACACCGAATTAAAGTTCAAAATTAAATGGTTAAAATGATGCCTTAAGAAATATTTAGGAAAATTGTTAGATTGGAATTTAGAAAGAAGAGCTTTCAGATTTTTCGCAAGTAAGAGCTGTGTAGAGCAACTTTTAGCTATTCTATGAAACTGGGAGATGAGTAGATTGCGATGAATAACTTTTGAAATATTGGATGACCAGTGAGTGTAGTGAATGATATCAAACTCAAAACAGTTTTTTTATCAAATAAATTCACCGCACCTTTTCTTTCCTCGTCCGCCTGAACCTCTAAATCGAGGTAAGAAACACAAGTAGACGATCTGTTGTTTTTTTCTAGGGTAAGGTCGTCAGGATACAAGTCAGTGCCCCAACGCAAAAGTCCGGAATGTTAATGACAATAATGTCATCAACATATCTTACAGCAATCCCAGGTAAAAGATTATTGGCAACATATCTATCCTCAAAAAAATGTAGATAGAGATTAGCCAAACTGCTAGAAACGCGACTGCCCATCGGGATACCACGAGTGTGGAGGTAAAGCCCATCGCCCACGGTCACAAAAGTGTTATTGTTAATTGTTATTGTTACAATTGTTTTGTAACAAAACAATTGTCAAGGTAACAAAATTGTTATTGTTACAATTGTTATTGATACATTCTGTATCAATGTTATTGATACATTCTGTATCAATAACAATTTTGTGAACGTGGGCGATGGGCTTTACCTCCAAACTCGTTGTATCCCGATGGGCAGTCGCTTTTCTAGCACTTTGGCTAATATCTATCTACATTTTTTTGTGGATAGATATGTTGCCAATCACCCTTTACCTGGGATTGCTGTAAGATATGTTGATGACATTATTGTCATTAACATTCCGGACTTTTTGCGCTGCGCTACTGATTTGTATCCTTACGACCTTACCCTAGAAAAACCAACAGATGTCTACTTGTGTTTGTTACCTCGATTTAGAGGTTGAGGTCGACGAGGAGGGAAGAGGTGTGGTGAATTTATTTGATAAAAGAAACTCTTTTGAGTTTGATATCATTCACTACACTCACTGGTCATCCAATATCTCCCAGTTTCATAGAATTGCTAAAATTTGCTCTACATAGCTCTTACTTGCAAAAATCTGAAAGCTATTTTTTCTAAATTTCAATCTAACACTTTTCCTAAACATTTCTTACGGCATCATTTTAACCATTTAATTTTGAACTTTAATTCGGTGCCCAAAAGTTTCAAATTATACATTGACATGCTTTTTTAACCTAGGACCTAACAATTTTAAATATATAGGTAACATAAAGTGCTATTTGGTGGGTCCCTAATAGCTGAAGATCTTATCTACATGCACAGTTTTGCCTCTTTTCAATTCACACATTTTTTGGCTTACCAGGTAGTTGTGTAACCGTGACCACCTTTCTTATCAGTGTATATACAGTTGTTGTTACAATTGTTACACTTACTGTATTTGGGTTCTTCTGGGTGCTCTGTTCAGTTTGTTTGACTCTTTGTCATGGCGGGTTTGTTCTGCTGGTAAGCTTTTAATTTTTTCTTTTTTTAGTTTTATAAATTTGATTTTTGTGCTTATTAAAATTTGGTTTTGTGGCATAGGGAGCATGACCAAACGACAATTTTGGCTTGCCTTGTCATTTTGTTAGTACTAGAAAGGCCACTCCGTCAGGTTGATACTCTCCTGATGACAGTAACCTGTTCCAGTTTTTTACTTGTTTTGAAACTTTATATTTTTGTTCTGTAATATTTTCATTCATTCTACATAAGCTACTACATGAAGTTTAGCTGTCTTGGGCGCTTCTCATGGTATTAGCATTTTTTGTCTAATTTTCTGGTGTTAAATAATATATTTATAAAGTAATTTTTATGTTTTATTGATGTACTATTTATATATATATATGTACACTGAGTGACCACTTTATTATGACCACCTGACAGTTTTAAATAAATGAGCTATAGCTGCACGGTTTCGCCGCCAGAAGTCGAGGCTAGTATAAAAAGGGAAAGCTTAGTGCTTGCGACAATAGTAGAAGTGATTTTGGATGACGAGATGGGTACAAAATGCGATTTCACGGACCTTCGACATGGTATGGTTGTAGGAGCTCGAAGCCATGGAGCGAGTATCACCGAAACCGCCGCATTCGTGAAATGTTCCAGAGCAGCTGTTGTTAAAGTGTTTAAAGACTGAACTGTCAGCCAAAAAACTGGGTCTCAACGTGCAACGTGTGGTCGTCATTGACTAGTGACTGCTCGGCCGGAATGGAGAGTGTCCAATCTGGTAACAGACAACAGAAGGGCAACAGTGCAGCAAATTACAAACCATTTTATTCAAGGATCCTCTCAAATGATCTCTGCACGCACTGTTAGCCGCACACTGCATCGGATGGAATATGTCAGCCGAAGGCCTGTTCGAACACCTTTGCTGTCTGCAGTTGACAAGAGACATCGTCTCCAATTCACACAGGAGCACAAGGATTGGACCGTCGATAATATTTATGTGGTCAGATGAATCACGTTTTCAGTTGCACCATGCCGATGGCCGGGTGATAATTTGGTGGAGACAGCAGGAAACCATGGACCCCAAATGCATTGCTACAATCTTTCAAGCTGGTGGAGGCTACGTAATGGTTTGGGGAATGTTTTCCTGTCATGCTTTGTACCCTTTAATTCGTGTTGATCAACGTCTGACTGGCACATCATATCTAAACATCGTTGCGGACCAAGTGCATCTTGTCATGTGGATGGTTTACCCCAATGGAGATGGCTACTTTCAACAAGATAATGCGTCCTGTCATAGTGCTCGTATTGTACAGGATTGGTTTCCGGAACATGCCGGGGAGTTTAATTTGCTTAGGTGGAAGCCACAATCTCCACATCTCAAACACATTTAGAATGTGTGGGATGAAGTTGAACGAGCCATCAGACACCTGGATCCACAACACTGCAATCTCACACTCCTGGAAAGTGCTATTCTTCAAGCATGGTCTCAGATTCCACAAACCACCTATCAACATCTCGTGGAGTCCATGCCACGAAGAATCGACGCAGTATGAAAGGAAAAAGGTGACCCAACGAAGTACTGAGGAGGTGGTCCTAATAAAGTGGCCACTCAGTGTATAATGATGCAAGAAACGTTTCCTTTTTCTTCATTACAGCGCTCACTAGGATATGCTGTGAGATTGCATATGCGTTAGCAGTCCGTGGTTAAAAAATCTCTCGTATGTGGCCAATGTATCGCAAATAGCAGAATTTCCAGCCTGATATCGTTGATAAATGCATCCTGTGTCTCGATGTTCTTAGTGAGAACGGATATGTTTTGGACCTTAAGAATGGAACCCTGTAGACGGAACATGAGGAAATGGTTCTCATGAGGAGTTAACATGGGCAGCTGAGGTCGCAAAGGGTCACATTTCTCGGGAAACCCTCAGAAGTCATTTTCGAGGGGCGAGAACTGACGCGGCCAAAGCAGCCCCGCACGGTGAAAGCGCACGTCACAGGTCTTTCTGGGGATTACATTTGTTTAAGAGTTCAGGGGATGATAAATAAAACTTAATTCCAAATTGTGCTGGATACTGGGGCGGATATTACATTACCCTGTCCGGATTTTTTCAAGCAAATTAAGGAACCTGCAGATTGTTTGAAGAGTGAGCCACGGGTTGAGATTCAAACTGTGAATGGAGATGGTTTAGTTGCTCTTGGAACCGCAGGCTTCGATATACGAATTGGAAATGAATGCTGCAGACACACGGCAGTGATTGCTGATACCGTTGAAAAATGCATCCTGTGTCTCGATTTTCTTTGTGAGAACGGATATATTTTGGACCTTAAGAATGGAACCCTGAAGACGAAACATGAGGAAATGGTTCTCATGAGGAGTCAACATGGGCACCTGAGGTCGCAAAGGGTTACTGTTCTCGCAAAAGAAAAGTGTGTTTTACCAGCAAAAAGTGAAACAATTCTGGCAGGATGTTTGCCTGAGCTTTCACTAGAATTTCCGATGGCAGTATGCAAAATGTCCGAAATTTGCCCCTTACCGAAAAATGTATTTGTAGCGATAGCGCTGGTAAAAACAGCACATTGCATCCCCGTAAGAATAGTTAACCTGGGTGACGTCGATGTGAAGATAAAGGAAGGGTTAGAACTTTGTTCCTTGAATCCAATAATTTCGGCGCGTAGCAGCAGAGTGAGGATCCCACACAACTCGAGCGTGGGAGGGAGCGGCGCAGTGCCAGAGCATTTGCGTGACCTTGCAAGGGAGACCACGGCGAGCATGAGTAAGTATCGTCTTGGAGAGTGGGGAATGTACCGAGATGATAAGAGAATTCGCCAATGTTCTTCCGCAAATGAGGATGACGTGCAGGATGCGGACAAAGTATTTAAGGAGGAAGAATTAGTCTGGCTCTATAACCCACGTAGGCGAAAGGGAAAGTCACCCAAATTGCAGCGACCGTGGGAAGGTCCTTATGTAGTAAAGAAAAGAATAAACGATGTTCTTTACAAGGTCCAGTACAATAATAGACCAGTTAGAGTTATACACCTCGATAGGCTTAGACCGTATAGGGCAGGAAATACCGAATCATAAACGTTTGAAGAATGAGTGTCTCAGGTGATTGGTTAATTTCCCGTTGGTTGACTTGTTGATGTGAAAGAATGAGAAGCTGAGAGCTTGAGAACATGGAATGAGTTTGTTGGTTGTAATAATTTTGTATAGTGTACTCGGTGTTGCGTTCTATTGGTGGAATTATTTTGATATTGCAATATGTCGTATGCCGTGGTAGTGGAACTGTATAATGTAAATTAATTTTGTAGAATCGTATTTGTGTACTGCCCTGGGGCTTGACTTTGTAAATAAATTATGCAAGTAGGTATGGAATGTGGGCGTTCCCTGAGAATCGTTAGAAAAGGGGGCGTGCCAAAGACCAATTCAAGGCGATTGCTTTGCGTAAAGGGTAGAGACGACGATGCGCAAGGAAAGAGGGGTACTGATGTGTTCTATCTATGGTCGTAGTTCCGGGTGGTGGAATCGCTGCGAATCACAGGCAGCTTATATGCACTCGGGACGAGTTGCATTTTAAGAAGGGGGGCGATGTGACGATCCCCCTCGCATAATTAATCGGCGAGAGGCGTGGTTAATTAACGGTAATTGAAACTTGATTGGGGGTTTTATGTAACAGAGAGTTATGATTTTAAACACTTGCGATGGGCGGTATATTAAGAAAAGATCTTCTAGCACTTTGAATTCAAGTGGCGAGTTGCAGGTGTTTGCCACGAGAACAAAGAGCCCATAAACGGAATTTAACGGGTCAAAGTTTAAAAGCTGATTCCCATGACTCAAAAGTGTTTGGACGGCAAAAGCGTTTGAAGCTTTTGTCAGTGCCGCGCGCTAAACAATGGGAAAGCTCTAAGTCTTGAAGAGCGGTTTATAATAGAAATGTCGCGGTTTCAAGTCTTGGAATTCATTGCTTACCAGTTTCTTGGAGAAGGGAGATTGTTGTTGAAGTCAGATCCCGTATGTTAGCCGAGAGAACTGGGCCTTGATTTTTCCTCGTGCTAGAATTTGCTTGCCGTCCGTCTGCGTGTTCTTACAATTTTGAGCGTAAGAAGGGAATCCAGCTGAAAGCATAATCTGATGAATAATAAGCACCAGATCTGCCTGGGAACTTTCTTATCCTCGCCGGACTACAGGATACCTGTCGTAAGGAGCCATTTCAGGTGAAATATGGACAGAAAAATAATAATTACGGAATATCGCCTCACTCATGCAGAGAGAGAGAAGAGAAACGCCAGCGTCGGGAATCGCAGAGGAGCCCAGTCCCCCTGCAGAGCCTCTACGTAAAGAAAGCGTGGAGAGAACTTTTGTGCGTGTGTCTGAGTACGTGCGTTCAGCGACTAGGGATGATGTCGTTTTGACCAAGAGACCGTAGGCAACGCGGCCTCATCCAACAAGGAAATAGAGCTACCCGTAGTGCCAACATATTAGTGAATGTGAGTGAGTGTTGTGTTGTTTTCTGGGTGTCATCATACTGTGGATACTCAAGAACCTATGTAAGTACTTTTTTAACTAATACTTTTATTTGCTGCCCATTGTGAACGAACAGACTTTTCGTTAGGACATATTTTCTGAAACACCGAAGAGGGCCAAAGCTGGCGTGAATCTATAGCTTTGTAATTAGATGAAGAATTCGGTGTAATTTATACATGTATCTATTAAATCCCTGTTTTAATTGTTATACTGTGCCTCCATTGGTTTATTGGTGTACTGTGTCGGCTAATTGGCTAAGGAGGTATTGGCGGATCCAGTGATTCGAATCGCAGTCCGGAAAATAATTGGGCATCCTGACAACTAAGGCGCAAAGGTCGCAACAAATGTGGTGATCAGCAGTGGGATCCGTATTGTATACCTCAGAAACACAGTACAACCGGAGCACAGTATTTATGCCAACTTTTGCAACTTGCATAATAAATTGATCTCAAAGTTCCAAAAATGGAAGGGATTACAAAAATATTAGATGAACTGAAAGATGAACTCAGAAATGGACTGAAAACTTCCAAAGAAATTTTTAATCAGCAGCTCAAACAACAACAAGAAAGTTTTGAGCAAAGCTTGCGACAGCAAAAAGATAGTTTTGAGCAGCAGACGGGCAGCATAAGTCAGCTGATAGCTAGAAATGGGGGATATGAAGAAAAATTTGATAAAAAATTAAAAGATACCAACTTGTGTATCGATCAGTTGGAAATTGGGCAGGCAAAGTGCGTAGACCAAATAGAACAATGTACCCAAAATTTAGAGAGCTTTCGCAACTTTTGCGAGATTCAATGTAGAAATGTTAAGGGAAAACTTTCTGGGGAACTTAATGGTACTAAGTGAGTACAAACTAAATTTTATAGGGATATTGAGAAAAGGGTACAACATTGTGAGGCAATAATAAGTTCGTTGGAATTTAAGTCACCGGGAGTGTTGAGCGAAGCTTTGAGTAGGCCGACCAGAATTAAACCAGGCGCGTTTGACCGAAAGACTAGCTGGAGAGTATACAGGACCCAGTTCGAAATGGTTTCGAGTGCAAACAGCTGGAGCAAAAGGGAGAAAGCATGCGCGATTGCGGCATCATTGAGGGATGGAGCTTCTGATATCCTACAAACTTTGTCGGAAGAGAGCCGTTTGAAACATTCCTGTCTCGTCGCTGCCCTGGACCTCAGATTTGGGGAGGAACATTTAAAGCAACTCTGTGTTCTTCAGTCGAAAAATAGCAGGCAGGAGGTCAACGAGTCACTTTAAGAGCTCGCGACCGACATCGATCGGATGACAAGGCTTGCGTATGGGCAGTGTACGTCGGATATACAGGACACGATGGCGCAGCAACATTGTGTGGAAGCGATTTCTGATCCAGACATTCAGCATTCAGTGCAAATTGCGGACTGTGACTCGCTTAAGTCAGCCGTCTTACATGCAATGAAATTTGACTCATCGCGCCAATCTAGGAGTCCTAGAAAATCAGCTCGTATGGCGATTGTAGCTTAAAGTTCGATTAATGCATCAGTCGAAACTAAACTCGAAGAGCTTTTGGATCTCCTTCGCAGAGATGTTAAACATAGTTCTGTTACGTCTCCTGGCCGGGAAAGAAGTGATACGCCGGCTAGAAAAATGGAGTGCTGGTATTGTAGATTAAGAGGGCTTCACAGTTTTGAGTGTAGAAAACGGTTGAGAGAGGGTAAAAAGTTGAAGGAACATGCTTCGGGAAACCCTCAGAAGTCAGTTTCGAGGGGCGAGAACTGACTGAGCAAAAGCAGCCAGGCACGGTGAAAGCGCACGTCATAGGTCTTTCTGGGGATTACAGTGGTATAAGAGTTGAGAGGATGATAAATAAAACTAAATACCAATTTGTGCTGGATACAGGGGCGGATATTACATTACTCCGTCCGGATTTTTTCAAGCAAATTAAGGAACCTGCAGATTGTTTAAAGAGTGAGCAACGGGTTGAGATTCAAACTGTGAATGGAGATGGTTTAGTTGCTTTTGGAACCGCAGGCGTCTATATACGAATTGGAAATGAATGCTGCAGACACACGGCAGTGATTGCTGATACCGTTGAAAAATGCATCCTGTGTCTCGATTTTCTTTGTGAGAACGGATATATTTTGGACCTTAAGAATGGAACCCTGAAGACGAAACATGAGGAAATGGTTCTAATGAGGAGTCAACATGGGCACCTGAGGTCGCAAAGGGTCACAGTTCTCGCAAAAGAAAAGTGTGTTTTACCAGCAAATAATGAAACAATTCTGACAGGATGTTTGCCTGAGCTTTCACTAGATTTTCCGATGGCAGTATGCGAAAAGTCCGAAATTTGCCCCTTACCGAAAACTGTGCTTGTAGCGAGAGCGCTGGTAAAAACAGCACATTGCATCCCCGTAAGAATAGTTAACCTGGGTGACGTCGATGTGAAGATAAAGGAAGGGTTAGAACTATGTTCCTTTAACCCTGTAATTTCGGCGCGTAGCAGCAGAGTGAGGATCCCACCCAACTCGAGCGTGGGACGTAGCGGCGCAGAGCCAGAGCATTTGCGTGACCTTGCAAGGGAGGCCACGGGGAGCCTGAGTTCGTATCGGTTTGAAGAGCGGACCGAGATGATAAGGGAATTCGCCGATGTTCTTCCGCAGGTGAGGATGACGTGCAGGCTGCGGAGAAAGTGTTTAAGGAGGAAGACTTAGTTTGGCCCTATAACCCACGTAGGCGAAAGGGAAAGTCACCCAAATTACAGCGCCCGTGGGAAGGTCCTTATGTAGTAAAGAAATGAATAAACGATGTTCTTTTCAAGGTTCAGTACAATAATAGACCAGTTAGAGTTATACACCTCGATAGGCTTAGACCGTATAGGGCAGGAAATACCGAATCATAAACGTTTGAAGAATGAGTGTCTCAGGTGATTGGTTAATTTCCCGTTGGTTGACTTGTTGATGTGAAAGAATGAGAAGCCGAGAGCTTGAGAGCATGGAATGAGTTTGTTGGTTGTAATAATTTTGTATAGTGTACTCGGTGTTGCGTTCTATTGGTGGAATTATTTTATTATTGCAATATGTCGTATGCCGTGGTAGTGGAACTGTATAATGTAAATTAATTATGTAGTGTCGTATTTGTGTACTGCCCTATGGCGTTGCATTGTAAATAATTATGCAAGTAGGTATGGAATGTGGGCGTTCCCTGAGAATCGTTAGAAAAGTGGGAGTGCCAAAGACCAATTCAAGGCGATTGTTTTGCGTAAAGGGTAGAGACGACGATGCGCAAGGAAAGAGTGGTACTGATAAGTTCTATCTATGGTAGGTAGTTCCGCGTGGTGGAATCGCTGCAAATCACAGGTAGCTTATATGCACTCGGGACAAGTTGCATTTTAAGAAGGGGGGCGATGTGACGATCCCCCCTTGCATAAATAATTGGCGAGAGGCGTGGTTAATTAACGGTAATTGAAACTTGATTGGGGGTTTTATGTAACAGAGAGTTATAAGTTTAAACACTTGCGTGGGGCGGTATATTAAGAAAAGATCTTCTAGCACTTTGAATTCAAGTTGCGAGTTGCAGGTGTTTGCCACGAGAACAATGAGCCCAGAAACGGAAATGGGACGGGTCAGAGTTTAAAAGCTGATTCCCATAACTCAAAAGTGTTTGGACGGGAAAAGCGTTTGAAGCTTTTGTCTGTGCCGCGCGCTAAACAATGGGAAAGCTTTTACTCTGAAAGAGCGGTTTGTAATAAAAATGTCGCGGTTTCAAGTGTAGGAATTCACCGCTTACCAATTTCTTGGAGAAGGGAGATTGTTGTTGAAGACAGATCCCGTTTGATAGCCGAGAGATTTGGGCTTCGATTTTTCCTCGTGATAGAATTTGCTTGCCGTCTGTCTGCGTGCACTTGCAATTTTGAGCGTAAGAAGGGAATCCAGCTGAAAGCATAAGCTGATGAATAATAAGCACCAGATCTGCCTGGGAACTTTCTTATCCTCGACGGACTACGGATACCTGTCGTAAGGAGCCATTTCAGGTGAGATGCGGACAGAGAAATAATAATTACGGAATATCGCCTCACTCATGCAGAGAGAGAGAAGAAAAACGCCAGCCTCGGGAACCGCAGAGGAGCCCTGTCCCCCTGCAGAACCTCTTCGTAAAGAAAGCAGGAGAGATCTTTTGTGCGTGTGTCTGAGTACGTGCGTTCAGCGACTAGTGATGATGTCGTTTTGAGCAAGAGACCGTAAGAAACGCGGCCTCATCCAACATGGAAAAAGAGCTACCCTTAGTGCCAACATATTAGTGAATGTGAGAGAATGTTGTGTTGTTTTCTGGGTGTCATCATACTGTGGATACTCAAGGCCCTATGTTAGTACTTTTTAACCAATACTTTTATTCGCGGCCCATTGTGAACGAACAGACTTTTCGTTAGGATATATTTTGTGAAACACCGAAGAGGGCCAAAGCTGGCCGGAAACTATAGCTTCGTAATTGGATGAAGAATCCGGTTTAATTTATGCAGGTATCTAATAAATCCCTGTTTTAATTGTTATACTGTGCCTCAATTGGTTTATTGGTGTTTTGTGTCGGCTAATCGGCTAACGAGGTATTGGCAGATCCAGTGATTCGAATCGCAGTCCGGAAAATAATTGGGCATCCTGACAACTAAGGCCCAAAGGTCGCAACCAAAGTGTACATTAGCAGTGGGATCCGTATTGTATGGCTCAGAAACACAGTACAACCGGAGCACAGTATTTATGCCAACTTTTGCAACTTGCATTATAAGTTGAGCTCAAAGTTTCAAAAATGGAAGGGATTACAAAAATATTAGATGCACTGAAAGATGAACTCATAAATGGACTGAAACTTCCAAAGAAAGATTTGATCAGCAGCTCAAACAACAACAAGAAAGTTTTGAGCAAAGCTTACGACAGCAGAAAGAAAGTCTTGAGCTGCAGACGGGCAGCATAAATCAGCTGATAGGTAGAATTGGGGGGAATGAGGAAAAATTTCATAAAAAAATAGAAGATACCAACTTGCGTATCGATCAGTTGGACATTGGGCTGGCAAAGTGCGTAGACCAAATAGAACAATGTACCCAAAATTTAGAGCGCGTTCTTAATTTGTACGAGACTCAATGTAGAAATGTAAAGGGAAAACTTTCTGGGAAACTTAATTGTACTAAGTTAGAACAAACTAAATTTTATAGGGATATTGAGAAAAGGGTACAACATTGTGAGGCAATAATACGTTAGTCGGAATTTGAGTCACCGTGACTGATGAGCGAAGCTTTGAGTAGGCCGACCCGAAATAAACCAGGCGCGTTTGACCGAAAGACTAGCTGGGTAGTATGCAGGACCCAGTTCGAATTGGTTTCGAGTGTGAACGGCTGGAGCAAAAGGGAGAAAGCATGCGCGCTTGCTGCATCATTGAGGGATGCAGCTGCTGATATCCTACAAACTTTGTCGGAAGAGAGCCGTTTAAAACATTCCTGTCTCGTCGCTGCCCTGGAACTCAGATTTAGGGAGGAACATTTAAAGGAACTCCGTGTTCTTCAGTTGTAAAATCGCAGGCAGAAAGTAAACGAGTCACTTCAAGGGCTCGAGACCGACATCGATCGGATGACAAGGCTTGCGTATGGGCAATGTACGTCGGATATACAGGACACGATGGCGCAGCAACATTTTGTGGAAGCGATTTCTGATCCAGACATTCAGCATTCAGTGCGAATGGCGGAGTGTGACTCGCTTAAGTCAGCCGTCTTACATGCAATGAACTTTGACTCATCGCGCCGTTCTAGGAGTCTTAGAAAAACAGTTCGCATGGCGACTGTAGCAGAAAGTTCGATTAATGCATCAGTCGAAACTAAACTCGAAGAGCTTTTGGATCTCCTTCGCAGAGATGTTGAACATCGTTCTCTTACGTCTCCTTGGCGGGGAAGAAGTGATACGCCGGCTAGAAAAATGGAGTGCTGGTATTGTAGATTAAGAGGGCATCACAGTTTTGACTGTAGAAAACGGTTGAGAAAGGGTAAAACGTCGAAAGTTCAGGCTTCGGGAAACCCTCAGAAATCAGTTTCGGGGAGCGAAAACTGACGCGGCAGAAGCAGCCTCGCACGGTGAAAGCGCAAGTCACAGGTGTTTCTGGGGATTACAGTGGTTTAAGAGTTGAGGGGATGATAAATAAAACTTAATGCCAATTTGTGCTGGATACTGGGGCGGATATTACGTTACTCTGTCCGTATTTTTTGAGGAAATTAAGGAACCTGCAGATTGTTTGAAGAGTAAGCAACAGGTTGAGATTCAAATTGTAAATGGAGATGGTTTAGTTGCTCTTGGAACCACAGGCTTCGATATACGAATTGGAAATGAATGCTGCAGACACACGGCAGTGATTTCTGATATCGTTGAAAAATACATCCTGTGTATCGATTTTCTTAGTGAGAACGGATATGTTTTAGACCTTAAATATGGAACCCTGAAGACGGAACATGAGGAAATGCTTCTCATGAGGAGTCAACATGGGCTGCTGAGGTCGCAAAGGGTCACATTTCTCGGGAAACCCTCAGAAATCAGTTTCGAGGGGCGAAAACTGACGCGGCAAAAGCAGCCCCGCACGGTGAAAGCGCAAGTCACAGGTTTTTCTGGGGATTACAGTGGTTTGAGAGTTGAGGGGATGATAAATAAAACTAAATGCCAATTTGTGCTGGATATTGAGGCGGATATTACATTACTCCGTCCGGATTTTTTCAAGCAAATTAAGGAACCTGCAGATTGTTTGAAGGGTGAGCAACGGGTTGAGATTCAAACTGTGAATGGAGATATTTTAGTTGCTCTTGGAACCGCAGGGGTTGAAATACAAATTGGAAATGAATGCTGCAGACACACGACAGTGGTTGCTGATATCGTTGAAAAAGGCATCCTGTGTCTCGATTTTCTTAGTGAGAACGGATATGTTTTGGACCTTAAGAATGGAACCCTGAAGACGGAACATGAGGAAATGGTTCTCATGAGGAGTCAACATGGGCACCTGAGGTCGCAAGGGGTCACAGTTCTCGCAAAAGACAAGTGTGTTTTACCAGCAAAAAGTGAAACAATTCTGGCAGGATGTTTGCCTGAGCTTTCACTAGAATTTCCGATGGCAGTATGCGAAAAGTCCCAAATTTGCCCCTTTCCGAAAAATGTACTTGTAGCGAGAGCGCTGGTAGAAACAGCACATTGCATCCCCGTAAGAATAGTTAACCTGGGTGACGCCGATGTAAAGATAAAGGACGGGTTAGAACTTTGTTCCTTGAATCCTGTAATTTCGGCGCGTAGCAGCAGATTGAGGATCCCACCCAACTAGAGCGCGGGAGGGAGCGGCGCAGTGCCAGAGCATTTGCGTGACCTTGCAAAGGTGGCCACGGCGAGCCTGAGTACGTATCGGATTGGAGAGTGGACCGAGATGATAAGAGAATTCGCCAATGTTCTTCCGCAGGTGAGGATGACGTGCAGGCTGCGGAGAAAATGTTTAAGGAGGAAGACTTAGTTTGGCCCTATAACCCACGTAGGCGAAACGGAAAGTCACCCAAATTGCGGAGGCCGTGGGAAGGTCCTTAGGTAGTAAAGAAAAGAATAAACGATGTTCTTTACAAGGTTCAGTACAATAATAGGGTAGATAGAGTTATACATCTCGATAGGCTTAGACCGTATAGGGCAGGGAATACCGAATCATAAACGTTTGAAGAATGAGTGTCTCAGGTGATTGGTTGGTTTCCCGTTGGTTGACTTGTTGATGTGAAAGAATGAGAAGCGGAGAGCTTGAGAACATGGAATGAGTTTGCTGGTTGTAATAATTTTGTATAGTGTACTCGGTGTTGTGTTCTATTGGTGGAATTATTTTAATATTGCTATATGTCGTATGCCGTGGTTGTGGAACTGTATAATGTAAATTAATTTTGTAGTGTCGTATTTGTGTTCTGCCCTGGGGCGTGGCATTGTAAATTATTATGCAAGTAGGTATGGAATGTGGGCGTTCCCTGAGAATCGTTAGAAAAGGGGTAGTGCCAAAGACCAATTCAAGGCGATTGTTTGGCGTAAAGGGTAGAGACGACGATGCACAAGGAAAGAATGGTACTGATGAGTTCTATCAAGGGTAGGTAGTTCCGGGTGGTGGAATCGCTGCGAATCACAGGTAGCTTATATGCACTCGGGACTAGTTGCATTTTAGGAAAGGGGCGATGTGACGATCCCCCCCTCGCATAATTATTCGGCGAGAGGCGTGGTTAATTAACGGTAATTGAAACTTGATTGGGGGTTTTAATTAACAGAGAGTTATAATTTTAAACACATGGGAAGGGCGGTATATTAAGAAAAGATATTATAGCACTTTGAATTCAAGTGGCGAGTTGCAGGTGTTTGCACGAGAACAAAGAGCCCATAAACGGAAATGGGACGGGTCAGAGTTTAAAAGCTATTTCCCATGACTCAAAAGTGTTTGGACGGCAAAAGCGTTTGAAGCTTTTGTCTGTGCCGCGCGCTGAACAATGGGAAATCTCTTTGTCTTGAAGAGCAGTTTATAATAGAAATGTCGCGGTTTCAAGTGTTGGAATTCATCCCTGACCAATTTCTTGGAGAGGGGAGATTGTTGTTGAAGACAGATCCCGTATGGTAGCCGAGAGAACTGGGCCTCAATTTTTCCTCATGCTAGAATTTGCTTGTCGTCCGTCTGCGTGCTCTT